>PVIW01000539.1:0-464071 GCA_004026585.1 Noctilio leporinus
ATTCCCATTTTGCTGAGGGTTTTTATCATAAATGGTTGCTGCACTTTATCAAATGCTTTTTCAGCATCTATTGATATGATCATATGGTTTTTATCTTTCAATTTGTTGATGTGGTGTATTACATTTATTGATTTACGAATGTTGTACCATCCTTGCATCCCTGGGATGAAGCCCACTTGATCATGGTGTATGATCTTTGCAATGTACTGCTGAATTCCATTGGCCAATATTTTGTTGAGAATTTTAGCATCTATGTTCATTAGAGATATTGGCCTGTAGCTTTCTTTCTTAGTTGGATCTTGCCCTGGTTTTGGGATTAGAGTAATATTGGCCTCATAGAACGAGTTTGGGAGTCTTCCCTCTTCCTGAATTTTTTGGTATAGTTTGAGGAGGATAGGAGTTAGTTCTTTAAATGTTTGGTAAAATTCACCTGCTGATTTATTTTTTAATAGTTTTAAACTTCTTTCATAGCTTTTGTAGAGCTGTTGTACAGATCTGTTTGTTTAAAACTACAAACAAGCCCTGGCTGGTGGCACAGTGGATAGGGCACTGGCCTGCGAACCCAAAGGTCGATGGTTTGATTCCTTGCCAGGGCACATAACCAGGTTGCAAGCCAGGTCTCTAGCCAGGTCCGTAGCTGGAGGCAGGTGAAAGGAGTCATAGATGTCTCTCTCCCTCTCTCTCTGCCTCTCTCCTTTATCCTCTCTCTAAAAATAATAAATAAAATCTTTAAAACAAAAAACAAACTACAAACAGAAAGCCCTGCCACCAAGGAACCATTTTATTAACATTATTTTAGTCATCTTAAGTTAAGTTTGCATACAAAAATAGGGGTAGATAGTAGTTACATAAAGGGATTATGAATGTGTGACTTTTAAAAAACTTGTGTTGTATCTTTCCATGTCTGTAATTATAAATCTTTATCATAATTTTGGTGAATTCCTAGCATTATTATTATACCATAATTTATTTAATGAGTTCTTGGTTTGTGGACATTGAGGTTGTTGCCAGCTTATTTCTTTTATGAAGAGTGGTGCTTCAATATGAATGTGCTTGTTTGCACTTGTATTCTGATTTCCTAAAGGGGAATTCTTGAAAGTGATGTTGTTGGGGGAAGAGGTACAATTTTGCACATTTTAAAAACAGGGATTGGCAAACCTTTTCTGTATTCCTGTGCCCAGACAGTAAATATTTTAGGCTACCATACGATTCCTGTAGCAGCTATTCAACTCTGTAGCTGCAAACAGCTATAGATTATATATGTGAAAAAATAGGCATGGTTGTATGTTAATAAAGCTTTATTTAGAAAAGTAGGCACCAGGGCAGCATTTGGCTTTAAGATAAAATGGAGTTGCGTACTTTGGGCTGAAAACAAAGGAGAAGCTATGATTAGGGATGGAAATTTACCCCCAGTTGACTGTAAGCTGATTTTAGACATGTGTTCCTTTCTCAGGAGAATATAATGGGCTGATTACTTTCCAGGTGTATGTCAATCAATGCCTCTTTTAAAGAGCTTATTAAAGGAGGTTTTTATACCTGTCCCTACTTCAAAGCCTAGTAAATTTTAAACTATATACATGCCTTTACATTTTTGCATTGGAAGTTCTAGATTTCAGCATATGTTGACAACTTGTGGAGCAAAGGAAGACCCATTCAAATTTATATTTTAGAGGAGATGGTGTACATTTCCTTACCTCTAGAAAACCACTTTAATGAAGTAAGGTTTTAGAGGTATTTGGAAGGAAAGTCCAGCAAGAGAAGTATCAGTTCAGTGGACTATACCACAGATCAACAAGGTGATAACGAATTAGTTAATGAACTAATTACACTCAGAAGAATGCTCCGTGCATAAATAGTAACCTTGCATCTTGAATTTCTGTGGAATAGGTATTATTGGCCCTTAACTGCTTTAAGGGTGTTTATTGCAGATCAGATGGAATAATGGTAATAGTTAAAATCACTCTATTTGTAACATTGGGTCACTGGTGCCACTATGAATTTTAAGAGATTTATTTAATATTTATTTTGCATGTGTTTATTGACTATCCACTGTATGTAAAGCAGTGTGGTAGGTGCTATGGGAGGATACAAAAAGAAGGAAATTAAATTAGTTCATGCCCATAAGGAGAAAAAAATGCATTTCAAGTCCAAGGTTCTGTAATGCTGAGAGCCCTAAGGATGACAGAACAATGGGGTGGGGGGGATTTCTTCCTCCTAAGGGTATCAGAAAACTGTGGATGAAGTGGCATCAGGAGATAAGAAGATTTTCAAATGTATAAAGCAGGGAAGGTTATTCTAAAGACAGAAGCTGGAGAACTATGTCTAGTTAGGAAAGACCAAACTATAAGTAAGAGACATCAAGTAGTTTAATAGACTTTTTGTTAAGTATTTGCCATGAAGAAGAAGTTAAAGCCGGAAAGACAGGGTAGAGCTGGATTTTAGAGGGCCAGGAAGGAACTTGAATTGGTAGTTTGTGGAGAACTTTAAACATCATCTAGGAAAATACATTTTGACAGTTGAAAGGGGTGGTATTTGGCACTGGTTGGCAAGTGTGGAATGATCAAGTTGGGATCATTTAAAAGTTTTGCTGGTATCTGAGCATGCTTTTGTTAGAAATGATCTAGGAGAGAAATGATTTGGAAAGTGTATGGGGTGCTGCTGAGGGGATTAAAAGGGAAGAATGGACAGGCTTTTAGAAACTACTTGGTTTGGGACATCAGGAGAAGGCTCTTAAATCATTATCTATGATCTGAATCCTCGTTATCCGGATTGACATTGCAAAATATAACGAAGTCAGTGGAGAGCTATAGTAAACAAAGGGTAACGATGAACACGTTTGCTTTTCTTGTCTGGCTCATGGTGTCAACGGGACACTTGGAAATTTCTAGTTGGATCTTGAAAGTATAGAACTAAAATTTACACAAGAGGTAAGGAATAGGGATTTGGGACTGTTGCCATACAGGTGGCAGAGAAAAGGGTATTTTACAGCATTTCTGATCTTTAGGTTAAGTCAGTGACATAAGTAGCTCTTATGTGAGGCAGTTAACACCAAAAACACAGAAAAGAAGCATCACATGCTTTATAAAGCACTCTCTCGTCTACTTACCTAGTTTTTAGCTTCTGAAGCCATTAGATTTCAGGACCAAAACACATTCAGTTGGGAAAAAATGTCTTATTTTATATTACCCTTAAGCAAAATATAAGAAATTACTTAATCTTCTCAGCATATCCTGAGACCCTCACTAACCAAGAGATGCCATCAGTGGGAAAGATTTAGATTTATTTTTTACCTGGTACAGAATTCCGCAGCTTTTCATTTTCCCTAGATCTCACACCAGTTGTGATGAGTGCACTTAGCAGTGGACAGATAAGTTAGGGAGATGGTGTGTATTCCATAGAAACCAACTTGGTATGCTTTCGTACATTTTGTTTTTTTTAGTCTGGGATCTTCAGCAGACTTGCAGGGGTCTTGTGCAGAACACAGTATGACTTAGTTTGAGTAGGGGAAGTTTTTACTGCATGGAACAGCAGGACCAAATCTGCCTTTCCATTTCCTTTCTTCTTTTAACGTTACTTGTGTTCCAACTTTGCATGCAAAGAAAACCACGTTGATTCATCCATCTTCAGCATGTTGTAGTGTGGTAAAGGCTTGCTCCCCTGCTCTCCTGTTTATAGCAGTCAGAATTTCTTTCATCAGTTGATGTAATATATGGCCTTCCTTCAGGCTTACTCTTCATGTCAAATGGGGCAGGGGCTAGTTCAGAGAACTAGCATCTCTAGCTAGCCATTGTGCATTAAATCTAGTATTACATGCTCATTCTATTTCATCTTTTAAACCATGTATGAATACATGAACATTCTTTTAACCATAATAAGTTTAATATAGGTGGTTCAATGGGTAACTCAAGATTCTGAGTTTTGGAAGAATAAAAGTTTTTCATTGGCACATAACACATTTTTCTATCATATTTCATTTCTCAAACTCCTGATTCTGGTTTCTAACATTTTTCCATCACCCCTTTCTCTTCAATATGTAAAAGTAATGAAGGAAAAAATCATTTTGATTTGTACCATTTGGCATCTTTGATGAAATAAGATAAAGTTAAATGCACCTATTTTCTTCCTAAGTAAACCCCTTTGTAAAAAAAAAAAAAAAAAAAAAGCCATCCCCTCAAAAAAAGTGCAGCAGCTTGGTGATCATTACTTGATACTAGCCTATTTCCCCTCATTGGAAATAGTTGAATTCATCCTCATTCTTGATTGTGGTGGAAAACCAGGGAGAGAAGCTGAGTGGAACAATTCTAGTGCCGAAGTTAAAGGTGACCTGGATCATTTCAAAGTGCTTTTAGTGTAAGTGTTTAAGTTAACATCTGTCCCCAGATCATTGCCTTCTAACGTTTGCAGCATATTGTGGGGTGGCTCCTTAAGTGACTTAATCATTTTGGCTTTCTCTTTTAAGGGTCTCCTTTAGGGACATTCCTTCTCCCTTCCAAAGAGTGACATTTTGGGAGACCCTGGATCTTATGCCCTGGTTATATTTCTCCCTCTGTTCGTTGGTTTTTGTTAGGCTATCTCTTCTAAAACTGTTGCCATCTGACGAAGTTTTGCTTTACCATTTCTTTTGGATTTCTAGTTTATTTAGGGTAGTGATTCTCAAACACTTGATCACTAAACACAAGGGGCTGGTCTCCATATCCAGGGGTTCTGTCACAGTAGGTCTCAGAACCTGCAAAATGCATTTCAAACAACTTCCCAGGTGATGCTGATAATGTTTCTTAGCTGAGGAGTACCCTTGAACCATTGACTTAGGCTTTTGGTTTTGCTTTTGTCTATCAGTTTAGTGTTTATTTTTTTATTTCTCAAAAGGGTAGGATTTCTTCAGATTTTATTTACCCATTTCCAGTTTCCTGGAAGTTCCTTAGTTTTAATCCATAGGTCAAACCACCAGCATGAAAGAAAACCTAGCAAATTACCTTATATTTTAATTGAAAAGGGCTTGACTAGGGTATGAGTGGCAGATAGTAGAATGTGACATTGCTCATGACTTCCCCCAGTGAAGACTTCAGCAGTCATTGTCTCAGAGTGTAGATACATACATTGATAGGCTTCTCAACTCAGCATTCTAGGAAGTCTTCTAAAAATTGGTTGAGCCGACTCTTACTTGAAACTAGTTGAATAGGTATATTTTTTAGTTTCCTTAATTGCTTATATTATTCTTTTGACATTTGAGGCATGCTTTTTGCCATCCCAATTCCTTCCTTCACTGTCTCAACAACCTTATCCCTCATGAGAGTGGGTGCTATGTTGGGGATGTGTGGGAAAGTATCATTTACCTATACTGTGAACAGTGTGCTTAGTTAGATGACATGTGTCATCTCCTTCAACCTTGCCAACCCTACACAATAATTACAATTATTTCCACTTTACAGATGCAGGAAACAAGGCCCTGAATTGGTGACTAACTGATCAAACTTATTGCTGGAATTTAAACAGAGGTCTAACTCCAAAACTGGTGGGTTTTTTTTTTTTTTTTTTTCCATTTTAGTTGCCTTTAGGATAGTTGGCATTGAGCCTTTAGGGCAGGAAAAATAAAGTTAACCTGGGCATATAGAAGCATACTTGAAATTTTACTTAATGTCAATTTTTAGATTTGGCAATATATATGCTCCTAAGCAAGAACCTGGAGTGTTCAGTTTCCAAAATACTGAATTAGAAGAATGTTTGCTAACCCATTGAAAAGAATCTAACTGTGCTTTGTTTTCTTAATATAAAGCCTATCCATGACACAGGTATAAACAACTTCATTTTCTTTAGTGCTAAAACTCCTGTAAATAAGAGTTGGAGAAATAAATGGACTCTCAAATGGTAGGAGGCTTTTTTAGTAAAATGCTAGCGAAGTAGTAAGAGAACTTTGTCATAATTTCGGTTCTATCCAACTTACCAAATGTGGAGGAAGATGGTAGTGATAGGCCCCAGTTTTCTTGTTTAAAAATAAAAAGGGTGCATTGGAAATTATATTGCTCCTTACTTGTCTGATGTGGGAATTAATAAATATCTATAAAGTCCTTTGAGCACTCTGAAAGGAAGAGTCTGTGTAATTTTAACATTATTCATGGTCCATAAAGTTCCTCAGGGTATCACAGGGAAGAGAGAAATGTTTTTACCTTTTATCCTACGTTGCACAATATAAAAACAAGGTATTTTTGTTGTTGTTTGTGGTGATGAAAATCTATAATTGTACTGGCAGAAGTTGCTCCTATCAAGGAGTATAGTGCTGTTTTGTGGTAGCTCACCGGAGAGTATGTGAACCTCTATCAGAACAGTCCTGGCTCCTGTGAGGATGCTGTGTCCCCACTCCCTACCCTAAGCCATCTTCTATATCCGTCAGCCAGTTGAGGAGTATAATCTCATACTTGACCCTTTTCTATTCTCTCCTCTCTTATACCAGTCCTATAGTTCATTGTTCTGGGGCCTGCCCCCTGCCCTACTCAGTTCTTCTAGAACATACCTCTCATTCTTACTGGGTTCTCATTGATGTATCTCATGATACAGCCCTCTCTCATCTAAGATCTCTATAAGACTAAGCACAATTCAGGCCTTTCCCTACTGAAAAATGGATATAAATACTATTTGACTCACCAATAGCAGTGGCCAGTAAGCAATGTTTTCTTTCTTTTTTTTTTTTTTTTAATCTTTTTCTTTTTTTTAGTGTTTTCATTCTTAAGCTTTAGGTTCATGCAGTTGTTCCTTCTGAATTTTAGCCTGGGGTTCCATGGTGGAGAAAATTTAGGCTTGGAATGTTCTTTTAGTTAAATCATAACCTGAAAAATTGGGGTGTAAGTTAACTGCACATCCAGCAACTCAGTTCACCTTTCTGTTTTTCAATTTTTGCATTTATTTACTTTGTAGCAGGTGTTTAGCATGCATCCTCATTTTTAGTAGTGGGTAATTAATTTAGTCCTTTCTCTGCTTTTTGTCACACAGGCTCCTGGCTAGCTTATTGTCAAGTCCATTTCACTTAATGGTCTTCCTGAATTCTTATCTGAGTAATTTTTTTCTTCTGCTGCTCGGCATTGTCTGACCACCAACATGAGGCTGAAACTCCATCAGTGCTTTTCTCTCCCTTGGAATGTAACAGAGCTTATACCCAGCCATGTCCCTGAGCTCTGAGAGGAATTGCTTTGGGTTTTCTCTTTCCCTTTATTTTTGAAAATCAGTTTTGCCTACCCATTCTTTTCCAAATTCTTCTTGGGCTGCTGTAGTCTCGCTCATCTCCTTATTGCTAGACTGAAGCCACCAAAACATGTACACTTCAGAACTGACCTGGGCTTACGGCCAGCTTAGCTAAAGAGACTTGAGCTGACATAGAAGTAGTTTGTTTGTTTAGGCTGTGACTTTTATAGTGTCTATCAGGCAAGTGCCTACCTGAATGTTTAATGTTTAAAATTAAATTAAATTTCAAATGAGCCCTGATTGTGCAAGAAGCATCTTTGTTCTATAATCCTTTTACTCTGTAACAATTTCATTTCCCAATTTCCCAGGTTACTATGTCTGTGCTGTTTTCTTCCTTCCTTTGGCCCCTTCATTACACTTGCCTTATACTTCTATTCTGCTTCAAGTACTTTGAAAACCAGCTCCCATTTACAGTGTGGGGCTTTTCCTATATTCCTTTCAGAAATCTTGTCCCTAACAGTGTTTATGTGTGATCTCAGTAAAGAGAGAGAGAGAGAGAGAGAGAGAGAGAGAGAGAGAGAGAGAGAAGGAGAGAGAGAGTGTGTGTGTGTGTGTGTGTGTGTGTGTGTGTGTAGGAAGCTTGCCATATTTCCTCCCTGCCCCACAGAAAGTATGTTTTCTGGAAGCCCTTTTGACACTGAAGGGAATACCCACTGGCCCTCCCTTGTTGAATTCTCCTGAGAGGAGAAAGAGAGAGAGGCCTTTATGCTTGTTGTCATATCTTTTGTTTCTGCTGATTATACACAAAGTAAGTTGTAAATAGCTCTCTTACACACCATGATTCCTTTGAGGTATGTACAGGAGAGTAGACATGCACTCAGCTTCTGCTTACCCTGGGGATTCTAGAGGGTCCCTTTCAAGGCCTCTTATTTCCTGTTACAGCACCAGCAGAATGAAATTTAGATGAGTACTAGACAATTACCATCCCATAATGAAACTTGTGGCAGAATGTTTAGAAACATTAGCTGATCAATTTAGTACTTTACTTTCTTTTTAATTTAAATGTTTTTGTTACTCTAAAAACAAAATATGCAAGGATTCAAAAAAGAATTTTAAAAGTTCCCTTAGTCTTCTTTTCAGGGATTAAAACATCACTAAATATTTTGCAAAAATCATTAGAGTACTTAGTTTTAAAGTATGGCATTGAAATAGACACTGAACACTAGCATGAAGGAAAATGGATAAAATTGGAATTCTCCAAATCAATTTAAATTTTATATGCCAATGAAAACAGTGGTTGGGCATACACCGTATTTTATTATCTTAAAGGGGAATACTAATAAAAATTTAGACTTTATTTTTTCTGTTAGTTATTTTAATTTTTTAGTGCTTTATAGCTAGCTGGTTAACAGCTTAGGCTTTAAATCAAAAGGCCTAATTGTCTAGGTGGGCTGAATTATAACAAATTAGGTGATCAGCTTTTATATCCTTTGTATTTTCCTTGGTACATTTTGATGACTTAGGAATCACGTATCACTGTATTTTCTATATCTGACCATTAATTAAACACTTATTGTCGATGGGGTGCAGAAGTATTTTTGTGAACGCATGAGTGAAACTGCAGTTTTGTTTGAATCTCAATCTCATCTTTAAAATATGGAGACTGTTTTTTATGGACACTTCTGAATTTTTTCCCTGCTCTGAAATTCCAGGCTTTTTAACTATTAAGAGTGCTACCAACTGTCCTCCTAATTCCTTTTTGTGATTTGGGTTATTGAAACATTCTAGTAACCTGGCACAGTTTTCTTTCTCAGACACTATGTATTTCTAAGTGTCTGAGGTTATATTTGAGTTTAATTGTACTTGTTTAACTGTCTCCTTTCCTGTTGAGAGTGTTTATAAAATGCATACCATGAGGGAAAAAAGGAACTAGAAACTTAGTATTTGTGACACGGTCAAATAATAAGGTAAGTGGGAAATTTGTGCATATGAAATTGAGTATTATTTACATTTAATTTGCAATATATACAGTCTGGCTCATGGGTTCTACTTTAATCAGTTAAGTGGTTATTATTGAGGCTTTATAGGAAGCATTTTTGGGAAGTTTCATTTTGATTTGGAATATTATAAAATAAATTTCCCCCAATCTTTCTTTTGCACCCTAGGGAAAATTACTGTTGCATGACTCATTAGTGCCCTTCCGTATGTCAACTGAGGGATGGAATCAGCATTATTCTGTGTGGCGCAACACAAATGCTCATTGCTCTGCTCATGCTTCTCCATGCCCCATTTCTTTCTCATTCTTCAAGGTAGAGGATAAATTCCCTTTCACATTGCTTATGTTGTCCTAGATCAGATAGCAAGTAGTAGGTCTTGGTTTCTGATAACACCTTCTTCATTTCCTTTGTCTTTTTTGGTAATTTCTTTCATGTGAAACAAAAAAAATGCTCCTAGACTGGATGCCACCAAATGCAACTATTACATGTTTTTCATTAACTTCTTTGAAATATGGTCTCAGTCATTCTTCCTCGTTTTTTTAAGTTTGGGCCGTGCAACATTTTAGCATGTGACTCTGACCTAGTTATTTACCTCCTCTAAGCTTCAGTTTCTTTCATTTGTCAAATGCAGATGCTCATATCCCATAAGATTGTTGAAAGGAGAAAAAAAGCCAGGTTATTTCTGTATGTAAGGTGTCCATATGGCAACTGGCTCATTGCAAGTGCTCAGTAAATGTGACCTCCGTTTCCTTTCCCTCTTGGGCTTCACTGGTGAAATTCCTGGGTAAAGAGTGGTTAATTTCAAAGACAGATGATATTCTGTCCGTTTCACCTTATGGACATAGGCATGAAGAAAGAATAAGAGACTGAAAAGGAGAGCTGAATCTAAAATATTTGAGGAGTTGACTGAATACTTTTTTTAAAATAGTGATACTCATTAGTGAACTTGCAAAATGAAGCTTATTGACATTGTTTAAATTTGGAGAAGTGAACTGATTTGTGGGTCAAAAGGAAGAGGGAAATACCTTCTAAGGCAGCACGCTTGGCTGAAAAGTGATCTCTAAACAAAGAAAATTGGGACAGATGATCCCAGTTGGAGTTTTAAAAAAGTAGCTGAACACCAAAGGAAAGCTTTGATAGGGCGAGGAGGTAAGGCAAAGCTGATTGATGGATTGAGATTCTGATATAGATAGATAGATAGATAGATAGATGGATGGATGGTTAATGAAGATAGTAATTTTTGAAATTATTATTAGAGAAGTTTTTTTAAAAAAGGAGAAAACAAGCTTAGATAAAATTGAGGCTTTTAAATCCTTATCTTAAAACATCTAAAATATAGTAAGCAAGTTATGGTGGGTAGTATTTCAGGATGAGATTTACTATTTATAATAAATAACTTAATATTTTTACATTTTATTTTTATTATTGACACAATTAGAGATTCCTCCTTGGTCCTCCCCTTTTCCTCCTTTACCTAGTCCCCAGTCCCCCTTCTCTCTGGCCATCAGCACACTGCTGTCTGTGTCTATGGCTTATGCATATATGTTCTTTGGCTAACCCTTTACCATTTTTCAAAAGTAAGTTACTTATTCCACGGAGAGACTGGATGAAATAAATAACTTACTTTTGAAAAGGAATTTTAGTGCCTTTCAATGTAGAATTCCACAAACAGAAACATTAACTAAATTATCATCATTTTATTGTTTTTAGAACTGATATAAATAAAACTCTTAAATGTAATTTAATGAAAGTAAGTAAATAAATAATTAATATTAGTAAGTAACTCTGCTTGTGCTATCCTATACTAGGAACAGTAAAAAATAAATTTAAAGCCCTGGCTGGTGGCTCAGTGGATAGGCACCGGCCTTTGAACCCAAAGGTTGCTGATTTGATTCCCAGTTAGGGCACATAATCAAATTGCAAGCAGTTCCGTAGCTGAAGGCCAGTGAAAGGCAACCATACATTGATGTTTCTCTCCCTTTCTTCCTCCCTCCCTGCCCATCTCTCTAAAAATAATGAATAAAATCTTAAAAAATGTGTTTAAAAAAATAAAAATAATAATAAATTAATTTGAATAGCTATTTTTAAAGTGCAAACAGATTTTAGGCATTATAGGCTGCCGTTTTCTTAATCCCCACGTAAGAAAATGAAAAGATATAGGAAAAATATCACCAGATATTAAGCAGCCATTTTCTTTTATTATCTTCCCTTATTTCCTCCCTCCATGCCTTTTTATTTTTTTAAAGATTTTATTTACTATTTTCAGAGAGAGAGGGAGATAAACATCAATGTATGGTTGCCTTTCACCTGCCTCCAGCCACAGACTTGACTGGAGACCTGGTTTGCAACCTGGTTATTGTGCCCTGGCTGGGGAATCGAACCTGCAACCTTTGGGTTCACAGGCTGGCACCTTATCCACTTTGCTACCAGCCAGGGCCCTCCATGCCTTTTTAACTTCCTTCTTCTCTCCTCCTTCTGTCTACAGGTATTTAAGTGATTACTTTGTGCTACATGTAGATACAAGGGGGAACAAAATTTATGTGGACCTTTTCTTCTTGGAACTTACCTTCTCCATAGTTAATAAACTTGGATGTGTGCTGTTTACAAAATGTTTGACCTACTGAGTGTCAAAAACCTGTGAAGCCATGATGGCCCAGAACTACAGTTGGGTTGTCCCTACTTCTGCCCGGGTCAATGTATTTGTGTTCAGTTCTCAGCCTCCACACCCACCATTTATCTAACTCAGCCATATTCCCCCAGGTTCCAGTGGCATGTGCTGGCAGAGTGCTGGGTGCAGACTTCTGCCCAAACCTGGAAGAACCAGACCAGAGGCTGGAAGTCCAGGTTGGAGTCTTACTGTTTTATCAGTTGGGGGTGGTATGACAGAAACAGTGGTCTCTGAAGGCCAACAGATGTATCAATGACATCAGGAGATGGAAAGTCATTGAGACAAATGTAAAAAGAGGGACCAATGTGTAGCAGATGTGCAGCAAAAGTTCTTTTCGGGATAAATTGTCTATAACGGGAGATCATTCATTTCTTTATCCAAGAAATAGTATATACTGCAGTGGATAAAATCGTGGTGTCTGAAAGCTGGCGGATGAGGTAATACAAGCTGCTGTGAGACCTCTGGCAAGTCAGTCAATCTAACTGAGCTTTAGCTTTCTCATGCATAAAATGAAGATCTACCACACAAGGTGATTATGAGGATTACATCTTCTAATGTTCACCTAGCAGTTAGCATAGGGCCTGGCACACAACAGGCATTTGAGGAATATTAACTCTCATTTTTAAAAAGCATGATAACAAGGTGCTAAACACTGTGTGAGGCACTGGGTGGGGATACATGGTAAATAAGTCATGTTTCAAATTAGAAAAATAAGAGTCATTGAGTATCTTCCTTCTTCACGGATTGAGAGTTATGTCCCCTGGTGAAATATTAAGTTTGTCAGCAAAGTACATTTTTGTGAGAGTGTTGACTTGGAAATTAGTTCACTTTGTGCGGTCTTGAGGCAATCAAAGCAGTTTGGTGTATTTCAAATTAAAAAAATTAAATATGACACCTTATCCAAACTAATGTCTCCACTTCCATGTACCGTTAATTATTTAAGGAATGCCTGTGCCAATGAGGCAAAGATACAGGATGAAGTTTCAACATGGATGTCACTCCTTAGCATTAGCAAACTCATAGTATTTTTTAGGACCTGCATTTGGCATCATTTTCTGAAATTTTTAGACTTATGGGATGAGCACAGTGATTTCAATGTTAAAACATTTTATTGATTCAGATACCTCACAAGAAAAAAGAGAATAGCTTTAAAAATTACTTCTTCATAGTGAGAGCGAAGGTAGAAATGGTGGTAGGAGGGGGTTTCAGTTTTTATGGTACCGAAGGGTACACCTTCTCTTGCACATCTGCTCTTGGAGTAGGGAAGACCACCTGAGCTCTTCAGTGCCACAAGCTGGTACTGCCTGGGTGGTGTATGGCTATGATACAGCAGAAAAGCAGGTGTGACACATATGAGACAAGATCATGTATTTCCCAGTTTTGGAAAGTTAACAGCTTGTGTGTGACACATAAATGCAGAGTGATGGAAGACTTATTGTGGGGAATGGTCTGATCCTTGACCTTTTTGGGTAGGACAATTGATGGTCTTCAAACATACCACCTGGAATGGTCTGTCATGGGTGGCTGTTGGATAATTTGTTTTTGAACCTTGAATTATGGTGCAAAGAGCAATGGGTTTTGCAGATGTGAGTGTATGAAATAAAACTGAAAGAGTCCAATGGAGCACATTATTATAACATACCAAGGGAGAAAATGTGTATTTACAAGTTTCAGTGAAACTGGTTGTAGGCAGTTAAACAGATTGTGGAGTTGACAATTCAGCGTGGGCCTTGCAAAGAAGACCAAACTCCTGGGCATAGAAATGGAAGTGTTCATTTTATTGGACTCTTCCTCTTGCAACACAGTTTTGGCATACTTGAGTGGAGATGTTGAATCTGTCAAAAGATAGCCAACTATGGTGAATTGGTGAATTAACTGGAACCCATTTGAACTATTTCTGTTTTTCCTCTTCCCTTCTAAATATGACATCCATACATTTTAATAATATCTAGCACATATCCATATTATGCCAATCATAATAAATTTCACACTTTATATGTTCTTCATCAGCTAACAATTCCAGGAGTAGATTTTAGCTTAAGAGTCCTTTCATTCATGGTCATGGAACGTAGTCTGGTATTTGGTCCTCCCAGCCCCCTTCCAGAATGAGCCATTTATTTTTTAGTCCAACTTCACACTCCAGGGACCTCCATATTGGACTTGCCAGGGTCGTAAGAGTCATTTATTTTTCCCACTTGAATCTTAGGCTCTCCGCCAGGGCCAGGTATTATAACCTCCAGAGGATTTGCTGTTTGTCCTCTTGATTCTGATAATAACCTCCTGGATACCTTGGTTTAGGAGCAACAATTTGTTTATACTTTTTCCTATGAAGGGTGTTCATTTAGACACACAGTACTCATATCTGGTCTCCTTTTATATTCATGAGTTTTCATGCCTGGCGGAGTCCCTTCCTGTTTTTATATGCTTCCTTTTAACCCTTTGCTTTTATCCCTAAAATTTCAGATGGTTTGGCAATGTTATAGTTTAATAATCCCAAGATTCCTAACACTCTTTCATGAATATACCTTTGGTTTTGAATGATTATAATCCTTGAAGTCTGTGTCTGACTTGACTTTTGCAAGAGCATCTGTTCTTTTGTTGTATGGTAATATGCTAGATTTATTTAAAAAACTGGAAATCAAGACTTTGATTCACTGTCTTAACTCTTGATTTTCCTCAGTGGCTTGTGTAGTGGATATGAAACTACTTTCTTCAGCTGGGAAGGTTAACTGATGTATAGTAGCTAAAAATTGTCTTCTTACATAATTATTTTATAGGCAATGGTTATTCTAGTTTAAACCTTCTTAATTACTGTTCAATATTAAAGTTACTTTTTTTAGTGTAACTGTGCCTCATCATGTATGTATTACGTTGTTACCGTAGGCCCAGCTCATTTCCTTTCTTGGTGGGGAATTTAAGATGTGGGGTTTGACTTGATATTTTTCACCACTAAAGTGCTTACAAAATTAGAGTAAATAATGAACCAATATTTCAGTACCAGATTAGACCCAATTTACTGTGATGTTTCATAAGCCACAGACTCCTTTCTTCTGTGAATGTGTGAAGGATCACTTTTTTTCCAGACATACTGGGGTGCAAGTGTAAATTTCCATAAAATTTAAATGAGGTGCTTCCTGTAATTAATGAACAATTGTGGCTGCTCTCTAGTCTGCATTGTAATTAACCGTGATCAGGCTTGTTTAGTGATGACACTGTTCCTGTAATAATTTGACAAGCTACTGTGAATTTGCCAAGTTATTAAACAACCTGCAGCATTCACTTACGGAATCACAGGGACGAGCTTGGCGGCGGCTGCTAGGTAAACATAGCATAAGGGTGAACCCAAAGCTGCCCATCGACGTCTATAGAGCACGTGAATAGATTTAAAGTCCTATGATTGTGGAGAAATTCATTAATTTTGTGTGGGGTATCTTGAAAAGTTTTTATTGTATGATAAACTAACTGAGGCAAACCTGGTCATTTTTATTAATTCATAATGAAGCTAGCAAATTTTGTTATATTGTTGATCATCAGTGTGGACTAAACAGAATCTGAGAATTTCCTTTCCTACCCTGTGAAATAGGTATAATTATTAATAAAAATCCCAAACATAATACAACAACAATAAAATTTAAAAAAACCAAAGTTTTCTCCCTAAATTCATTCACAACATTCCTTAAATATAATTTCACTTTTTTTAATATGTGTTAGAAATAACATATGACCTTTTGCTAAACACAGTCATGTCACAGGTAGAGTGAGTGATGTAAATGGGTTGGTAGACTTACGTCCATGGTCACTAGTGTACCCGCTTTCCCCAGCCCCCTTCAGGTTAAGAACTGTTCAAAACGTTACTGTCTAGTTACTGTGGTGTCTTTCATTCAGATTCTGTTTATTGACTAAACCACAAGGATTCCTGCCCAAAGTACCAGGCGGTCTATGCTTGACTGATTTTGATTTTCTAACATCAGCCTTAGGGTTTATTTGAAAAAATGTACATACACTGCAGCTTTAACAAGTCAAGTGACTGCATGTTTTTGACCATGAAGTAGAGTATATCTGAAGATCATTAAATTTAGTGGGGATAAGGAGGGGTGGAGAATAAGTGTAGTAGTCATTGTATCCCATTGCAGCGTGTGTGTGTGTGTGTGTGTGTGTGTGTGTGACACATGGTTTTTGTCTTTTCATCTTCTCCAAGAGCCAGAAAGTTTCCTGCCGTTCTCTTTCCAGCTATTGACAAATGATTGCCAGATGTGAGATCTTTGCAGTACTCTTTCCCTCAGCAAACCTGCAGCGATGGGATATTTGATTCTCCCTTGCCCATTTCATCTCCTTTCCACATCTGCCAGGGACAGAAGAGCAATACATCCCTACATGAGAGTTTAAAGTTTGTTCAGCTCCTTTTTTCCCTTCAATAAAGTGTTTGGAGACAACAGAATGAGGTCCATATGAGTCTCTCCCAACTTCACTATGAAATTAGTTGTTTATTTTACTTATCTACCTCTCAGTAATTGAATATTTCATTTTAGTTTTGGTACATGGAAAGTGTGATGCAATTCCAGGAGTGCTGAGTGTTTCCTATTGTTGTCTGCTTGCTGCAAGTATGCCATCAACACAACTTCCCCCTGATTCCTCAATTCTGATAAAATCTAGACTGTTTGTTTCATAGGACTTCTTAGGAAAGTAATTTTAATAAACAACTGTCACAATATTAAGTGTAGCATGTCTGGTAAAATTCAGTAGTCATTTAAGATTAAAGTAGTCCTCTGTGAGGGGGAAAATTCAACTTGTTTGGCTTGATTAGTTTACCTTGTGTTTGTGTCCATTGTCAAAGTTGAAATGGATGAAATCCTAGTTTTAATCCCAAATAGCTTACAAAAGAGAAAGTACACAGAGTTGTGGAGGCATCTGAAATTAGCCTTTGTAGGCCACACACATAATCACTACCATGCACAGAAGCCTTTTGCATCTGCTTGGAATCTATTGATACTGATTTTTTTTAATCTCAGTTTAAAAATATTTTCCAAGATGTTCTTATAGCCCATGTTCATACTATAGGGTGGGCTGACACAGGTGGCCTTTCAGTTTTCCTATTACACTTTTTGGCAAACGAAAAGGCCCCTTATTCCCTGAATAAGATCAGCATTTTATTTTTTTTTAAGTTTTAAAAAATAATCCATAAAATGTCTGCCACATGTTCACTAGTTGATGGAAATGTTTTCCAAATTAGAGATACAGTATTGGATTCTTACTGTAAACGTACTGTTATGTGTGTTTTTGATACCTTCTTAGCTACCTGTGATTACGCAGATTTATTATTTTTTTGGGTGAAATTAATTAAAATGATAAATATAA
This sequence comes from Noctilio leporinus, assembly GCA_004026585.1. NCBI lineage: Eukaryota > Metazoa > Chordata > Mammalia > Chiroptera > Noctilionidae > Noctilio > Noctilio leporinus. The sequence goes on from PVIW01000539.1 coordinate 17,194, forward strand.
AATACTGTTTCTAAATTTCCATACTCAGGAAGGAATTTTTTTGTTAAAAGAATAAATGGGTTTGCCCATCTTAAGATAAAAAAAGGAGAATTGTGGAGTCTGTTTTTCAGTATGATCTTTAAAAACGTTAACAAACAATAGCAAACAACACCCAACAGGACCAAAACAAAAAGCTAACAGCTTGTGAAAAGAATTAATCCTACTAAGCTTAAGAAAAAGAGGTAATTGAGATACATCAAGATGTATACATGAAATGTGTGCAACTTTTTGTATGTCAATTATGTTATACCTCAGGAAAGTGGAAAAAGGGATAAAACTGTTACACAACATTTTGACAATTTGTGATAAAACAGTTTGCTATTAGACGTGTCTATCGGATATTAGAGGAAAATTGTATTTGAGTATGTAGACATTGATAAACTGTTCAGCCTGTTCATTATAAAAAAACATGACAATCAAGATTAATGTGGTAAATTTAAACAACACCCCCAAAACAAAATTAACCAAAATCAAAAAAGTATCTCTATGAGTAGGTGTATATTTTGATTGTCCTTTGACATTCCCCAAGGACAGACGCCTTTCTAGGCAACTAATTGGGTGCCAATGTCTGGGAAGGTGGAGGTGAAGAATTCTTTCATAAAACAACAAGGTTAGGAACTCCTGTGGCAGGAGCCAAGTTCCTCTGAGTTTAGATCACTTCACGTAATTTGCCCTCATTAATGCATTTGCTGGTTTCTCATGCCTTCCTCTTTCCTCAACATGGTTACTGTGGGAGGCAGAGAGGTGCAAAGCAATGGAGGTGTCATCCGGCCCAAGTACCTGGGGAATGTCCTTCAGAGGACAACTTGTCACCAGCCGTCAAAGAAGAGAGTGGCTTTGTGGTCTCTGAACATCTGGCAGTGCTGCACAGGAAGCTGAGGGGGTGTCATTAATTGTGATGAAATAATTTAAACCATCAGGAATAAATGAGGCTGTTAAGCTAAGTTCAGATTCCATTTGCTATGCACATGTGTCTAGCAGCCTGTGTGCAGTTAAAAAAAATTGAATTACATTAGCTCATGAGTAGAAGTGAAACAGATACTGTAAATGAAACAAGTTGCTGTGTAGTGATGACATCGTGTTGAACCACTTCACAGAGTTACAGTTTGTAGGATCAATATATCGAAAGTGGTACATTATTTAATTAATTTGTATATTAAAGAATTCTTATGGTATTGAGGGATTATAGTAAGGATCAAGTGGTTTATTGAAGCACAAAGAGGATGAGTAGGTGGATTGATAAAAGGAAGCCCTCAGATCAAGGCAGGGTGAGTGGGGTCCTTAGCCTGCCAAGCTAGGCCAAAGTGATGCACAGCTCACCTTTCTAGAGAACTTGGCACTGGCACCAACAATTGTTGCCATTGCCCTGCATACATACTGCAGGCTAGAGGACAGTTTCTTTCTGATGACCAACTTTGGATGTCCTTTTGAGAGCATCTGACACTTTGGACATATCTATGTTGTTTTCTTGCAAATAAAAACAGCTATTTTGGGTGATAGATTACTACTCATGCAAATGAACATACTTTTAAGGCTTTGCACCATCAATGAAGACTGATTTCAGATGTAATTCTTGGGCACTGTGGAACAAGGCAGCCGTAATTTCTTTACAAAGGAAAGACTGTCAGGTTTGGAATGTAGGGACATCTCTGAGGTTTTGAGCACTAAACTGAGCATGGTGTGTAGGTTCCAAAGTACATTTCTAAAATAAGTCATTCCTTTTACACATAAGCAAAGTTTTCAAACTTGAACTTTTATTTAAAAATAAACATGGGAATTTGAAAAATAAAATGAGACTACTTAGGTACGAAAGCATTTTTTAAAAACCACAGGAGAGGTAATCCCTCTGTCAGAGAGAAGCGATGAACCAGAGCTCTGGCAAGCCCTGGACAGGAGCCATTTTACTGCAAACCTGATCTACTTTCCTTGGTCAGTCCTCTCTCTCTGCCTCCTGGCTGTTTTCTTTTTCCTGTTGTGTTTCTCTTTTTTTCCCCCCTTCTCCTTTTGCTTTGCTTTTTCTGTTTTGTCTTTTCATTTCTTTATTCTTACCTTTCATTTTTATACTTTTACAAGGTCTGTCTGGAAAATGTCCAGCCATTGTTAATATAATGAGAATGGTTTGTGTGACATTAATGTAATCTGGCAGCCAAGGAGAGGGATTGGAATGCCTGTGTATGAACAATGATGGCTTCACTGTACTGCTCAGTGGGAGCAGTAGACACCATTGCGTAGTGTCAGGTCCTAGAGCTTTTGAACCAGCGGGCTCTGATAGTGGGGAGGCCTCTGGTCTGGTGATAAATATGGACTTACTCAGAGCCTTCAGGAGATTTGACATGCTTTCTTGCAGGTGACAGGTTTACCACCACACTGGCTAGGCAGCTAGAGTGTCAGTGTCCCCACGCACAGTTATCCCACTCCTATCACAGCTGCACTTAGGTTAATGACTACTAGAGTCCAGGCGTTCCCACATCCCCTCTCATTTCTGTGTGGCCAGGCAGCTTGCAGAGGTGTCGGCGTTCCACGCGCCGTTTGTTCCACCTTGTGTAGCAGCAGCAGTGCATTAGCTTACAGTAAGAACAGACTTATATACACATTGGAACAAAGGAGGCTCTATACACATTAGGACAAAGAGGCAGTATACCCAAAGGCAACACCTGTCTGCCCAGAGTTGCTATGTTGCTTATTCTTGGGGCTCTGTGTTCTAGTGCTCTGGGAACAAGATTAGCTTCAAGGCTACATCCCTGGCTGACCCAGCTGGAAGGCCCAGCCATGTATTGATCGAGAATTCTCCTGGACTGAAAGGTAACATGTGTAATGTGTGTATTTCACATTCAAAATGACTGAGTGAGTAGAGCAGTGAATCTTCATCAGGTTTTGTGTTGAGCTTGAACACTCCTCCATGGAAACTAATAGGATGATTCAGGAGGTTTTGGTGGAGGATTCAGTGATTGCAGCACAACAAAAAGTGTGGCACAAATGCTTCAGTGATGGTCAAGATTATGTTGAAAGTGCTTCACATTCTGGAAGGCCTGCAACAAGAAGAACAGTTGAGAATGTTGACTGTGTAAAGGAGACAATCAACAAATATTGACAATTGACAGTGGGAAAACTAGAAACTGATCTAGGGATTAAAAAAATGACTGTGTCTGAGATTTTGATGGAGGATCTTGACCTGAAACATGTTGTGGCAAAATTTGTTCCATGGCTTCTGCTACGAGAGCAGGAGGAACATTATTCTGTATTTGCTAATGACTTGGTTCAAAAAACTACCAATGAACCAGATTTGCTAAAGAAAGTCATAACTGGAGATGAATTGTGGGTGTACAGCTATGATATGGAAACAAAGGCCCCGTAGTCCCAATGGAAGCCACTTGGTTCTCCATGCCTGAAGAAGTTGCCACAGCAAGATCAAGACCATGTTAACTGTGTTTTTTGATTGCGAATGTGTTGTCCATCATGAGTATGCCTCTCTTGGCCAAACAATTAATGAGTACTATGTCAATGTTCTTTGTCAGTTGAGAGATGCAGTACAACGAAAACAGCCACAGCTATGGGAGATTGGTGATTGGCAGCTTCAACATGACAGTGATGCACCACCACTCATGCATCACATTTTGTGGCAAGATTTTTGGCAAAATATCAAATTACCCAGGTGACTCAACTCCTGTAGAGCCCAGATTTGGTGCCCTGTGGCTTCTTCCTAGCTTTTTCCGAAACTAAAAATCAACCTTTGAAAGGGAAGCAATTTCAAACCATCTTTTGAGATTCAGGAAAATGTGTTGGAATCTGATGGAGATTCCAACAAAGGATTTTACAGAGTAAAATCTTTTGAACAGTGGAAGAGATGCTGGGAGGTTGTGTGAGGTCACAAGGTGCCTAGTTTGAAGGGAAACAAGGCACCAGTGTCCCATGTACAGTGTTTCTTGTATCTTCTTCAATAAATGTCTCTTTTTCGTATTACATGGCTTGATACTTTATGGATAGACCTCATATATTCGATTTTACAACCTACTTTCATTCTCCATTCTTTATAGACATAAGCTATAATTTATAGTCTTTAGTTTACCTGATACTAGTTAAAAGATTAATATCCACAGTTACTTAAATTGTAAACTTAGAAAACTTAGGTTACATTTCTACATAAATTTGTGTGAATGACTAATGGTGGATATTTCCAAGGAATGTGAACATTGATTTTTTTAAAAAAGGAATTCAGAACACATTAAATTATTCTTTGGACTCTTGAATGGAATTGTTATCAATGAAAGCCCAAAATTTGTGGCTCCAAGTCACTATTTTCCTTTTTACTGTGAGCTAGGAGAAAACATTTATTGAATTTTCTAACTTTAAACTTGCTTGAAGTCTTGTAGAGTAACCAGGAGTTAGGATATTATTCCTGTGTGTTTTGATCTTTGTATTTTATTTTAATTAATGAACTAGAATAGGAAGACTTAAATTTTTCAGGTCTATCTTTGTGTCATTGTTGGAGGGATTGAAGGATATAATCTGTGAGTATAAGGCACTGTGCCTGGCACATAGGTAATAGTGAATGCATTATTATTATTATTATATAAATGTATTTAGCTTGTATTGGTTATGCAGATAAAGTTAGGAAGAAATTTTCTCCTGAAAATTTCATAAATCTCAACTATTTAAATATTCTTTACCTTTAAATAGTTTTATAATTTCCCCTCCAAGGATCTAGGGATCCAAGGTGAACATAGAGAAATTTGAACAAGATACCTTTGTGTTTTCTTTTTCTTTAGTTGAAAGAAATCATTGCATTCTGTAGTGCTTTCATTTGTCTCTCAAAACAAGACAATGATAGCACACCAAGTAGTTGCTTGAAGTTTTCTTTTGCAAGTATGTTAACAAATGCTTGCAGATAAAAACTAGTTTCATGAAGTTAAGATATTCCAACATTTTAAAATTTTGGTGGAGTGTGGACTGTACACCCCTGTATATTTTCAGGACCTTTTGTATTCTTATGCTGTTGTTACCATTACTTTCTAAGCTAAAGTAGCTTTAAATGACTAGATTCTGTACCCTGAGTTCTAAATTTCAGATACATTATAGATTAGATAAACCTTGGTTGAATGGTTTGAGAATTCAACTACATTCTGCATTCTCTCCTGAGAATATTATTTAGAGAATACTTTGTATAAGAGAATATTATTTAGATTTCAGATTGCCAATTTAACATAAACTGTTCATGTTGGGAACTGTCAATATAAGAAATGTTGAATAAGAGGCTTGTTTGCACTTTATCTAAGTTCCTAATCATGTCGACTTCATTGGAAGCTTTACCGAAGGAGAAAGAAAAGCTAGGGAAACAAGAAATATTTTAATTTTTGGCTTGAATAGAATTATGTGTTAAGATGGCAGTGTGTGCATGTATATGGATTTCGTATATATGTAGGAAGAAAAAATCTTCTGTTAGTGTAATTAATAACATGTTAATTTGTGAGATTTCATTGAAGTTTTCTTTAGACTCAGAATTTTTTGGTACCGTTTTAAAATTTAAACCTTGAAATTAACTGATGTTATATAATTGAATATCTTCATTTTACAGATTTGGAAACTGAGGCCAGAAATTTTAGAAAACTTACTCAAAATTATAGTTAGGAAAGCATTCTTTATTTCTGATGGGTCAAAGCCCTTATGATATTGTTTAATTATGTTTATTCCTTTATACTTTATAAGTTTATAACAGTGTTCTTAATTTCTTCTTGTCAGAGAAAATTATTTAACTCAGTTCTTTGTTCTGTATAATCATTGTGGACACAAATAAAAGAATGCAAAGATACTCCATTTTTAAGTACCACAGTGATGGTCAGCTGTTTTCCCCATGAAAACAGCAGATCCTTCTGCCTGATGCAGGAAATGTGCTAACTTAATGCTAAGAAATGAAATGTTTGGATCTAGCTTTTTTTTCTTTATATCTTCTAGTGTTAGTGTAGAATTTAAGTATTATACAAAAGCTAGTTCTTCAACATTAAGAAGTGCAAGTAGTTCCATCTAAATAATCCCTGTTTCAAAAGAAAAGTGTCATTCCTGACATCTGAAGAATGAAATTACCAAAGAATATAAAAGTGTTACTCTTTAATGTTCAATGCATGCCAGTGGAGTTTAATGGAGTCTAGAAGCAGACCAAACCTCTTGAAATCATTGTTAATATATAAAACATCTTTAAGTGCCTTTTTGGGTATGGTACTGTGTTTGCATCCTATAAAAAGTGAGCTGAATAGGCAGCATCTCTGTCCTTTAGGAGTTTATAATCAAAAACAGATAATGTAGCTGACATCTGTTATTGTATGAAGGTCTTGCAAATAAACATTGATCAAATACATATATAAAAGTTTTATATCAAGACAAATAAAAACCTTTTTTATTTGACTGATTACATAAGTAAACAGACATCCTCATCCCCACACTGAAGCTATCCATGGAAGTTGTAAAATAACTAAACTGGAATAATCCTGCCACCAGGATATTCCTTTATGTAACTATTCTTAAGGATTTTCAAAGAGTACTGGCATTATTGTGATGTTATGGATAGTTTATTGTGTGTCTGTATTTTGAGTAGAGATGTTTTTATCTTTCTGGTTAAGGAATGGAGATGAGTTGAGTTTTCCTCTCTCTATGGAGTTTTTTCCATATAAAAACTCTTGACTGGAAGTACTTGCTATTATTGTAAACCAGCATTGTGGAGTGTACTTTTAAAAGGCCTCTTATGTTCATAGTGATTATATTTTTCTTTTCTTTTTTTTTTTAAATATTTTATTTCATTATTTTTAGAAAGAGGTGAAGGGAGAGAGGCAGAGAGGGAGAGAGACATGAATGTATGGTTGCGTTTCACCTGCCTCCAGCCACAGACCTGACTGGAGACCTGGTTTGCAACCTGGTTATGTGCCCTGGCTGGGGAATCGAACCTGCGACCTTTGGGTTCGCAGGCCGGCGCCTCATCCACTGTGCTACCACCCAGGGCGCCATAATATTTTTCAATTTGGAGCCCCCACAACCCTACATCACTAGAAATTGCATTAAAACAAATGTAGGAGTTTAGGATGGGTGCTGTAATGAGATTAATTTACATATCCAAAAGGCTTTAAGGGGAATATTGGTAAGAAGAGGTAAGGTCACAACATTGGAACAGACAGATCTGGTTGTAAGTTTGAGTACAGCTATACTAAAATTAAACATAACTGTTGGCAGGGGGATGTAGGTATTGAGTTGGATAAAATATTTTCTTTTTGCATGCTTCAACTTTAATGCAAGGTATTTTAACAGTCACTTTATTTTTGAAGTGTAGGGGAACTAAAACAGCAACGTAGGGAAGTCTAAACATGAACTCATCTCAAAGTTCAAGATATTAAAAAAAATAGCTAACCCTACCCCAGTGTAGGTGTCTGCCTGTGTAAATGAAAGAATGTGGATGTATAAATTAATTACGAGAACGGTCACTGATATAAATCAGACTTATTTGGTACACTGATGAAATGAGCATTGTTTATAAGATTATCTTGTTATTTCATCTCATCTATATTAACCTGGCTGGTTAGCATTATGAAGTAATAATACAATTAATGTGATGATGGTATACTTTTTCTTGGTACAGGCCTGATCCTGCAGGCCTTTCTTACTGGGATTTGTGTATATAGAGGACCATAAGAACTGGAATTTTAATTAGCAAGTCTATAAGAATGGTCCTCTTCTTTCCTTCCAGTTGTGTGGTAGGTTTCTTTTTTTATTTCATTTTTTGTATCTCAGAATGTTTCCTGGGATCATTTATTCTTTTTGAACCACTCATTTGCTGACCCCAGAAGAAAGAACTGCCTTCAGATATTATTTTCTCAAAACTGGGCAAAGTTCATTATGAAAGCTACCTGCTGTTTTCCAGCTCTACTCTGTTGTGCTAGTGGATCTCAAATAAAGAGAAAATTTTACTTATAAATGAAGCCATTAGGAATTTCTTGAATAAACAAAGTCTTTTTCTTTGATGTGCAAAGGAATTTTGTTTGTAACTGTTACTCATATTAAGTCCATGTCTAACACATGCAAGGAACATTCGTTATCTTTTGTATGAAATAAAAGCACTCCTGTCAGGGAGCAGAATGAAGAAGCACTTTAAAAAAATGAAACAAAGGAAATATGTTAGTGTTGTTATTTAATATTTGATTCAGAACATTTGCGTGATGTTTTTTGCTCTTATTTACTTTGCCTACTTTCTCATCCCATCATCCTGACTCTGTAAAGTTTTCTTTCTTTTTTAGCTTTTATTTATTCTTAGATAGAGGGGAAGGGAGGGAGGGAGAGAAATATCAATGTGCAAGAGAGACATTGACTGGTTGTCTCCCACATACTCCCAGCCAGGGCCCATAACCCAGGCATGTGCCCTGATCTGGAATCAAAATAGCGACTTTTCAATTTGAGGTATATGACCATCCCATTGAGCCACACCAGTCAGAATGAAGTTGGTTTTTCTATGTCCAAAAATGAAAACTTTTGCTTTCAGGAAATTAAATGAAAGGTATGCATGTTATTAATCTTCATCTTAGGTTTTTTAACTACTTCATGACATCCTTTTAGTCTATAACAGAATTTGACAGTGGTGCTCAATAATTTAAGGGATTGCAGTAAAAAGATGTCACAGGTAATTCCCTCTTGATTTACTTGTATGAATGGTGCCTGATGACTGGTATTTGTTGTTCCTACTTAATCTCATCTAGAGGATGGATTAGAACAGTGCCCTTTTAGGATTACACACAGAGCATCTATGAATGTGTATAGTAAAATCTTAATTGTGACTTCATTTTGACCTGAACAATTAGATATTTTTTTATTATTACTGGTCTACATCAATGTTAAGCATTTCTAAATTGACAAATCAGTTATTTGGGTATATTATTTTAAAGATTTTTGTCTTGTAGTTACAGGTGTGCCTCAGATCCCCATGCCAACAGTGATTACCTGTGATGCCATAGCAACATACCAGGCTGTTAGCAAAATATGAATTATTTCTGTGGTTTTGTGAATAGGTAACTAGTAAAAGATTTCAGACCAATCATTTATGAATGATTTGTTCATTTTCCTTAATGAGAACAAATGTGGCATAAGACAACCCAACAATATGTGTAAGGATTCATTTTCACTCTTACACTTGGCTCTCTTCTAAATTATGCAGCTTAGGTTTTCAATCATTGTTGAATTATGCAGATAAATCTGTTTGGGTCTGTTTTTCTGGAAGCCTTTCAGGACAAGGCTTGTAAAAACAGCATTTAAATCAGGGGATCTGTTGGCTGGAGCCAGGCATATGGAGGGACAGGACTCCTTCTGGTTTAAAGAGGTTACTAACTGTGGGCTGACTGCTCTTCTCTGCTTCTAAGATCTGATAGGAAGTAGGTTTCAAAGAGCTGAGAAGACAATCTGAGACATGTCCTGTTTTTAGCTTGGATTGATACATAATGGCCAGAAAGACCTTATGAGACGCTCTGGGGTATAGTCTGATTCTCTTTGAAATAGAAGCCCAGGTTTTAAAAGTAAGGGACTACAAGTTGTACTCTTCAGAATTTTTCAGAGTATGGCTTCTCTGTAGACTCCATATTCTTTTGGATGGAAATATCTAGGCTTCCTGCACTTTTCTAGTTTCCTTTTATTATTTATCTTTTTATTTCATTGTGAATTATGTCACTGTCTGATCTCTTCCTTCATTTTTATGTATTATATTATTTTATCATTAAAAAATATATATTTTAGGATCTTTGAAGGAGCTGACTTAACTTAGGTCCTCCTGAAAACAGATTTTGAGACAGTGACTTTCATGAAGGTACATTGTTTGGGTAGATCCCAGAGTTGGAATTAAGGACCAAAGGAAACCAATGTAAGCATGAATTATGAAGATAATCAGTACTACTACCAATGGGTACTCATTCTCATTGGGACCTCCTAGGACAACTCATGAATATGTCTCTCCCAAAATAAAAGGGGAAATATTAACCCATTGATTCTCTTTCTTGCTTGGCCCTCTGAGCATTAATTCCCCACAATGACGACTTGTTCGTATGTTCCAGTTTTTAAGAAGTGTGAGAGACACAGGGCAAACTCAGTGTAAAAAGCTAATTAGCTGCAAAGGAGGAAGTTGATTGTTGTGGCTGGAACAAGAGGTGAGACAGGAAGGTCTTTTGGTAGTGCAGAGGAGGAGCTCATTCTAGGAAGTGATACATTGTTTTTCATGTGGGTCTAAATGCCCAGGGTTTCTGAAGTATTTGTTGTTCTGAATCCCTCATTTGCTCCTGTGTGTTTCTTAGGTGAATTTAGATATGTCTCTATACCTACTTTGTTACTTGTAAAGACTATTGGTATTTTCCTCACAATTTTAGCATACACTTGGAAAATCAGTCATTCACCACTAGGACCAGAGTGATCTGGAAAATGTCATACATTTCCCTTTCATGGACACAGGTCCCTCACTTTATCTTCACTGAAGCACAAAACATTTGTAAGCATTATTCAGTGTTATCCTCTCACCTTGATTTTGGAATGGGAAAAAGTTAACTGTTCAGCATCTCCTAATATTCCTCTGAAAAATAGTTATTTAGCAGAATTCTTTCACAGTGCAATACAGCCCTTTCAGATCTTCAAAAGTAGATCCAGATCTTTATTTCATTTTTCCAAGTGGACTCAGGAACCCCAATTGTTATAGTTAATATTTATATTAAATTGTAAAATCTGATAGATTAGTGAAGATTTAGAGATGATTGTAAGGAAAAACTATAAAGTAATCCCCAGTAGGATCTAAATATTATGCATGTCTTATATATGTATGTATGTATATATGCATGTATGTATGTATTTAGAATATCATTCATTATTTTATTTTAAAATATTTTAAACTTTCATGTTTTATTTTTAACTTTTTAAAATTTTATTATTGTTAAATTATAGTTGTCCCAATTTTTCACCCATTACTCGCCTCTGTTCCTACAAACCTCCCTCCTGCCCCATCCCCATAGTCAGTCCCTATCCTTTTGTTCATGTCCATGTGTCCTTATACTTGTTACTTGACTAGATCCTTACCCTACTTTCCCCTTATAGGGAAGATCATATGGTATTTGTCTTTCACTGCCTGGTTTTTTTTTTTTTTTTTTTTTGCTTTTTTAAGATTTTATTATTTTTAGAGAGAGGGGAAGGGAGAGAAACATCAATGTATGGCTGCCTTTCACCTGCCTCCAGCTACAGACCTGGCTGGAGACCTGGCTTGCAACCTGGTTATGTGCCCTGGTTGGGAATCGAACCAGCAACATTTGGGTTCACAGGCTGGCGCTTTATTCACTGTGCCACCAGCCAGGGCTGTTACTGCCTGTCTTACTTCACTTGGTGTAATACTCTCCATTTCTATTCATGCTGTCCCAAAGAGTAGGAGTTCCTTCTTTCTTTCTGCTGCTTAATATTCCATTGTGTAAATGTACTATGGTTATTTGATCCATTCATCTACTGATGGGCACTTAGGCTGTTTCCAGCAATTGGCTCTTATAAATATGTTTTCAGTAATTATATGACAGAAAAATCTGTTTCAGAAACCAACTTTTAACAAAAGCAATTGAGTTACACAATTGTTATATGTGTTAATTTTATTGTATGTACATATTTTATTGGCATCATGATTCAAAAATTATCAGGTGAACAACAAGCATGGATTAGCAGAGATGGTGAAATATCAAAGTGTCAACCAACTGCTCTAAGCTGCAGTTCAAGTATGTCACCTTTTGCTTCTTAGAAGTGGATGAACTACCTGATCTTAATTACTTCTTTGTGATGTCCTATTTCTTTCCTTTCTGGATGTTCCTATTTCTAGATAAATATATGCTGCTCTAGGAATGATATTTAAGAGTGGTAGAGAAGAATAACTTCTCTGTACAGGTAGATGGAAGGTACACCTTGTAAATGAAATGGCACAGTATCTGACATACAATAATTTCCTCAATAAACTATTATATTTTAAAAGATTAAAGGCAGGGATAGAGAAATAACAGAGGCAGATTCTAATATGAATTCATAGATGTTATAATATCCTCAATCTTTCGGCTGTTGTCATCCAGTGAGATGTTTTTCTGATTTGTTCTTTTGCTTCATTTTTGAATGGGCAGTACTGTTTGAATAAAAAGATTTCTGTTTACTCTGCTAGAACTTTCTCTTGGTCAGAAAAAGTGAATAGTTGGATGATCTGAGGTTAAGATACCTTAGCACTTTTAGGAAAAAACACAGCTTTAAGGGTGTGATAGAATATACCATCTAGAGGATAAGAATTTTAGATGATAAGAAAAAAGATTTTCTTTGTGGGCTCTTTAGGAGCAATCGTCTGTCTTGTGGTTGGTGACTTTTAATGTATGGCAATTACTTTCCATTATAATCCCAAGCTCTGATCAATAGGTACAATATTATGCAACTTAGAGTTACACTGAAACCAAAATATGTCAAATGTGGTTTCTGAGTGGCTGATTTACAGTAAGCCTTCCTCAGTTCCAAACGTGGATATTATGACTAATTTGAACTTCCATAGACTGAAGCATTTTTCTTCATATGAAAAGTGTGTGTGTTGTGTGACTGGGCATGGACTGTAGAGGTAGGAGGAGCAGTAAACCACTATGTCAACTTACTCACATACAGATTGATCCATTGTCATCCCCTTTGAATCTACATGGATTGTTGTGAATTATCTGCTCACCCTGGGAGAGACATGCTCAGAATTTTAATCATTTGAAATCTGTGAATCTATTAAAACCATATTTGTAGTTCTAAAAAAATTGATATTCACTGGGCAGTTTGCCCAACAAGAGAAAGTCAGAGAGATTATACACTTATCCTAAGTAACAGCATCCACTCTGCCAATTCTTCCTTTGAAAGAATACAGCAGTCCCAAATTATACATCTCCGGGTAAGGGGAGACAAGAAAAGAACTCAATATATCAACATCAGAAAGTAAATTCCACAATAATGGTTACAATAATGTTTCAAGATGTGATTTCAGCATAGACCTAGTCATTGAACTAATCATAGCTTAGGTGGATTTTAAGTTGTTTAAAACACTTCCCAAGGTGGTTAAATATGTTTACCCTTCCCACATAAAATTAGAATATTCACTCATATACTAGTAGACCCTGAAATCTCATGGGGAAATGACAGCCATGTCACTGTTTTAAGGAAGAAAGTATTATAGTGACATATTCCAGTTAAAACATGGTCTTCTGATTTCCTGTCTAAAGATCTTTTCATCAAACACAGAATTAACATATTTAGCTCCTGCAGTATGCCAGAGGCTGGTGATGAAAGATGCATAAGTCATTGTTTCCAAGAGAACTCTGCTCTATGCAGTGGGTGGTAAGCAAGCTTGTTAGAGTTGTACTGGGATCTGCCCAAGGGAGAGGTTTTATCTTTTTTGTCCTTATAGTTTCAGCTTTAACTGACCATCATGCTTGACATTTAATAGGGAGGTGCTTAATCCTTGTTTGGTGAATGAATGAATGAATTAATGAAGTAAATGCTGATCATTGTGCCATGAAATCCCAGAGGACACCAAGCAAGAATTCACATAGGGTAAATAAGTTTTAGTCAAGTATTTAAATAGACAGTGTATTTCTGTAGCACACAAGAGTGGAGAAATCAGCAAGCTCAGCTGAAAGACATGCTCCTTGAGGGCAAGAACCAAGTTGTGTTCATCTTTGGAAACTTGGGTGTTCAGCATAGTGCCTAGTGCATAGTAGGTTCTCAAAAGCATAGTGCTGCTTTCTATATGCATAAAATTGGAGTGCATTTTCCTTTACTTAATATATTAAGAATCTGGTAAATGTTTTGGTTTAAAAACATTCTTCCTTGTTTGGTTATATCTAAATGATATGCTAGAGAAAATGAAATGTTATGAAAAGAATTTTTAAAAATTCTCACTTGGTTTAATTATGTCAATAAGAACTGGAAAGTACTACTTGCTCAGATAAATTCTTATTTTCAGATAATTGGGAATTGACTTTCTTTCTTGAGCTGTTGAAGGCAACTATTTCAAATAACTACATTTGACATTAAGTAGAAAATACCACTGTTAATTTTGAATTAACCACATTGCTGATAATCTTGTCCAGTAACAGTACTTCAGTTGTTTGCACTGCCTATTTCAGTTGAGTAGAGCATGGAATCAACAAGAGCCTGATTATGGACTTTATTCTTGTATAGACGGGTTAGATTTGCAAAGGGAAAAACGCGTTGAATAAACATAGACAGCAATCCAAATGTTGATTAGCTGTTAAATAAATGGATGCTATTATTACAAAGGAGGACTTGGCCAAAAAAGGTAGGTCTTCCTATCTCATTACCCTTCTTGGATAAACAACTAAAGCATGTATTTTAGTGAAAGTAGTTTCATAATATTAATGTGTACGTGTGAGTGTCTGTGAGAGAGAAAGAGGGAGAGAGAAATGCGTATCTCTCTGAAATTACTATTTAACGTTAATGGAAATAGCAAACCTACAATGTTCATTTTTGGCTTAAAATTTTTTCAGCATAAAACACCATTCTAATACTAGTTTATGAATGTTTGAATTTGTACATAAATTTTAAAACACTATTCACTTAAACAGGAAAACACTTTTAAAAATGTCAAGCAAGTTAAATGCCCAGGTTGAATAATACTGATTACTTTAACATGAAATTGACATTGGTTTATCAAAACATCACCATTTTTAAAAAGGACATTATCTAAAAAATGTGACAGTCTTGCTTTGTGTAGGTTACATTTTACGTAGGCAGCAGAACAAATAAACATGCTGTTTAGATACCACATTTGAACCAAGAAAACATATCAGGTCACCTGGATGTGCATTGAAGTGTTTAGCCTGCAGAATCACCCAATAAGTTTCAGTAATGAAAGCTGATCTATGGTTTCTTGAAAGATGTTTTTACTTAATTGCCAAGATACCTTAGATGTTGTTTACTGATTAGCAGTTGCATTGCAGTATTGAAGCATTAAAAGCATTGGTCAGTGACCTTTAGTGCATGTGTTTTTAGCTGTTGTTTCTTTTAATGAAGCATATTAAATGCTTTTAATACCACCTGCTTATTTTATTGAATGATTCATGCTGTTGAGAAAAAAATCTATGTAGAATTATATGAGAAAACATTTGCAACAGAGATGACAGAGATCAAGGGAATGCCAAAATTGCTGGAGTGAAGAAAAGAGAATTGAAGATGCGACCAAAAACAGAGACAGAAAAGTCCTCTGGCAAAATATGGCTTTGGAGAAAAGTATGTTAGAAGGTGGACTTGGATATAAAAAAATGTATTTTATGAGAAGAATACACTAAAAGCCACATGACCTCCTATATATTGAAAGTGAAATTCAGATTTTATACAGAATATAACCTCAAAGGAATTGTCAATGAAGTAATTGTTAAAATTACTGTTTTTAAAAATAAAGATATTCTTGAAATATCATGGAAGAAACATAATAATAGATTTCCAAATAGAATGATAATTAGTTTTATTTAATATTTTATTTTTTATTTAGAGAGCGGGGAAGGGGAGGGAGAAAGAGAGGATAAGAAACATTGATATGAGAGAGAAATATTGACTGGCTGTCTTTGGCACACACCCTGGGGACCAAACCTGTAATCCAGGCATGTGCCCTGACGAGGGACTGAACTGGCAGCCTTTCGGTTTGTGGGACAGTGCCCAACCTACTGAGCCACACTTACTGGGGCAGTTTCTTCATTTTTAATTCTGGACGTTTTTAATTGAAAATATGACCAAGAACTAATAGCTGTAATGTGTATTTTTAAATTACTGATACTTTTGTAGGAAGAGTTAAACAGGTAGGAAGTATATTTACAGATTTTTTACACTTGTTCTTTTAATCAAGTATTATAAAGGAAATAAAATATAGGCATATCCACCTTTGACTTTTAAGAAAAGTTAGAGGACTGAAAAGTAGAGGGCCTCTTGTCACCATGCTTAGAATGCAAGGGTGATCATATTGTGAATGATTCTCCTTTAAGTATGTCCAGATTTGTGGTGTTTGATGGCTTGATTTTAAGAAATAGTAAACTTTGTGCTGATTAGGAAATTAACTGGCAATATGAGCTTTCATGTTTCTCACTAGTCTTAATATACATTCATGATGCTAATCAAATATCAAATACACTTTTGTGCTTGATAACCAATGAAATGAGAGCATAAGGATCACTCCACCAAAAAGAAGTTACAGGTCTAGTATGGGGTAGTTCCTACGATTTCTAAGGACCCTCTTTGTTATATAAAGAATTTCTTAGATTCAGAATAGACTGAGTATCTGCAGCACACTTAATACTTCATTGGTATAAGTAAAACATTCCAGTGCACAAATTTCATGTTGATACATTAATAGGAAAAGTCATTGAATTATAATTGGTCAAATATAAGATTTACACAGATGCATGTATTAGCAATTTGCAGATGGTACAGCCATACACATCTTTCTCATGACATACCTCAGGTGTTTCTTCTCTTAAGAGTTCCCTTGCTACCTTGTCCACTTGCTTTGGTTTTCTTGCCCTCTTGTCTTCCTGTTATCCCTCTATTCCTATTCATACCATATCATTTGTTCCTGTCACACTGTATTATAATTGCTTTCTTAGTTATTCTTACCCCCATTTAGGCTATTGTGATGCGTTTATTGGTGGCCATGTCTCATTTTTGTGGGTGCCTCCAGCCAGCAGTACAGTGTCTGGCAAAGATGTATCAGGTGCTGAGTAGGTGCTTAAGTGCATGAATAATTGAATGAATGGAAGGAAGGAATACTTTTTTAAAATTGTTATGATGGCAATATTATCTTAGACTTATGAAACAGTCTTCATTTATCTCTACCTACTCTGAGAAAATAGGCATAAGGCAATACAATTTAATTTACAGATAAAGAAAAACCAAATGATTTAACCAGCCAACAGATAGTGTCAGACTTTGACCTAGTCCCCAGCTACCTGCTTTGGATTGTTTTATTTTTTCATTCTGAATTGCTGATTCTTTATTATAGTGTCACAGTTAGTTAATGATGCTGACAGGTTTGAGGTGGGAAGAATTTACCCCCCTGAGCAAAAGAGCATGCCCAGCCAAAGATAACCACTTTTTCTTACTTATATTAAAAAAAAAAAAAAAAAAAAATCAAGCCCTGGCTGGTAGCACAGTGGGTAAGGTGCCGGCCTATGAACCCAAAGGTCGCAGGTTCGATTCCCCAGCCAGGGCACATAACCAGGTTGCAAGCCAGTTCTCCAGTCAGATCTGTGGCTGGAGTCAGGTGAAACGCAACCGTACATTGATGTTTCTCACCCTCTCCGCCTCTCTCCTTTCCCCTCTTTCTAAAAATAATGAAATAAAATCTTAAAAAAAAAAAATCAATGCTGTTACTGCCCCTGCTATTTTTTTTTTTTATCATTTTCATTAATTTGTTGTTGATGAGCCCCTAGGAACCATACCCAACACCAGATCAGACTAGGATAAAGGCAGTTTTCAGGAATATTGATATTTACCAAGAATTTCCAAAGGTGCATTTGCTTACAAAGTCTGATTTCCTTTTGTTGCCCAAATCAATCCCAGCATAAAGGACAGAAGTCCTGAGCAGAAACTTGGTGTAACTTTTTGAGTCATATGCACCTTTGGTCCATTGTAGCAGAACTTTATTGGACATGGAAGTTTTGGCCTCATGAATTTTGATTGAGGAGGCTTGTTAAGAATTGGGGGAGCCATGGCTGGTAGCACAGTGGATAAGGTGCCAGCCTGCAAACCTAAAGGTCGCTGGTTCATTTCCCCAGCCAGGGCACATAACCAGGTTGCAAGCCAAGTTATGTCTAGCCAGATCCATGGCTAGGGGCGGGTGAAAGGCAACTATACATTGATGTTTCTGTTTCCCTCTCTCTCTGCCTTTCTCCCTTCCTCTCTTTCTGGAAATAATAAACAAACAAACAAAAAAAAGAATTGGGGGAATGCTGGGCAAAGGGCAGCCTTTGCATGCTACTATGCAACAACATAGGCAGTAGCAGCCAAGGACTGGCATGGTAAGAACTTTCACTCGTGGGACCCTGGAGGTGGAAGAGGTCATTGACTTGGAGCACTTCCCACTGAGGCCATGTTTGAGATGCAATGAGCACAGCCTTCCTGAGTCCAGAGTTGGTTCTTTTCTTGTGATGGTGTTTCCCCTTTCATTGAGAAACAGGAAGAATGAATGTCTGCTATTTAGAGAATGGGGATAGAGGGATTTGAGGACTAATGGCAGGTTCAGGTTGCATAGCAGATCTCTAATAACAATGGCTACTTAGATCTTTCCTTGTGCGTAGATTACCTCCTCCCCTGTTTTGGACCTTAATGTAATAGGATTTTATAGCTAGTTTCTAGGCAAGTTCCTAACAGTACATTTACTCAAACAGGAAATTGCTTATTGAGGTGAAGATTTTTAGAAAATATGTTTTCATAAGCATGCCCATGTATTTTTTTGCTAAGTATAGAAATAATATTCACACCTCACATTTTAATTTAAAATGTTGTTCAATATATTAGATATTCCAGCAGGCATAGCATATTTGAATTGAGGGCAGAAGGATTTGATCCTTCTTTTTGAGATTTTTGAACTGCTGCTGTTTTGTGTGTGTGTTTTCCTGTGTGATATTAGAGGACAGAGCTAGAATCTTAGTGTTACAGGAAGACAGAATTTTAGAGCAAATATTCTAAGAACTAGAATAATATGACCAAGATTAGCAGATATCAGAGATCATCTAGTTCAGCCTCTTGTTGTTGTAGTGCGGTCCAGAGTTCCACAGCTGGAATAAACACTTGTAACCTAGTTAGTATAGGAGTTAAACCTGTATTTATGTTAGTTCAAATCTACAGTGGGTTGCCTGCAGACCACTGAGATTGTTCAGGGTGTGAGAAGATGGTAGGGATATTGTTGATGGAATTGCTGAATTTTGTAATGAAATAAATGAGATGATCAGATGAGGTGCGACCAGAATAAACTGTGACCTCCTTGAGGACACACTGTTTTTCTCTACATCCTTCCTGTTTATGGTACTAGCAGAGAATAATAGGACCTTACAACTATTTGTTTAATGCTTGAGTAAATACCATAGTTTCAATCGCCTTATTTTAAGAATGATGTTCCTGGGAAAGGACCTAGTGGAACATTCTCTGACTTTATGCCATCAAATGTTCATTCCTTTTTTAAGTTGGATATTTTTTCTCTTGTGTTGAGTTAAAGTCTGGCCATTTATGTCTGGCTGCATCTCCCATTGTGTGGTCAGTATTTCTCCTAAAGTATGACTTAAAGAATTTAAAGAAAACATTGGAGATGTGGTCTGATTAGTGTCAAATATAATGGAATCTGGCCCTGTACACACATTGTAGGTTTATTTTATTTACTTCTTTGAGCCATATGTTCTAAAGTGTTTTAGATATGTAGTATCACAACATCCACAATTTAGAGAACCAGAGTGTCTTTTTCAAGTACACAAATAAACTGAGCTCATGTGTCAATGTTTTCTCCCCAGAAGGAGAAATATTAGGAGCTTAATGGGATGAATAGAAATTTCCTTTTGAATGGTTAACTAAATTGCTATCACCTTGTAAGCCCCTAAATCCCAATCTGTTTTTCTAAGGAAACATATTTGCAGCTGTTTCAAATAACTGGTGGTTTGAAGATGATTATTAGTGTGGTTTTCTGCACACCCAAAACTTAGACCTTGTTCTGTTACTGGTCTTTGAAGTCAAGTTGGCTATGGAGTTGAGGTAAAGACTTTCAGATTACTTTTATTGATTAAATATCTTTTTTTTTTTTTAATGTGCTAACATGTAATTCTGTAGTTGACATTTACAAAATAATTTTAGGTGGTTTTACATACACATTTAAAACATTTATAGAAATGAATTTTATTGATTGATTTTTAAAAATTCAAGTAATTCTGTCATAACAAATTGTGTATATATCAATATCTAGTCTGTAAAGATAGATAAGAAAATGAAGTGAGTAGAAGTTCATGGTCACCTTAGTAGACATCTCCAAAACAATAGAAATATATGGTGACTGTGGTGATTGCAACTGAGGGAATGCCTGAAAGGGGAGGAAACTGATAGCACTAAACCATTATGGCTTCTGAAATTATGACATAGAGGGCTCTAGAGTTTTCTGTAATCACTTTCCCATATACCACTGAAGTTGGTCTCCAAATACATATGGTTTAGGCAGAGCAGGTGGTACCTGCTGTTTTATAAATGAGGAAATCAGTTATGAAAGGTTATGTGGTTTCACCAAGTCAGCTCATAGTTATCAAGGACTGGCTTTAGTAGAACTAAAACTCAGGGTTAGTTATTAAAAGTTGAGCATGTTGTCCATTTAGTTTCATGCTTCTGATAGCACAGGGAGGAAGTATGGGCTCATCACCCCTGTACTTGTAACAGTGGTGAAATAAGTCCTAGGGTGTAATCCCTATTTTACCACATGACCTTGGAAAGGTTAGTCACTTGTTTTGAGTCTTAGTTCCTTTATAATCAAAATAGGAACAGTGGTATTTGTATTTTACCATCTTTTGGATTAAATGGGATTGTGTACCCACTTTGGCTGTGGGTACTTATTTCTTTAATATTATTTATTATATTTGTCCTTTTTTTTTCTTGGGCAAAGAAGATTGGCATTATTTATGCAGGCAGATTACAGCCCATGCTGATAGGTACTTTAATCAGTTTCATGAACATGTAACTAATACAGAGTATTATGTAGTACAGTTGTGCAGTGTATTAATATTAGGAACAAGGGAGAGTGCAGATAAGAAAGCAGTAATTTTTCCCATGGAGTAAGGTTAGGAGAGGAAGTATTAAGCTGTTCCTTGATGGTTAAAAGATGTGGAGCTTTCAGAAGGAGCAAGGCATTGAGGATGAGGGAAGCATCATGAGCAGAGTGCAAAGTGTGTAGCATATTTGGGGAACAGCTAATCAAGGGGTCCCTGGTGTAGATGAAACATCTTGGGATAGATTTATAAAATTATTTACAGGTAATAATTTGGCTCTACTCATTTAACATACTAATTAAGCATCTAGTTTGGTTTCAGGCACCAATTTGATTGCTGAGGGGATAGCGAATATGACAAACTCCTATTATCCTGGAGGTTATATTCTAGTAGAGAAGATAAATACACAATAACCTAAATAGCTTTGGAGCATAATAACAGCAATGAAGAAAAACAGAACAGAGCAAGGGGATAGGGAGTGAGGGTGAGGAAGGGCCTATCCTTTTGTATGGGATGATCAGAAAAGACAGCTTGGAAGAGATCATATTTGAGTAAGAGACCTGAGTAAAATTAGAGAATGAGCTCTGCACGAATTTAGGAGAAGACCAATGCCCCAGAGGAAACAAAGGTTACAACAACCCTGATGTGAGAATAAACTTGGGATTTTGAGAAGCAGTGTGGTTATCAGGGAAATTCAACTTGCAGGATACTAAAATTTCAGAAAGGCACAATGAAAAGAATAATCTTTTTACATGAAAGTACAGTGGTATCTGACTGTAATGCTGTTGTTAGGGCCCTTTGCATCAAATATGTATTTGTATACATGTATGTGTACAAAGGGATGACCCCCAAAAACCTGGAATTTATTTGTAAAAAATTGTGTATTTGTTCTTGTATATTTAAATTTCAATCACCTTTGATGTACTCTCCATTTGATGTAATACACCTGTATCCTCTGCTCAAAAACATTTTTGAACTCATGATTTTGATGCTTTTTGAACTCATGATTTTGATGCTTTTTAGTGCTTCTGCCACTTTTGTTTTACCTCTTCAATGTTGGCAAAATTTTTCCTTTGGGGGGCTGTTTCCATCCTGGGAAACACACAAAAAAAAGTCTCTTGGGGGAAGATCAGGTGAACAGGGAGGGTGGGATGCGAGGTTCATGCTGTTTTTGATCAAAAACTGCTGAACACTCATTGTGGTATGGGCAGGGGAGCTTGTAAATTACCCATCATGAAATGGGCAAAAACACTGAAAGAGTCTTCAAAAACTTCACTGAAGTCAAATGCAGCCTCTCACAATAATACTAGCTGGTACTCTGATACAGATGGGTTCCTAGAATACTCATCTAGTGGGAGAAGCCTGTACTACAAGGCACCTACCCCCAGAAGATAATTCTGTTTTGGGGGGGAGTTCTTCCTGTACATGCCCCCTTTGTCATTCATCTTATCAATTACCCATCCATCCATCCATGTACCTATGCAGGCAACCATCCAACCATTCAATCATAAAGAAGTACTTTCTATCACCCAGGTACCATTCTAGGCCTAGCTCCCTAGAATGGTACCTGGGTGGAAACAGAATCTTATAAGAGTGGCTTATGTGTAGGCCTCATCTATTTTTCTGAACATGTTAATCATTTTAAGATAATGTAAATTGTTAACTTCCAGGTCAGTAGGTCATATGTACTTTAGAAACGGCCAGCATCTTAGACTTGAAAAAGGAGGCAAGAAAAAGAGTACCCATCACTTCTGGATAAAAAGGACACTGACTTAATATTTGATAATTGGATTGTCTGTTTTGGGCTACTTAGTGAATCATCTGTGTAGCAAAATGCCTTTCCTAAGAGAGACCAAGTTGGTTTATTGATGCTGGGGAGGAAGAGGGTTGGACACATACTTACAGGACCTATGATCTTTCCCAGAATTTGGAAGAATAAAGGAATTACCAAGAATTTGACATTGGAACCGTTCTGTTTAATTATGGCTTCGCTGTTTGAAGGAAAAAATAGTTAAGGAATTCAGAAGGTGATATGTTGGACAATATGGGAGCTATTTATGGTAAAAACAAGCATTTAGCCAAGCATTTGGCCAAGTAAATGTGTATTTTAGTACTGAGGTGGCCTTGTTTCACAGTGATATTTAGGAAGATTAACTAGAATATACCAATTGCTCAAAGTTTTTATTTTCTTCTTTCTTATCCTTTTCAAAACCCCTTTATAGCTAGTTTTCCTTCTTTCCGTGCTTTGAAATTATTGGAATGACAATAATACTCATACTTAAATTTTTAAAAATTCTAGATAGAGAATTTAACAATGAAAATTTCTACTCATTTTATAGATATTATTGGTTTGGAGAATTTCTAACTTTCCCAACAGTTGGCATTATAATACAGAGATGTTCACCTCCCTCTCACATTAGTGCCTCCTTCCCCCCTGTAGTCCTAGGGATCCTGGTCTGTTATTGAGCCTCCACTCTTCCTACTTAGGTCAATTCCTTTTTAAAATAAATTAAATGATTGCTCATGTTAAACAGGTTGATTCTGGAAAATAAGGGATTAGAAAAAGCAAGCCCATGATTATCTGTAACCCCAGTCACTCTAAGATAAACATAATGATATATCCATTGTAGCCTCCAAATTAGGCTTCAGTCTGGTATCATTGACATATATTGTATATTCATGAGTGTGTAACATTATGAACATCTATATCTTCAGGGACTGCACATAATTCCATCATATAGATAGAATGGTTCTATAGTTTATTTCTAATTCTTTCCTGTTACAAAGATAAAATAAGTCTCTTTCCGGTCCAGGTTTGTTCCTGTCTGCCTCTGGATGGCCGGGTCATGTTCCCATCTGGCATCCCCTTTTTCTCACCTTCCATTCCGAACTCAGCCTATTCCCACCTTAGCCTTCTTCAGTCTAGCTCTGTTTCTTTTCCCAACAGCAACTCTGGGGAGCTGACCTTTCATCTGATGCATCTTGTTGAAGCTTTTCTGTTTTTCACTTCTTCCTCTATAACATTTGATACTTCTGATCACATTTACACTTCCACAGTCTTTGGATTTTCTGACTCTTCATTCTTCCAATTCTTTATTCACTTTTCTAGCCCTCTGTTTTTTAGTTCATTTTTTGGGATTATTTTAAATATTGAGCCTTTCCAGGTTTTCTTTAAAAGTACTTTGAGCAGTTGCACTCATCCCCATTATTTTAAATTTCTTCTGATTTGCTCATAACTACCCAACTCTTTTGCCATCCTGGACATCTCTGAAAAGATCTACAGTTGTAAGTTTAACTCTGTTGGGTGCCCCCATTTCACAACTTAGCCTGTCAGAACCTAAATGTTTCAGTATCTTTCCTTGTCCTCATCCAGCCAGCCTTTGCTATACATTAAAAGCCATCACCATCTTTCTGCAGTTTTACAAGGTGTAACCAGCAAAGTCATCCTAGACTCTGCCCTTTGCCTAAATCCCTCCCCAAATGCAAATGGTAGCAAATGATTTCTCTCTTCATTTCTCTGCAGTTCCAGTGCCTCTGATTTTGTTAAAACCTCCCATGATTTCTTGATTTCAAAATCCATGTTCAGCTTTCTCTTGGTTTGTTGCCCTTATAGTGAACAGAGTAATATAACATGCGGATCTGAAACTGTCGCTTCCATACTTCCTTATTCCCAGATCCTGCCATCAGTGCTCCTGGTATATGAGTGTAGCCCAAGCTGGTGTGGCTCACTTGGTTGGAGTGTTGGCTAGTAAACCGAAGGGCTGTGGGTTCAATTTCCAGCCAGGCACATGCCTAGATTGTGGGTTCCATTCCCAGTTGGGGCACTGGGGCATGTAGGAGAGGTCCCTAGGTGTGTGGGGGGTGTGCTACAGGAGGTAGCCAATCAATATTTCTCACACCAATGTTTCTCTCCCCCACTCACTGCCTTCCCCTCTCTCTAAAATCAATAGGCATGTTCCTTGGTGAGGACTTAAAAAAAAAAGATGAGTATAAATTCTTGAGCATGATCTGACCCATTTTCATCTTTCATCTTTTTCTTTGACCACTTTTGTTATCTCCCACTGTTAGGGAAGAGTTGAGTTCTCCCATTCCTCTACTGTGTTGTGTTTTCCTGCTGATCTTTTTTCAATAGTTAGGCACTCTCTTCCTCTGCACTTTCTGAACATCTCATAGCAGGATTTCTCAGCTGTGGAACTATTGATATTTTGTGTTGACTAATTTTTTGTTGTGGGGATGCCATGTTATATATTTTAGGATATTTAGCAGCATCTTTGACCTCTACCCATTAGGTACCAGTAACAAACTCCCCTCTGTGCCCTGCCCCAAATGTAATAACCCAGAATGTCTGCAGACATTGCAAAGTGTTTTCCTGAGGAGCAAAACCTCCTCTGGTTAAGAGCACTGCCCTCCCTCTATGTATTTTTTTGAAGTGCTTACAATAATGTCTTGTGATTATGGCATTACTTGTTTATCTTCTTTGCTGTGAGAGGTCAGTGCCAGTGCACGTCTGCATCTCAAGCAGAGTTGAGACTGTGACCCTGGTCAATATGCGTGAGGATGAACCCCTTGTTACTGCTCCCAGACAAATGAGAAAGATGAGTCAGCAATGGAGAATTTTGTCATTATATAAGAGATGTATTTTGATAGCTCAATTTGATAATTTATGGTGCTTTGCTTTTGTAATAATCAATTCAGGGTAATATTCTTTAGGTACATGATGAAATTGTGAAATATTTTTTGCTAGAGCTTTTCTTAAAAAGTGACTAGTATTTTTTAAAGGTGATTCATTTATTTTGTTAATTTGTCAATCATCATTGAGCATCTGCTTTCTGCCAGGGACTTTATTTATTTCTGGATGAAGCAGTCCTAACCTTTTAGGGTCTTTTAGGCTTTTTAGATAGATATATATGGAGTAATTTTAATGTAGTGAGGTAAAAAGTCATGCAACAAGGATTTCCAAGATAGTGAACTGATAGTGAACTCCAGGCAGACAGACACATTAAGGACATGTTCATGTGACATTCCAAGTAATTGTAATAAGTTAATGCTTTGTATAATTTACCAATAAAACAATCTTTTACATTTTTTGCTTTTATTCTGTTTCATTATGATGAATTTGGAGCATTATTGCCTAAGGACAACAGTGACTGAAAACTGGCACTGTCATAGCGCTTTATATTTCCTTCATGCTGCGTCTTAATGATTCCCCCCCTCCATTTTTCTTCCTCCTTTACCTGAATTTCTGTAGTATGAAGCGCAATGTGGCAGGTATTCTGATCTTATGGTCTACTCTTGTCTGCAGAGTTGTATGTGAGTGAGAACCCTTTTAATCATTCATATAATGATTGGTGGGTCCCTGTTGTTAAACCACAGTTATTGATCCGTTATCACTGGAGTACATTGCTGAAGGAACTGGTGCTGTCAGGCATTGATTGACTAGAAAGGAAGTGTAGAGCTATTCTAACTCGATTTTATTTTTATCAGCAACAGTTACAGTAGAGACTTGCACAAGACCTCCATGATGGAACATCGCTTTTCCTGGATTACAAGGTGTCTGATATGACTGAAATTGCTGGGATAACTCAAACTGCTGTATTTAAAACATTTACAACAGAAGAAACTGTCCAAAACCTTCTTATCTGACTTGGCTAATGGTTCAGACTCTGGAAAATAAATTGGGGGTTGGGGATTGGATGGATGAGAGAGAACAGATTAAGTATAAAATTGTTCCTAAGTGAATTAAAGAACATATATGTTAGTATTTTATTTCTACACAAACTGTCCATATAAAACATATTTTTGTATAAGTAAAATCATTTAATGGCTGTTAAAATAACTTTAAGCCATAATTAATAGCTGTCTTTTGGTACAGTTTTTTTACATTTGGGCAGTTTCAAGAGGATTTGGGGCCTCTATGCACAAGTATTTTAGGTCAGGATACAATGTGAAGATAGTAAAGGAACTTATTAAAAGTGCCTCTCTTTCATTTAGTACAACTGACATATATTTTAAACTCCGAGATGAGCATTGTTTGTTTTAGTAAACACTTTAATAAAGCTCATGTATGCCTTCAGTTCTGCTTAGAACAAAAAACAAGAACAACAAAAAATGAGCAGAAGGTAGTGATGGAGGAAGGATGAGGGGTGCATTAAGAGTAAAATGAAAGAAGAGAAGACAAAAGCTATCACTTCTAGTGATGTTTTATCCATGGCTCAGAGCCTGGGCATGTGTCCCTCTCTCTGATATTTTAGTTTTGTTATAATTACAGGATCTCGCCTGCACTTTGTCCCTCTGATCCTTTGTTAAAGCCCAGATCACTCTGCAGACTGTGCTTATAGGTGTGATTTATTGAGTGACAAGGAGCTGTAGGGTAGGACACCCGCCTCTGTACCTGAGTAAAGTATTAGACATCACAGAGCTGGGGTAGACAGGAGGGGGCCTCCGAAGAGGATGGGGGAAGCGAAAGCAAAGACTAGTAACACAGCAGCTCCTGGGTACAGATCAGACAAGAGGTTCTGCCACAAATCACCTAGAAACATGTCAGACGCTGCATGTTTGTTGTTTTACACTGAGGGCACAGCCGTAGTCCAAAAGTATTGATTCTTTTCTTTGTACAGAGACAGAGACTGTCAGCCCTAGCAGGCTGACCTTGGTATGGTGCAGACAACTATTCCCCACCCTGCCGACCAGATGAACCCCACAGGAAAAGCATAGGGAAGACATGCCAATGTCCGCTTCACAGGCACAGAGAGAAACCGATGCCTGCTGAACCAGCTCCTTCTGTTTTGCAAATACTTTTCTCCCTTCCTGGCCCCGGGAGTGCTCCTAGTGACAGAATATTGGAGGCAGATTTCTTGGCCTGTGTGTGTGTGGGGTGGGGGTAGGGGGCGGGGTGGAGGAAGAACAAAAAGAAGCCCTTTTAATTTTACTTAATTGTGAGGTAATCTGACGGATATATGGCTGGTGGTGTGGATGTGTGTGCAGTTCAAGAGGCAAGGAAAGAGTTTACTTTCTGTTTGTTCATATCTAAGGTGAAATCTCTGCGTGTGGGCACTTACATATGTTTTGATTTTTGTGGGGAGGGGTGAGTTTTCTTTTTTTCTGTTTAAAAAGCTCTGATGACAGATGAGATGGGGGAAAAATCAACACTAACACTTAATTTATATGTGATTATTTTGAAGGTTGATTAATAAATCTGTTTACCATAGGTACCCACTGTTCTAGTCGTAAGCTCTGTGGTAGACTTAAACTATTTTGCAGCATTAAAAAAATGTACTTATTTTGAAAATCAAGTAATTTATATCCGCAAAAAACGAGTTTATACTTTAAAATTTATATTTGTCTTGGCCAGATGTAAACATATACAGCTCCAACATTTGAAATGAAGACCTTGAACCTATAAGCCATTAGAAAGAAATGACCCCACAGGGCCGTTTAGCAAGTGTAGCTGATCTTCTGTCAGACTGGGCAGCCAACTCCAGAGCATCAAGAGAGCTTACTTCCAGTGAAATTGAGGGTATTTCAAGAGTCTCTCCTTGCAGAAGCTGAATGTTTTATTTTGACTAATAATAACAGGGAAGATAGATGCCTTTCTCCCTTTCATGTTTAGGAATGTTGTCGCATGCACTATTCCAGTCTCTAAGATAGAACAGTCCCTGGGGAAGACTCAGGTAGCTTTTTAGTTTTGCTTGAGGGAGAATATAAGACACTTTGATGGAGAAGTCAAGTGAAGTAAAGTTATGTGCATTTAGGGGTATTCAAAATCCCTCTGTTTGAAAAATAAAGTTTCTCTTTTCCAATTAAAATAATGCAAAGAAGTTCAGTATATATGGCAGGATATTGAATTTGCATAACTTACTTTAATCTTTCATTAAAATGAGTTTTTAAAAGTCTACCACCGGCCCTGGTTGGTGGCTCAGTGGATAGGTGCGAGCCTGCAAACCCAAAGGTCACTGGTTCAATTCCCAGTCAAGGCACATAGCCAGGTTGCAGGCTATGTCTCCAACCAGATCCGTAGCTGGAGGCAAGTGAAAGGCAACGATACATTGATGTTTCTCTCCCTCTCTGCCTCCCTTCCTGCCCTTCTCTCTAAAAATAATAAAATCTTAAAAAAAAGAAAAAAGACCATTGAAGATAAAAATTGCAAATACGTATAAGGCATCTTAAACTCATTACTCACTAGTATGAGAAATCCTTTTATTTTCTACATATATATGTTTATGTTTTTACTGTTTAAGAGACTATTGGAAACCTAATGGTTAAAAAATGTTTTTTTTGCCTTGGCTGGTAGCACAGTGGTTAAGGCGCTGGCCTGCGAATCCAAAGGTCGCAGGTTCGATTCCCCAGCCAGGGCACATAACCAGGTTGCAAACCAGGTCTCCAGTCAGGTCTGTGGCTGGAGGCAGGTGAAACGCAACCATACATTGATGTCTGTCTCCCTCTCTGCCTCTCTCCCATCCCCTCTTTCTAAAAATAATGAAATAAAATCTTTAAAAAAAATTTTTTTTAATTGTTTTTGTGTTTATTGTTTTACTTGATCTTAAGGTGGGATGTCTCTATTAAATATTAGGATTTCCAGACTTCTAACAGGGAAGATTTTCTGACAAATGTGATATTCTTTGAAAATAATATAAGACTTAACTAATTATTTTGGTTTCTCACTGTGATTCTAAATATTTCTCATTCTTTTTGTTGGATCTTTCTCACCCAAAAGAACATTTAATTTTAAGGGTAGGGACAAGCTGAGTAACTCTCTCTTTGTGTATTTTTTAAAAAAGCAATTTATTTAGGCTATATCAGTATCTTACAAAAGAATAGTCTAGTTATAAAATTAGAGATGAGAAGTGACTATACTATGTAAGAAATACCATGTAAGAGAAAGAGAAGTGATCTGAACATTCAGGATTGGTATTTTTTTAATACTCTGCTTTTCTTTTAAAATACATACATGCTAATCATCTGTCTTTCTCTCTTCGCTGTATGTTATGCCCACTTGATTTACTACTGAAATTATATTGCTTTTGAAAGTGTCAGTTGAGTTATCCCTTACCTTGTTAGTATCATGTTTGATTTCTTGGACAGAGACATAAATCACAATCTAATATGCAGGTCTTTTGAAGATGCACCCAAGGTTTATTGCCAGTAACAGACTAGTGGCCTTATGTGGACTTTCCATGAATAAAACAGATTGATGAGCCATTTTATAGCATCACAAGCTGTATTATAAATACATCACCCTTTTCAGTAATTTAACGTGAGGAACAGCCTAATGAGCTCCCAACCATGATCAGCCAGAGCTGAGAGTTCTATTTGGCTTCTAGGACAAGTGACTAGTGGAGGATGAGAAACCCAAACCCTGTAATATTTTTCTCAGTTCAGTAACAAAAACCTTTGTCATATGAATAATTTAAAACAATAGTAAAGTCAAGCTGCATTTAGAATTGTCAGGGCAATAAAGTAAAATATGCATGGATCTAATTTTGCTTATAACTGGAAATGTTAGGTGATTTTGGCTTTTTAATTTTTTTGAAATCTTTTCATTGATTAAGTTATCAGCAAAATTGGATCAGCAGATCATCATTTTGAGATATACATGATCTAACATCTACCTGACAGCTTAGAAGAGAAACAGATAGATATGATTACAACATCATGAGGCTCTCTGTTGAAAGTGTAGCTCAAGATAATAATTGTTCCTGTATTCAAAGCCTTCTCTTTTGTACAGCTTACAACACTTTGCCTTTAGTATCTAATTAATCCTTATAATATGCCTGTGAAGTAGGGTAAGTGGGTGGCATCTGAGTATAAATAGTTATTATCTTCATCTTTCTGGTGAGGAAACTGAGGCATATAAAGATGGATTTTAAAAATAAAGATGGATTTTCTTTTTTAAGATGGATGTTTTTAAGAGTTAATTTGAGTAGAAAGAAGAACAAGATAATTATTAAAAGTAAAAAATATTGTTGACTTCAACATTTAGAGAACTAACACAAATATGTATTTGTGGACCTATAATTTTCTAAGTTTGGAAGATAGACCACACAATTGAAAAGGCACAGTTTTGTGAATGAATTTTTGTTTCCTAGAGGCTACAACATATTTTTATAAATTTTTTTTTAAAGATTTTATTTCATTATTTTTAGAAAGAGGGGAAGGGAGAGAGGCATCAATGTATGGTTTCATTTCACCTGCCTCCAGCTACAGACCTGACTGGAGACCTGGTTTGCAGTCTGGTTATGTGCCCTGGCTGGGGAATCGAACCTGCGACCTTTGGGTTCGCAGGCCGGCGCCTTATCCACTGTGCTACCAGCCAGGGCTACAACATATTTTAAAGTGGAAGGTTTTAGTAGATATTTTATTTTTCTGAATGTAGTTGATTGCATCATGCTGCATAACACAACCCTTGCCATCTATCAAGTCAAAACTGTATTTTACATTTTTAGAAGTTAGGCTTGGGTCTGAAGTGACAATGTTCATAAATATAAACTGGGGAGTAATTAGCCTATTATATAAAAAAACTTTATTTTTTTTTTCAAATATAATTTCCTCTATGAAAGCAGCTAGAGACTCTGTTATTTATATGCCAGATGTGAAGCATCTTGAGTGAATGAAAAGCTAAAAGTGCTTTAATTATTCTTTATAGAATAGGTAAAAACATACTGTTTTACTACTAAGACATAAACACATCAATGATGGCCTAACCCATCAGGCCTGGTCCTGCCTACTCTGAGACACATTGTAGCTACAATAAAAAAATAATAATAATTGAAATGGAATGTCCCCATTTATGCAGTCTGTTTCTTATTACAAAATAGTAGACAGGTAAAATTCTATTGTAAAAATATCTATAGATAGTCAATATTATTTTGAATTTTTAAGAGTTCCTCTGTCTCCCTGGTTAGCGTGACTCAGTTGGTCAGGGCACCTTCCCTTAACCTGAAAGGCTCCAGATTAAATTCTCAGGGCACATGCCTGCATTGTGTGTTCTTTCCCCACTCCAGGCATGTGGGAAAGGAAATCAGTTGATGTTTCTTTCCCTCCCTTCCCCTTTCTCTAAAATCAATAAGCATGTTCTCTAGTGAGATTTTTTTTTAAAGAGAGAGAAATCCTGTGTTTTATGAATGACAATGTATATATTTATGTTCTCTACACAAGGCAAAGTATTTTTGAAACCAATTGCACATTCATCTCCACTTTTGCTTTCTTCTCTGCTCTTACCTTCCTCCTGTAAACATCTGGGGTTCAGTGTGGACTGCAACTCTAAACCACTAGGACTGGATGAACTACTTGGTTCTTAGTTTCTCTCTTTTCTAAAACTATGGGCTATAATTTAACTTTCCTTGAGGGAGTATTTGGAAGAATGTTACAGAATGGATTTATAAGATCTTTATGTCCCCATGGAAGTTGCTATTGACATTTAGCTCTAGTCTTTGGGATATCCCAGAAGTTTACAGCTGGGTGAACGATCTTGGCATTTTAGTGTAGGCTGAACCAACTCTTGTGGCCATATCATTTACAATTCTGTAGCATTGATCTCTCAAATAAATGAAGTTTATGACAGCACATTTCTGAATAGAAAATTTTGACTAATTCATCAATCAATCATCGGAAATAAACCAAATGTCTTTATTGTATAGATTTTGCCACCTGAACATACAGTCACAAAGATTGTAAACGTAAGAGTTAGAAACAGAGACCTATAGAAATAATTTTTCGAACATACAGTCATTGATTTCTTATTGAAAATTCCTTTAAAAAATCAGGGGTGGGCAGAATGTACTTTCCCCTGCCTCTCTCCCTTCCTCTGTCTCTAATGTGTGCCAGTGCTCTTGTTCTTTTCTTGAGTTAAATGATACTTTTCATAAGAAAAGCATTAAGCTTATGGAAAGAAAAATGTGTTGCCAATGGACTCATTTCTCCCTTTTGATTTATGAGGGTTTTAAGAAAACACTCTTCCAGGTCTTCTCCTTTTCCCAGGGACTCTGAAAAAGTTATGTTCAAAACTAATGGTTCCTAAAGAATTGCTCAGCTGCAGACCACTAGCCTCTCAAAACATTGGCTGGTTAGGGGCTTAGCACATGGTATGTTTCAGCTCTCAGTCTTCACAGCATGCTGAGGACCATGAGCTTATTTGATGCTGTCAGTCCTGAAATACCTTTGGAATTTCTCTATTAGTCAGGCTCTTTCACTGGAAGTGCAAACTGGTTGTTATTTGTAGAGCTTATAATTTAACATTCCAGTTGTGTGCAAAACATGGGAGAAATTGATAAGCATATACTTGATGTGCTTATATGCCTCTATGTTTTCTTTCATCTTTTGTCACAGAGTTTAATAGGACTAAGTAGCTATACCTTTTGGGTTTTAAGCCCAAGTGATTGACTCAAACTACATTTTTTAAAAAATTTTATTGTTGTTGTATTACATTCATCTCCTTTTCGCTCCCCTCTGTCCCCCTCAAACTGCATTTTAACATAGGTTGAGTTCATCATATCCTTTGACTGCCCTTATGTGCCTGGTCACCTTTAGAGGGAATAATTCTGCTGGAAAACTATTCCTAATACATTGCAAATGGAGATCAGTTAAGTAAGTTGTGTTGTTAATTATGTCATTTGCAAGATTGCTTGCCTAATGTGGAATTGGTCAAGAGACTAGAAGCTGCTTGTCATTTGTTTTCCCTGAACTAATGTGATGTTTCATGGGTTGCAGATGACACAATTCTCTTATCTGATGGAACCTCATTAACCACCCCTTAGTTTTTCTTAGCAAAATTAGGTTTTTAGACATGCCATGATAGCTTCTGTCCTCATTACTTTGTATGCATCCCGGTGGCACGTGTGTGTGTGTGTGTGTGTGAGAGAGAGAGAGAGAGAGAGAAAGAGAGAGAAAGAGAGAGAGAGAGACCTATTCCCTAGCCCTTAGCCTTCAGGGGAGCCAAGAGAGTTCCATATTCAGAGTATGCTTCTAATCTGCTTTCCCCCATTACACATGTGTAATCCAGTTTGGCTAATAAAACCTGGGTGTGTATTTATTATTGCTATCATGGTGAGCACTTTTCACCATACAGTTCTTATTTGGCCTTTTTTTTAGCCAACTCTGTTATCTCCCCCCTTATAGTTTGATATTCTGATATTCTACTAATGCTTTATGTAAAAAGCCTAGGAAATCTTAGAATCATTTAGTTTCAATTAAAAAGCCAAGCATATGGCAGTAGTTATGATAGAAATTACAACAGTGGAATATTTTCCTATCATTGTTACATTATGTATCTTGCCTAGGAAGTCTTTGCATTAGAAGCATAGCCTTTATCTCTTTAGTAAATAACTTTATTTTTGTCCCATAGTATCTGTTACCTATTGCTGAGAAAGTTAAAAGACCATTTTCTTTAAAAAAACTAAACAGTTTTTTGAGTACACTGGTGACTTCCTTTCTTCAAAGGGAGGAGTCCCAGGGACACTTTATAGTGACTGCCTTTTAGTATTTAGTTTCTGTCACTTAATTATGTTCAGCAGTAGGAATAAATTCCTGTTCATAGTGCATAAACTCTTTCATAGATTGGGATATGTAGTTAAATAGAGTTGGGAATATAGTCCATGGCTACGGAGAACGAGCTGGCCTGCAAGTGAGTTTGAATAGCACATTGGTCTAAATGTCTAAAATACCTTTAAGCCTGCCTAAGAAAATCAGATTTAAAGTTTGCTTTCTAGTGAGTAGTACTTTACTCACTAAAATCATGGGAACCACATATTGGATCTTCTGTATTTTACTCAAAAAACTTTGTTGAAGGCCACTTTATTTTTTAACCTTAAGGCCTGCCTTTCTCGATCTTATGAAAAAATCCCATCATGGTTGCATTTGGAATTTTTACCACTCCAGGGTAAAAACTCTTGTGTAATAGAACAACCTAATTTACATCCTATATATTAATTCCTCATCATCTCCAACTCAGCTATCCTTTGACCTTCTTTCCCATAGTCACACAGCTGATGAGGCCTGTCTCTGTCAAAATCTGCCTCTAAGGATGTTATTCTTCCTGTGGTCTCCCCTTTTCTTCCCACCTTCCATCAGCTCCCACCCATACCACACACATTCCACCAGCTCTCTGTATAGACTTGGCAGCATAGTCCATCCCAATCCTTGTTATGTAACCTACCACCTATCCCTTTTTGGCAAGGGACACCCAACTCAGCAAGCTGCAACAAGGAGAGGAATTAATTGGAACATGTGCTGTTCTCAAGTCTGGAACAAAAAAGGCTGATATACATCAGGAAAATACAACCATATGTAGATGTTTGCTTGGGAATATATGTATACATGGGAAATGTCTCCTACAAACAGGTTGCATTTAAATAAAATCAACTACCATTCTTCTGTTTATTCACCTCCATACCTCCCCATATGT
The DNA here is from genome assembly GCA_004026585.1 of Noctilio leporinus. Lineage (NCBI taxonomy): Eukaryota > Metazoa > Chordata > Mammalia > Chiroptera > Noctilionidae > Noctilio > Noctilio leporinus. Next base: position 52,420 of record PVIW01000539.1, read on the forward strand.
AACACTTGGAACTGCCTCTCTCCTACCTGCTCATGGGTGGGCATGGCCTGCTAAAACTGACAAAACAGAACTGTCTGTGATACTTCATAGGAGGAATCTCATGTTACTTACACTTGGGACTCAGGTATGGATAACGCCCCAGTGAACCTTCTGTCCTTATCCCAAATGTTGCAATATCACCTATATCTTTTGTTGATCTCCATCCCTGTTTTTGTATTCATTCTAGAACTTTAGCATATCTTTTACTTGACCCCTAATTTTTTAAACTTAGGTATGATTTACATAAAATAAAATGCAGATTTTAATTGTAGTTTCTCTTGCTTTTTAAAAACTACTTTTAGAGAGGGGAAGGTAGAGGGAAATAAATATCAATGCTGAGAGATACATTGATCAAACTGTTGTGCAAGTTTGCCTTTCACACACCCCCAGCTGACTGGGAATTGAACTAGCAACCTTTAGATTTGCAGGCCAGCATTCCATCTACTGAGCCACATCAGCCAGGACTTACTGTAGGTTTCATAAGTTATGTGATACAAGCCATGTTAAACTATCACCCCAGTCAAAATTCATATCATTTTCTTCACCCCATAATGTTCCTTCATCTTCCTTGTCAGTCAATCTCCTTCTCCCTAGAGGCAACCATTATTTTTATTTCTGTCATAATAGGTTAATTTTGCCTGCCTACAATTTCACATACATTGGATCATATACTGCGTGCTATGTTGTAGCAGGTTTTTTATTGTTGTTAAACAGTGTTTTGAGAGCTTATCTGTATTGTTCGTGTAATTTATTTCTTCTCACTACCAAGTAATAGTCCACTGTAATCAACCTCTATTAAAAAAAGAACATTTGGACATTTTCTGAATAGTTTCTGTGTAGTGGAAGCATTCTCATACACAGCTCCTCTTGAGTTTGACAGATAACGCTGACTGCAATGTCTGAGGTAATAAGAAGGACTTTGTACTACTCTGCTATCTCCCCACCCAAGACTGTAAGATTTCCCCTGCAGCGATCTGTCAATCAAAAAGTCTCAGACTCCTGGGTGTTTTTAGTTCATACAGTTGAACTTCAGAAGGAATAGTGACCTCATGTGTACTGAGATGGTTCAAAGGCAATGGAGGCAGGGCTTGGATGCTTCAGTTATTCTCCAGCATCTTCCACTCTAGGTATCCTTGCATATCTTATAAAGCTAATGTAGTACTAGAAGGCAGAGGTGGTCCGTGTTCATGTTTGGGTTCCGAGATTGTCTGAGGGCTTTTCCAGAGTCCTTGGGATTGGCCAGAAAGGAACTTTGTCTTTGAGAATCCCCAGAAGTATTTTAGATTGGATGTCGGTCCTCACTGTTTTCCTATTTAGGTTTTGAGGGACTTGGGAGCCAAGAGTAGTCCTGTACTTAAGTGGCCATCTAAGAAATTCCTGCAGCCTCACTGGCCCTGGATGCTATCAGGACAAAAGTGTTGGATGATCAGGTCAATAATTGTTACTCTTCATTAAACTTCTTAAGTATTACAGACAATGGGATAAGACTTATGTATATTATCTCTTGTATAATCTACCAAATACCCCATTTATGTAGGTTCTATTATTATTTGCACTTGATAGGTGAGGAAACTAAACTTTGTATAACTTACCCACTGTTACACAGCTAATAAGTAATGGGACAAGGTTATGATTCCAGATTGGATATCTAGCTTCTAAAATACTGTACCTTAATATCCCACAGATACTTTTGGGACAGTCTTCTAAGTATTAAATAGGTAATGTAGAAATATAGGTATGTTTGATATTGGATATTTTGATATAATTGTCAAACTACTCAATATTATAGAAAGTATAAAAATGTAACCCAAATAGTAGCTTTGAACCACATTGGAAATCCTTTATTTAAGGGTCACAAAACATGTGAAAATAACAAAATAATAATGTTTTTGAAGAATGACAGTAGTTCAGAAAATTGCACTCATTTTGAAGATGAGGAATTTGAGGTAAGATTCATTGACTTTGCTAAAGTACTACAGAGCTAGAAGAAACCTAGACTGTCTCCTTATATCTCTTACCCTACTCTCTCAAATATTCTTTCCTCTTATCCAAGCCAGGGATTAAAGAACATTATTATTTTTTAACTTAAACTGTTTCATAGATAGGAACTAGAGACACTGGTGTCTGTTTAGAGTGTACCTAAAAGAATATTGTGACAGTAGTCAGTAATGACTTCTTTTAAACAAATGAATTCAGTTTCCCTTGTTATGGCTTAGATGGACAGTGTTCAAGACTTTGTAAAGCATTGGAAGTTGAGGAGTGAGGTGCTAATGTATAAAGTTTGCTTCTGGAATGAGGTCTAGTTTCCTTCACACTTTTAAGAGAAAGCGAACAAGAAATAATAAAATGTCTTAATTGGCACTGATTAAAATAAAAGAAAGAGGAAAGTGCATGAAAATAAAAGAAACCTGCTAAAAATAGCAGTCACCCTGTGTCTGGGAAGTATATTCCCTCCTTGACAGTCACTTGTTTTGCTGTTTGATATTTCATGTGTGTTGTTTATTTACTGTCTCTTTCTCCCACTATACTCTTAGGCTGATAATTTAACTGTCTTATGTCATTAATTACACATTTCCTTTCACATTTATTATTATTAAAAGATAAATTGTGATTTTCTATAAACATAAGGTACAAGCTTAAAGAAATGAAGAATGTTTTAGAGAATTAGGGATTATTCAGAATCCCAGTGATCCTAAATGACTTGGCACATCTAGACTGCATGTGAAGTCTATTCCTTTTTTTCTGTTGATAGCTGTAATGATTAAATAGTGAAAAAAAATTTCAGTTTTTATTGTAAGCTGTATTGCTGGTGTAAGTTTCTTTTAAACTCTTGATACTGCCAAAAAGAATTTTGCTTAAAAATAATTGTATAGTCAAAATATATTTAAGGTTAAGGTTCCCGGAACCTTAACCTTGAATGATGTAATGCGAATCCTCCTTTCTCTGTTCATGTTGCTCTGACCTGGTGGGCCACCTAAGGTTGTTCCAGAGATCTGGATTCTTTTCCCATTTCTTCCCCTGACTCTATCGGTAAGTTGGGAATGAAAACATCTCTCTCTGGATGGAATATCTTTTGACTTAATATGTGTAGGAAACTTTGATGTCACTGTGAAAAGGCGGATTAGAAATAAAAGGCATTTCAAAGAATTTTGATGTGGATTGCCATTTGTAAGTCTGTGAATCTTTGACTTATTTTAAGGTTAGTTATCAGAAAGTTCTCCTGAGATTTTCTTGGAGTACTTTTTCAGGTGTTCAGTGTATCCTCATTCATGAGTATCTCTGGAACTTGACAGTGTGAAGAAAACTCAAGGTTTTAAAAACTGGTGACTTTTTGCCAGTGTTCTTGAGGAAAATGTGCTGAAGAAAGCTGTTAGATTTCCTAAACAAAGTATTTTGTCTTAAACCATGTTGAGGGGATCAATTTGGGGGTAAAAAAAAAAGCCAGATGCTTGTCCCATTTACCTCAGAAGAGACCAAAGTGGTGCTTGAATATCTGCAATCCTCATAAATACCAAGTGATTGCTGCCCTTAATGTGCTTAGAATATTAAATCACCTTTTTTTTTAATGCAATAAAAGGTAGGTAAAGCTAAAAATTCTGGATTTTTAAAAAGGATTTTATTTATTATTTCAGAGACAGGGGAAGAGAAAGACAGAGACAGGAAAACATCAATGTATGGTTGTCTTTCACCTGTCTCCAGCTAAGGACCTGGCCGGAGACCTGGCTTGCAACTTGGTTATGTGCCCTGGCTGGGAATTGAACCAGTGACATTTGGGTCCATAGGCTGATGCTTTATCTACTGTGCCACCAGCCAGAGCCTAGAATTTTTTTTTTTTTAATATTTTATTTCATTATTTTTTAGAAAGAGGGAAAGGGAGAGAGGCAGAGAGGGAGAGAGACATAAATGTATGGTTACGTTTCACCTGCCTCCAGCCACAGACCTGACTGGAGACCTGGTTTGCAACCTGGTTATGTGCCCTGGCTGGGGAATCAAACCTGCGACCTTTGGGTTTGCAGGCCAGCGCCTTAACCACTGTGCTACCAGCCAGGGCCAGGGCCTAGATTTTTTAAAGCATAGGAGGTACCTAATTTGATTCTACCACAAACATGATAACCAGTGTAATTAAATTTGCATATTTGATGGAGAGGGGTATGTGTCAATACTTTCTATCAATTTCCAGATACTTAAACTACACAGCTCAAGTTGAAAACCATTAATGTAGATTCTAGACCAACCTCTTTAATTTGCATATAAGATTCATAGGAAGTAAAATTATTCTATGAGATTAAGTAATATTTGAGACCTGGTATTGGATTCTGGTCTCCCAGGTTCAGACCTGCATTTTTCCTCACCACTCCGTATGTGTTAATCCTAAATTAATCTTAGCTCCCTGTCTAGAAAAGACAGCTTTGTGATCTTGACTCGTTTATTCTTTCTACTGTGGTAATAATGGCTCAATTTAGTGAGCACTTATTGTGGTCTAGATGCTGTGGCAAGAGTTTTATAGGGCTTCCTTCCTTAGTTAGGAGGTATACCAATACTCCTATTTCACAGATAAAGAAACAGGGCCAGAGAGAGTAAGTAATATGCCTACACTTTATGAGCAAGAGTAAACCGGAGGCACTGGGGTTGGAGCCTGGCAGTTTGATTCCAGAATCATGGCTCCTGAATTTCCTAGCTGTACCTTCCTCTAAAAGAGTTGGATTACTACTTCACATTTTAAAACAAAACTTTTGTGTATACAATTTAAGCTATGGGAACTGTAGAACACATTTTGAAAGCCGATATTAAGGAAACAATAAAAAATGTCATCCCAAACCATTCACTGATTTTCTTTCCTGTTTCTTAATCCTAAGAGAGCACAGGATATTAGAGATGACAATCTTTGTACTGCCAAATAGACCCTTGGCAAATTTGAGGCTGTAGATTTGCCTCAGATTTTGTGTCTACACAAGTGAAAGAAGAATTTTAGTAAAGTAGATGCTGTGGCATGGTGATTTGATCATTGATTTTGTAGGATGGCTTCTGTTCATTATCATGGAGGAAAATATAAGGAAAACTATATGGTAAAGAGGAATAAGTTAAACTATACACTCTACCTTTCAAAGAAGAGGTCAGGTGTGGGTGACAATACTTAGAAGTGTTGCCTGAAGGTACCTCATAGATGTTTCTTAGGTTAGAATCAGAAACTGTTGCAATATTACCTAAAACAACACATAGAAGACAGAATTCCATTCAGACCTGTTGACTGTTACTGTTTTCTTTTCTCTGTTTGTTTAAAAAAAAAATCCCTTGTGCCTCACTTTAAAATATCGAAGAAAATAAAACTTATATTGAATATAATTTTATGTTCAGGGTAGGGAAGTGGAAAGAGAATGTTGGCAGGTCTTATCTTAGTAATGTGTAAAATGAGTGTTTGAGAAGTAGGGTCACTGTTTATTTTTGGCTAATGAACACGAGGGTAAGTCTGAACTAGGACAGGGAGGGGGAAATCAGGTGATCAGTTCTGCATAGTGACTTGCAGCATTGGGTGTTATCTTATGGTGGAGACCAAGCTTTAAACCAGTAAATTGGTATGGATTAGTTGGTGACTTACATCTTGACAGGAAACATGAAAATAATCATTCCATTAAAAAACACCACCTTACAATAGTATTCCTATTATGTCCTGGCTTGCTCCCAAAATGACCTAAGGGGGTTGTATGTTTCTGTATGCATTATTTCATTTAATCCTTGCACCTTTATTGAAATATGGTGTCTGTTGGGACTAAAATTGCTAGATGACAAAAGTTTTAGAAATCTTAGCTAAAGACCCACTGATTTCAGATACTTATGTGATAATAGGTGTCTTTAGTTCAATAAATTACTTAACTGTCACCTTAATACATTTTTAAATTTAAAAACTTTTAATGATGAAATTATTACTACATTTTGAAACTGTAGTAATTACCCTAAAATATCAGGAAATTAAATAAAGGCAACTGATTGGGACTGTAAACAGTTTTCCTAATCATAACAAGGGTTGACTTTAAAATACCTGGGATAGTACTTTAGCAGATTTACGTAGTGTGGGTTTTTCATTTCCCAGGAAAGGGAATATTCTTAAGACGGAGAAGTGACTTCTCACCCATCTGACTAGTACTTTTCTTTCATAATTTAAGACCCTCTCAAATATTTTAATATTTTAATTAATTTTAAAAATAGTTCCTATCTAAAGTATTTTGAAAAGTACTTAAATACTATACATAGTATGATCATATGTATGGGTGTGTTATAATATGTAAGTTTTAGAAGTAACCAGTGGACTTTGAGAATGAATATTTCAGGGAATTGACTTTTACAACACAGACCAAAGCCTTCTTTCTTTGTACCTTCCCTGTAGTTACTTTATTCAGCAATTCTCCAGTGTTTCTCCATGAGTATTTCTAGGTCTTGTTCTGAAGGTCCAATATTCTGTATTTCCACCCTGGCAACATCTGTTCATGATGATTGTACCTTAACTTTTTCTAAAGCTGTGAAGTTACTTCTTATTGGGCACCTTTTTTTAAAGTAACAGGATTATAATGCAAGTCTCCTTGTCAGAATGAAGCCCCTGAATTCCAGAGGCTTGATGTTATATGATCACAAAGGACAGACATATCCAGGTCTTGGTTGCAGGTGTTCCGATTCCCCACTTGGGTTCTTCACTTACTGGATTGCTATAGTTCAAGATATACAAGTACACATGTGTGATTCATACTGATGGCTATTCTTGAAGGGCTTTTAAAACATTTTTAAACACATGCCTAAGCTCATGCTTGATTCACAGCCAGATAGCCCTCACTATTTCTTGCATAAACGTGAGTATTTTCTACGTTTGTGTATCCTGATGGAATGACCTCTTAATGGTGTATAATTTTAAATGTTAAACACATAATAACAATGGTAGGACTCTCTGCTTTCTGAGGAAACTATTCTGTAAATACAAGTTTAGTTGAAAATTTGTTAACAATTGCCATTTTCTAACATGCAAAGATTCTTTTCCTCTTGTGTTTTGTTAAACATTGTAAAGGTATCAAAATCCAATGAACTCTTATGTATTTGTATTTAATAGAGTGTATTTAGGTTGTCTGGCAATCTCCATCTGTCAGCAGTAATCGTTGCAGTTTAGCGAAAGCAGGAAAGACAGAGAGTATGCATGTGTATTCATCTATCTTTGGGTATTTGGCTTCCTGATTTAACCTGACATAACTCATGCACTTATTTTACATGCAACCATTACTCTTGGTGTGTGTAGCCTATTGACTCAGTGTTCCTCTTTTCATTAATTTTATTAACCAGATATGTGGTTTGGAAAGATTGAAGACAGCAGTGTATCAGATACTTCACTGACCTTTTTTATGAAGAAGATACTCATTTTTATTCATAATCATTCGAAGCAGTGGAAATGGGTTCATGTATCTTTAAAAGTAAAAGTTGGTCTAAAAAAAATACTCAGAATGTCACTAGTAGGGGCAAAATATAATCCATGCAGGAGATTTTCTCCTGCCTTTCAACATATGATGCTATAAGGTTTGTTATGTTGTTGAAGTGAAACAAAAAATTTTGATACAGATTTAAACAAGAAACATTAACAGATAAAGATAATTTTAAAAGAATACAGTAGTAGTACTCAGTAATGGTGCATTGAGATTATAATTACTTCTTACAATTGAAATCATTGTTGAAATCTATGTTAGACCTATGCCTGTAGGAGTAAACAGGGAGAGAGTGAGCTTTTGCTCTTTTCTACATGATGTTGGTAATTAGTAATCTGCTATTTTCAATATTAGAATAAAATGTCCAGTACTTAACAGAGACTAATCATAGCATTACTATGAATATGAATTTCCATAATTTCTCTAACTTGAGCTAAATTTTGATTTTAATAAAATGACTTCTGATACATCCTCCAGAATAATTTAGCTTTTGTTTTTGTAAAAATAAATGCAGTAATTTTTAAATAACATTAATACTTTTTAAGTCAGCAGTGAGGAACCATTTCTTTTTAGGGAAAATATTTTATTATATACATGACTTCCTTCTTTTTCCTTCTTACAGGAGTTCCTTTAACCTCCAGTTTTCTAAATATCTTAAACTTTCAAATCAATAATAACCAAATCCTTATTCTGAAGTTAAATTGCTACCCTTGATGTCCTATCTAATTATTATCTTTAACTTTTGAGATTTATATTATCATTTGTTTAGATATTAAATTTCCAGCTGACAACTATAAGTCCTTTCCAGTGGTCTTAGTTTTAGATTAGACATTTATTTTAAGGTCATTTTAAAATAGACTTATATCTAGTTATTTAAAATAAATGGAGAAAATGAAATATTAAAAATTGAATAACTCCATTCTTTTCAGAATTCAACATTGACATATTTTTAATAGATGAAAAAGTTGTTTCTTTTTATTTTAAAGGGTGCCTTTTCCTAGGACTATACTTTTATGAAGGTAATATGGTATAGTGTGTAACAATGTACCCTATATAAGGGTTTTAAACATTCAGGCATACCCGGAGATATTGCAGGTTTGGTTCTAGACCACTTCAATAAAGTGAGTATTACAGTAAAGACAGTTACAATCTTTTTGCTGGTGGAAGGGTATAGCATTCAATTTTTTAAAAAATGCCACATTTGTAAAGCATACTAAAACAAAGCACAATAAAAACCAGGTATGGCTGTAACCCACTTAAATAGTGCAGGTTAAGAATCTGAGTGTGAAGAATCAAGTGTTGGAAAGGTCCTGCAGTCTTAAGACTTTTGGTTGCTTACTTTTATTAATACATCTTAACTTTTGACATTGTTATTGCTGGCATATTTATGAGAATAACCTACTTTTTAAAAATACAGAATTACTAGGTTTTTCTCTTATTTTCAATTTTTCTGTTATTTAATAATCAGTACAACTGGAGCTATCTTGAATCTTCTAAACTAGTAATGAATTTCATTTGACTAAATTTAGAAATAACCTTGATGAAAAGTTTGCATATGGGTGTATTTTTAACATTTTTAGCCACATGAAGTTTGTTTCATTTGAGATAGGAAATGGGAATAACAAGACACTTAGAAAATCTTGTTTCTGTAGACGGTTCATCCTTGCCAGAAACCACGAGGCAGTGGAAATATCACGAGAAAGCTTGTTCCTACAAGACTCCCAGACTGATTACTAGACCAAAGAAGTTCCCAGAAATTTAGCTTGAAGCAATCATTTAAAATTTAGGAAGAGATCCAGTCCTGCTCAGAGTCATCCGTTGCTAATTATAGTTACCAATTATGTCCCAGTGATTTTGTTATCAGCCACACCCCAGTGTAAAAATCTTTGAATTTTATATTTGCCTTTCCAGTATGTTTTTGCTAGGCACCCAAGGGCTCTGTATTTCACTGTATGTAAATTATATCACAATATCCTTAACATTTTGAACCTATGCATTTTTTTCCTTGCCTGATATATGTTGTTAACCTTCTATGCAACAGATGGCTCTTTTTTCTTCTACTCTCATTTCATTTGTGTCTTAAAAATTTCTAGTACTTAGGAAAGTCTCTTGCCTATTCCACTCTGCAGGTGTTTCAGATGCTTAACTGTGTGCACATGCCTTTGAAATTCATAGGGCTGCTGCCTTTTTGTTTAAGCTATGTTTTAAAAAATTATACCAACAGGGGAGCAAAAAGGGGATGGATGTAATACAACAACAATAAAATTAAAAAATATATATATCAACAAAAAAAACATACATACACACACACACTCACACACACACACATATATATATATATATATATATATATATATATATATATATCTCTGGAGGGTAGCCACAGAAATTTTAACACTTTAAATAAGCATGATAAAGCCCACATTTATTTTGTATTTTGTGATTTAAATCACACCCTGGGTTATTTTGGGGAGTTAGAGCAATCCATTTGACACAGGCCATCTTCCCTGGCAGAGGCTTGCCCCAGCACGTTCTGGATAGATAACTTTGATGGCGGTGAATATCACAACTTAAACTATTGTGTTTACACTTTGTGAAAGTTTGCTGAATCTCTTTCTGCATCTCTCACATAATTCCAGCTTCACTTAAGGTTGAATACATGGACTACAACTAGTTAGTACTGAAGGGGCGTTTTTGTTTTAAAGCTTGGTTGCCCTTAAGAAGCTTATTGCTTTGTATCCTTTTCTGTAAGCATTCATTCCCAGAGCTTGGCAATGAAAAATTTTGAACACAGAATTAATTCTACAGCTTTTCATGTTCCTAATGAAAGCCATAGGATATGATAAGAAAAGGAAAGTGGAGGGAAAATAATTTCACCTTCCTAGATGGTAAATAGAAAAAGCACTTAGAGTACTTGTCTTTGAACCATAGCAGGACCTTTTTCTTAAGGTCCTCCAATTGGGCTTCAAATTTTTTTTAAATTTATTTTTGACCATGGAATAATTATAGAACAATTTATTTTAAATTGTATCCAGATTTCACATCAACACCCTTTAGTTTACTAATTAAATAAAGGCTGTGGCCTCGAATAACATCCCATCTGTTTGGCTTGTTGTAAAGGATCTGGTGAGATACAGAATTCCAGTAGCTTTGTTAAAACAAGAAAAACATAAAAGTCAGTGAATCTAGAAATTCCTCACTTGCCTTCACATTTTTGGGGAGGATATGCCTTAAATTTGGAATCTGTTACTGCATGCCTCTTTCAGCCGTGTTGTGTAGCACATAGAAATATATGCTAGACATTAGATGACAAAAGGCTTCCTCTAAACCATGCCACCTTCCTGAATAGTAAACCACAGTTGGTCAGACAATCCTGTTTTGGGGGAGGGGGAATTAGTAGGGTATTTTTTCTGTAGATACTTCTGCAGCATTATGGCTTCTATGACCAACATGCCAACATAATTTCAAATTTTAATTTAGTCTTTGGTGTGCTACCCTGCTCACTCTTAGTCTCCAATTCTAATATTGTAGAGTAGTCCAAGGAACTTTCCTAAAATTATTTTTGCTATTTTGTGCAAAGTTTTAATATCCTTTTTCATCTTGTTTAAATTGCTCTCAGTCTCTCAACTTTTAAAAACAACAATCACCTCCACCTCATACTCCTCCCCTCTGTCATGTGGAGTATATGTTTTGTTAGTGATCTTTCAAGTAAGCAATATTTCCTTTGTATTGAAGAAACCTATTTTCAACCAGATAGTGACATTTAGGCACCACACCTAAAAAAGCCCTATGACTTACCGGTAGACTTTGTTTATTATGAGATTTTGTCCAGAAATATATTTAGCTTGTTGTAGTCTCCAATAACGTTGGCTAAGAAATCTATGTGTTTTTTTTTTTTTTTAAGATTTTATTTCATTATTTTTAGAAAGAGGGGAAGGGAGAGAGGCAGAGTGGGAGAGACACCAATGTATGGTTGCGTTTCACTTGCCTCCAGCCACAGACCTGGCTGGAGACCTGGTTTGCAACCTAGTTACGTGCCCTGGCTGGGGAATCGAACCTGCGACCTTTGGGTTTGCAGGCCGGCGCCTTAGCCACTGTGCTACCAGCCAGGGCCTAGAAATCTATGTAGTAAAATTGTCCTTTCCATTTTCAAATATATGACTCAAAATTATATCTTGTGCCCACATGCAAAAATCTGCAGTAGTAATTCAGACTCTGACCTAAATACTAATTTTATTTTTTAACTTCTTGGTAAAAATTGTATACTCTCATAATGTTCCAACATAAAGCTTTGCTTATTAAAACAGAAAAATACCTGCTGTTATCTAAGTACTCAAAGGCAGTATAAAACATTAAATGAAACTGGTTAAAGCTTGTGGCATTACATGACAGGGATTGAGGAAAAATGACACAAAATTATAAACTAAATAAACAAAATTAACTAGTAACTTCAACAAACAAGTATGTTTATGCAAGAGCATTGTTATCTACCAATGTTCAGAGTAATTTCTGGATCAAGATAATTTATGGTGGTACCTTTCAGAGAGCCCAATTATCTTGTAACTAATACAACATAGGATAAAATTAATCCCTTCTTAAACTACAGTGAGAAAATTCAAGAGCCTTGATTTCATAGACTTAATTTCTAAGCAGACGAATTGCCAAAATAGTGCAGCAGAATAAGTGAACAAGAGAAAATGTACAGATGATCCAAGTTATAGTGTTTGTTATTAAACATCGGTTACTGTGAAAATATGGTTTCCATATGTGGTATGCTATATGTAATTTATATAAACCATGTTAGTAATAGATTCTATCACGTGGCACTAAACTCAAACTACAGTTTCCATAATGGAATATGTAAGGAAATTGCTGGTGTTATTGGGTTGGATTAAAAGGAAAAGACCTTTATTATGTGATTTTTTTTTTTTACCCCTACTGCATTGCATGCCTACTCCTGTAGGAAGGTTTTTGGGCTCAGACTGTGGTGTTTAAGAATGAGATATTTGAAGGTCTATTTATAGGATAATTTTGGTAACTAAGTGGTAATAATTTTCTGAAGTTAGATTTTTGGATCTGTTACTCTCATGCAATTGTCATATTGCATTTACCTATTTAATGCTAGAAAGATATTTGGATTTCATATGACTAATTATAAAAACTGTATTTGGAGAAATTGCTTAAATAATGAAAGTTGATGATAACCTCAAATATAAATGCACAAATAGGGAAGAAGGCAAAGCAAGGTCAGAATTTAAGAGAGAATTAGATGTATTGAAGGAAAAATACATTGAAATTTACAGAAGAGAAAGGTGCTGTTTCTATAGTATACTTAAATTGTATGAGTGTGCATTGTAGATGAATTGGATTGAAGGATATAATTTATGTAACTTGTCCTACAAAAAACAGTGTGAGAAGAGTCCTGTTATAGAATAGACTCTGTTTAGGGGGGGAATACTAATCAGAAATCACCTCTGTTAGAAGCATAAAAAGAAAAACTTGGGTAGCATAGTTTAATAAATAATGCCAGCAAATTTAAGTAGATTGTGACCCTTGATTCTTAGCTAAATAGCCCAGAGCAATCCTAAGTTTATTCAGCATGTGATAAAAAGCAGTTTTAATATATTTTATATCCAGTGCAATTTTGATTTCAGTTCCTGACTTTGGGATATATTTTTAGTAATTAAGAACAGATTAAATGAAGAATCATTTTTACATTTGCATATTAGATTTCTTCTTTGCTGTGGTTCTTGTTATAGTCATCACATAAATATTTTTTCATTTGCAAACTGCTGTTTGCTTGGATCTGTATAGGAATCATTGTTATAATGATATTTGAGATACCATCTTTCAGAATATTTTAATTTTTTTTCCAAGAGAGAGGGTAAGGAAGGGAGAAAGAGAAGGAGAGAAACATTGTCGTGAGAGAGAAACAGTAATCAGTTGCCTCTCTCTCATGTGCCCTACCAGGGACTGAACCTGCAACCCAGGTATGTGCCCTGCCCCTACCCAGTCAAGCTGGTGACCTTTCGCATTATGGGATAATGCCCAACCAACTGAGCTGCACTGATCAGGGCTTATTTCAGAATATTTTAAAAAGTGTTTTAAAGGTTTTATTTTATTATTTTTTTGGGAGAGGGGAAGAGAAAGAGGTAGAAAGGGAGAGAGACATCAACGTATGGTTGCCTTTTTCACCTACCTCCAGCTACAGACCTGGCTGGAGACCTGGCTTGCAACCTGGTTATTTACCCTGGCTGGGAATCGAACCATTGACCTTTGGGTTCGCAGGTCAGTGCCTTTTCCACTGTGCCACTAGCCAGGGCTTTTATTTCAGAATATGTTAATAATTCCTAAGCAGATAACAATGAAGATGGAAATTGTACGAGGAAATAGTTGACACGGTATAAAATTGTGAATATTTTTAGTTAGGAACACACCATGAATATATTGAAGTAAAAATAATTGGAAAATAGAGCCCTGGCTGTTGGCTTAGTGAGTAAGGCTGTGGCCTTCGAACCCAAAGGTTGCTGGTTCGATTCCCAGCCAAGGCATGTAACCAGGTTGCAAGCCAGGTCCATAGCTGGAGGCAGGTGAAAGGCAACCATACATTGATGTTTCTCTGCCTCTCTGCCTCTCTACCTTCCCCTCTCTGAAAAGAATGAATAAAATCTTTAAAAATTAATAATAATAATTGGAAAATAGAGCCATAGCATTATGAGGAAAGTTATTTATGGTAGTGGCAATAGAATTTCTAGTTAGTAATGTTTAAAAAAAAAAGAGGCTGTTCTTGGGAGGAAAATAAAGTGAGATTTTAGCTATTGTTGTACTAGGTTTCAGTGTAGCCATAATGAAGCAAGATAATAAGGCTTTTAACCTGTTATCTTTCTAGTTAAGGCTTAATAATAGTTTCACATATGCGCTTACCCATTTGTGTACTGGAAACAGAACCGGAACCCTGGTTCCCTACTTTCCTGGTACAGGGCCATTGTGTTTCAGTAAATACAGAGTTTTTCCTTCTCTTTGACATCTAAACAATGGCAATAACATAACTAACTGCTATTTGTTATGCTGCATAGGCAAATTGTGCAGAAAATTATGGATAATTTTAAAAAGATGAACTACAGGTGGCTCATCTAAAACAGACTCCAATTAAAACCACATTGTATTAAGTAGAGCCTGCTTTAAAGAGACTCTACTTCATGCTAAATATGAATGAAGCAACAATTTTAGATATAATAGTTGGTATCTGGATTTTAATATGATCAGTTCTCATGTTTTAGGGCCAAGATATTACCAGCTGGTATTAAAAAACCTGCCCTCCTATAAAACTTGATTATATTGTTTTCCCCAAGGGTATCACATTAAGAATTATTGAGAAAGTGGCTTTTATGGAATATAGACTTTTGCATAAAAGTTGGTACTATAATTTGACTAGTGTCAAAACTTGCATCACGATATTTTATCTGGTATCTATGAATTAAATGCATGAAATTAGGCCCTCAGATTGTGTCTCAAAGATATGATAACACATCCCCAGTATAATAGGTGAGCAAAGGTGTGGTCTATACCTCAGTGTTAACATTATCTGTGTTGTGGCTTATATGAAGTGGTTGTAACCCGTATTTCTTGTCAAGAGAATAATTTTTTCCAAGGTTTAGTTGGTCCTATATGCTAGTGACTGCAATTAGCAATGCTTTCTCTTTGATTATGACTTCATCATTTTGGCAAAATGTGACAGATAGAATGACTTGGGGACATCATGCTTTTACATATGCAGATTCTTTTTATCTTTGTTTTCCTTTGCTTTCAGCTCCAAATGATACAGAGGGCCATACCAGTTTTTTTTTTTTTTTTTTTTTTTTAAGATTTTATTTCATTATTTTTAGAAAGAGGGGAAGGGAGAGAGGGAGAGAGACATCAATGTATGGTTGTGTTTCACCTGCCTCCAGCCACAGACCTGACTGGAGACCTGGTTTGCAACCTGGTTATGTGCCCTGGGTGGGGAATCGAACCTGCGACCTTAGGGTTCGCAGGCCGGCGCCTTAGCCACTGTGCTACCAGCCAGGGCTGTTTGTTTGTTTTTGCTTTTAAAGAAATTATTATACCTGGCTGGTGGCATAGTGAATAAGGCACTGCCCTGTGAACCCAAAGGTTGCTGGTTTGACTCCCAGCCAGGGTACATAACCAGGTTGCAAGCCAGGTCTCCAGCCAGGTCCATGGCTGGAGGCAGGTGAAAGGCAACCATATACTGATGTCTCTCTGTCTCTCTCTCTCTCTCTGCCTCACTCCCTTACCCTCTCTCTGAAAATAATAAAATCTTTAAAAATATATTAGAAAATACAGAAGTAATCAAGGTGCAAGAAGCCACTACTGTTCTGGAAAGTGCATAAAGCACTATCTGGCGCATTGAAGTTGTTTGTTAAATGCTTTTTTGAAAGAGAAAAAAAAAACAAGGAGGGAGGAATTAGTCATATCCAGCAGTTCCCTTCCCCTGCCTAAGATGACAAGGGGGTCCTGGCTCTTCTGGAGAATGGAGCTGTGGGGCTTGAGCAGTTCCTCCTGTTTAATTAGATGAAGGGAAACTTAGAAGCTCTTTGAAAGGGATAGACATGATCCTCTGTGGTTGGACCCTGCCTCCTCCTCTAGCCTCCATTCTTCTTTTGCCTCAACCTTGATGCCCTCACAACACAGATAGGTTGTAGTTCTCTGCTAATTTTGTGCTGTTTCCCATCGTTGAGCATTCTCCCATGTTGTCCCCCTTCTTTCCTATTCTTAATCCTGCCTGGTTGGCTACTAAACATGTTTTTAAACTTAAGTTCTACCCTTTTTCTGAAGTCTTTTCAGAGCTCAAGATGAGTTATTGACCCTCTTCTATTTCCCTGGAATGTTCTCTATGGATTTCTATTCATCTAAAAAGTGTGTTAAAATAGTTGTAGTTTCTCCTGCAGTAGACGGTTTTTGATGTCAAAAAAAAGCTCAAATAACCTCTCTTTACAGGTGTTAAAACCTAAACATGGACACAATACTAGGCCATGTTTAACAGTAAATCCTCCTGATTACTAAGTATGATTCTAAGTCCTTCATTACAAGAGTATGGTTGCTAATCTAGTTATTTCTGCCATGTTTCAACCTGGATAAGCATATTTTATAGATTTGCACTGTTGTGTTTATCTTGTTATGGTATCACAGGCTACCAAAGCCCCTGGATTGTGCTCTGCAGAGCAGCTGCTGTGTTGGGGCATGAAGGAAGGTATTTCAGCAGTGGGCATGGCTTTTATTTTATGGGAGTGCTTTGGCAATTAGAAGTGCTATTTAAAGGTATTATTTTTATTAGAGAGTTGAAGATTTAGATCTATGGTTCATTAATTTTGTAAAGTTTGAATTAACAAAGCCTAGTTTGTAGTTCAAATGATGGAAATGTAATCTTGGGAAATGGGGGAGGACATAAGTAATTCCAATACTTGTCTTCAGATATTACTTAGAAAATACACACGAGGTGAAAAAAGTACATTTTAAATGATTTTGAGAAAAATTTTCTATGGTACTTAATGTTTTCAAGTATAATTAGTAGTCATGACTAGAAATTTAGTCACTAGGTTTCTTAGTAATCAAATTTATTGCATTGGGGAAAAAAATCCCCTCTGAACTTTTCTTATATGAGATTTATACATACTAAATAAATGAAATGTAGACAATGGAGTTTAACAGCAATAAACTGTACAGCCAGTAGCTATATTCACACAGGTGTTAATCATTTTAGGGTATTTTCCCTTTCTGTTTTTTTTTTTTTTTTTTCGTTATTTCATTGTAAAAATAGCAATAAGATTACAGTATACTGTATCCTGCTTCATAAGCTGCTTTATGAATATCAATATATCGTTACTGACTTTCCCTGTCATTAATTACTATGAGTTTTAATGATTTCATAGTAATTTGATTATAAGATTGGCTCAACTTTATTAGGTCTTTCTTGATAGATTTCATTGTATAATTTCATTATCTAATTGTGGATATTTTCCTAGGCTAGCATTCTATATTAAATTTAATATGAACAAAAAATTCTACAGACTAGTCATTTTTTGAAATCATATGTCTTACTTCTTTATCAGTGTGCTATTTTTCAAACCCATATGTTACTGAATACTTGAAAAGTCTTGGGCTTCATGTCCATCATTTGCTATTTTCCTGTTACTTTGGTCTTCTCAACTGTACTCTTCTGTCTGGCTTGATCCGACCATGCAGATGGAGGTGACTTCTGGATTCACTCAAAGCACTTGTTGGCCCTTAACCAGCCAAAGCCTGAACTCCCCTGAATACGCGCACAACAGAATTCACTTAGGAGGCATTTAAACCACAGGAGCCAATTCACTATTATTGTAGTGAATCTCCTGACCATTTTTGAAGTGTAACATTGGTGATAACCTCATTAAAAGCAAAAATATTCATAGGACTATGGCATAAACAGAAAGAAAAGATGTGTTAATAGACTTTTGGATTAGAATTTTGCTGAATGAAGCACCTTTACAACATAACCTTATAATAAAGTGTTTGGCTAAATTAGGTGATAAAGGCAAACATCAAAGGCAAAAACTTTTCTGTTAAGTCCTTACATATGCCCTCCTTATATATAAAACACTTGCCAATAAAAAAGAGATAATTTTACCATTTTTTTCTAATTAAGACTTTGGAAAAGCTCAGAATGACAACTCTAGGTATGCCTTTTTTGCAGAGCAAGGCTGAGATGGCACTTAGGTGTTAATAAAAGCTACTGATCACTTAATGATGTTGGTAAAATTTTATTAGCTATTGCCTTCACACACTATAAAGTTTAAAAAATCCTACCATTTCCACTCCCACTTCTAGACTAATGCTGTTGGACTTTTTCTTCCCCTTTAACAGTAATGTTTATCCATTTGAATGTTATTTCAAAGAAAGGAAAAGTGCATTTGTATAAAAAAGCTAGGGCTTGCCAGAGAATTTTTCAGAATGCTCTGTGGTTGCAAATGAAGCCTATTGTATAAATGGCAAGTTTACATTTTTATAGTAGCTCCCGTGACATGAGTTGATAATGTGCGAATTGTTCTCTGTATGTTTTGTGTGTTTGTGTGCATTTGTGGGCCTGTCTGTAAGTCGTTGGATCTTGTGCTGTTTTTCCTCTTGCCTCTCTCTCCCTTATTTAGATACATGGATATGCACAGTCTTTAGTCTAGGTGAGCCCCAAAAGATGCAAATGGCAGGGTGAGTAAGGGACAGAGGTGTATTCTTTCGATTCCACTTGAAAAAGTGACAACACTTTCTGTAAACTTGTGTTCTTAAATTTGTGGGTTTTCTTTCTACCTCTGTAACTTCTGAAACTTGCTTTAAACAAGATGGCTGTCACATTCTGGGGACAGAACAGAGACACAGAACAGAGACAAAGCTTCCCTGAGAAGGCAGACACACTTATATTGCTTGTGGTTTTTCACTACAGCTGCTTTCAGATGGGCCGGCTTGTTCTGTGCTGGTTCCACTGCCAAAGCAAGACTGTCACACAGCTGGTAGTACTTACTGTACTTGCGGGAAAGTATGTGATTCATTAGTTGGAACCGTATGTTTTTCACCAGTTCTGGTCATGTTTTTGTTAGGATGTGGTAAAAACATAAGCAGGGGGTGAAGGGACAATGGAAACATGTGACTTGTTAAGCATTGGCCCCAACCCATTATTAGCTAAATTGTACACCATAAAATGTCCTCTGTACCTCGTAAGACAAATGACTTAATTTTTTATTCCTCAGTTGAGGTCATTTAGTCGTAAGTAATAAAAATTATCAACACTGAGCTCTTTTTCTCTTTTTCTTTTCTGTAAAGTATTATGATCTGTTTAAACCCCAAATTATAATACGAAGAGAAGTCATGCAAGTAAAAGACATTAATTTGCTGAAAAATGCCCATGATGGGTGAAGAACTTTCACTGGAGTGAACTCTTGCTACTGATAAAATATGAATACGATATTACAGCTAATAAGAAACACTTCCAATGCAAGAGGGTGTGAGGAGAACAGTAAATGGAAGTTCCTTTGTATACATGATCAAACAGACTGAAGTTGTATGGCTGGATGATGAGAGACTTGTTTTTCTTCATAATTTTGGCGCCACTAATGGGCTAGCGTCACGATATCTGAAAAGATCAGTCCTGGTATTGTGCAGAATTGTTGGTGTTGAGCTGTGTTGAATACTGGCCCATGATCAGGTAGTTTTTGAGCTTGTGAATATTTTACAACTGCATAGGCCAAACCATATTCTTCAGAAAATGGATGCCATCTCTGTTCTGTTGTGTTCTCGTTACATAGGTATTTGCTTTCCTCTCCTTCATTCAAACGTTAGTGATGCTGTTCCTTGGTTCCTACCCTCATAACTTACTATTGAGATATGTGACAGGTTTGAAGTCTCTCCGTTTTTCAGCTGCTCCCTTTTAAAAGCATGTTTTGCCATTCATGCCTCAGCACATATATCCTTTTGCAGTTGCTGGACTCTGCAGAATTAGAACCAGGTCTGTCTCTGACAATTAGCTCAACTAGCTGCAGCATAAATAAAGGAATGCACTCAGGGGCTGTAGTCTGTGACATGGTTTAACAGAGCGTAAAAAGGTGCATCTGTTCCATGCCCAGATTCAGTCGCTTCACTGTCACCGGGAAGTTATCGACATGGAGACATGCCTGTGCTGTTTGGTAAACAAGCGGCAGGTATTAAATTAACCACAATGTGAGTGTGCAAAAGTGTTTTTTCTTAAAAGCCCTGCTACCTCAGCTCACTGCTGGGTCATGAGCAGTCGCTAGAATATCTATTAAGATGACTCATGGCATGGAATACTTCAGCACTCTGTCCTCACTTCCAGAGAGGACCATTGACCTTTGACAGCCTGATTGAGGGTGGGGAAAGGAAGGAGAGGGAGAACAGAAGGCAGAACGTATGTATATGCATGTGTTTGCCTTTTACAGTCAGTAGCTAAGCAAGAAGGCAGTGAACACTGAGCCAGCCTAGGGCCAGGTTTTAGTTTAAATTGCATGGCGGAATCCATTACCAAATTGTAACCAGGTTTTTGTTTGTGTTTGTTTTTCCTGCCTTTCTCCCTCACCCTTCTCATGGCTTCAACTGACTTGAGATCTGAAATAATGAGGGGATACCGTGTGAACAAAAGTCTTTCTCTACCTAGGTTGGGTAGACAACAAACATATTGTGTGCTTGCAGATACAATTATATTTTAGTTATGTTATTTAAGCATTTATTTGTCTTTGCATTCATATTTTTAATGAAAAAAACTTTGCTTTCATTTAGCACAGTAATATTTTTTAAGCTTTGCTTTTCTTCCAGCTTCAGGAATGCTTCACAGAGGTTTATTGTATATTGACATGTTGATATTTTCTTCATTTTTTGTGGTCTTAGACTCTTTTGGGGCAATCTGTTTAGGTCTGTTGGCAAACATAAAGGTAATTTTCGGTATACATATCTGTGCAAAAAGACTGTTATTTCCAAAATTTTCTTGGTCTCCTCCTGGTTGTGTTTCTTTTTAGGGCCCCAACTAGCTAGCTCCTCATCTGTTAAAAAGTGATGTAATGCCAATGGGATCTAGCCCCACACAGCTTGAATTAAAATGATTCCAGTTGGTGATACTTGAATGTGAATGACCAGAAGGTGTGATGCATTCAACGCTGTATTTGAAGTGGTCACCTTGGAAATCTCTAATCTCTCTCCTGGTTACAGAGGCCATTTGGTCCTCATACTGGAGATCTGAGAGCCACACCTGCATTCCTGCTGTCCAGACTCATTTTTTATTGCTTGTTCTCTTTGTACAGTGATGTCTGGGTGGAGAAGTGATATGCAAGGGGAATGAGAGGGTGGAGAGGAAGCATCCTTTCTTATTGTTTGCTTAGAAGGAGAGGATTGGACAAGAAAGTATTCCACTATCTAGAGAGTGGTGATGCCTCAGAATCTCTTTATCTTTGTAACATCTTTGTTGTGTGAAGTTTAATAAGCCAGCTGTGCAGCATTTTAAAAGCCATTGGATTCTATTTTTCATTTGCTTCCCCCATGCTCTAAGCTTTCAGTCCCTATTTCCTTATTTTGTACCCCCCTCCCCCTTTTCTTTATCTCAGGGGAGTTCCCTGAGTAGCAAGACTGAAAAAGAGCCGAGGTTTATGTTAGAAGAAATTAAGGTTAATGATCATTGGCTCATTTTCATATTCTGTGGGTGTGGATGGAGGAGTAATCAGTGCAGGTGGCCCTGCCAGTTGGGAGTTTTTCTTTGTCATCAAGAAAATAAGGAGAGTGCAGGGATTGAATTACCACAACTATTTCAGGACTAAACATATTTCATTTCCCGATCGGGTCTGGTTTAAGGACACAAAGCTGACATTAATTTTATCCAAAGAAAGCACAGCATTTTTTTTTCTTGTTTTATAATTTGACTGAATGCATAGGGTGGATGCATGTTCAAATTTAATTCTAGTATAATCTTACAAATAATACTCTGAAAGGCAAAGGGGTTTTGATTCAGTTTGACAGTTTATGTTTCTGTGCCCAATTACCACTTAGTTATTGAATGTTAAAGAGCTGCTTTCTAAAATGTGCACTCGGACTAGACCAATTGGCTCCCCAGCTGCCTGCTATTATAAGTGAGGTGCTCCCTTCTAACTTTGTGAAGGATGTACACATTTCAAGGAGTTATGTCCTGCTAGCAAAGGAAGTGGGGGATTTGGTTAGAAAGTCCTTGCTGGCCTTGAAAAGTTATCTTCTGTGCATTCTAATTTCAGCTACATAAAAACCATTTTTTAAAGAAGTACTTGTTGGATTTAAAGAGTAAACATAAATGCCCACATAAGCTGGGGAAATAACAATGATTTTTGAAGAAAAAGTATAATTTCTATTTGGAGTCATTTCTTAGAGTTTTCATGTGTTTTTAATACCATTAATGTCCCTTTCTACAAGTGAGGGATTCTGATTCAAAACATGGAAACAGATGATTTAAAAGTTGACCAGAGACAATAAAAGTCATTGAGGAAGAGTGTCAACACTAACCATGCATGGGAGATTTTGCTTTCTTAGCAGAATACAACAGGCAGCTCGAGTGTCCTGATTTGTTTTTGAAGCACAAGGTTTATTTGGCTGTTACAGTGTGAGTATAATATTAATGATACTAATGTAAAATTAACTTTTATGTTGTGTGAGCACTTTTTCTTGCCCCCTTTAAAATTACAGGTATTTCTTTGTGCATATATCTAGCTCTGTTGCCTTAGTGAACATTTATATAACTAAAAAACACCAAGAGTTTGGTGTAACCAGGTAGCTACGCTAGTATATGTGTGGCAAGCCCAAGTGAAGGTGGGTTTTGGTTTCGATATTTCTGTGGTACGAGTCCACATGCAACTGAATATTCATTATATACCTATTAATATGAATACTTTGTCTGGATTATTAATAACACATGAAGAGACCATTCCCAAACAGTCAGAGGGCAAGAATGTTTTAGTGGTTTCTGGAAGCTCTTTGCTGTGAAGAAATAAAACTTTTAAAAACATGATAGTTAAGAGTTGTGAGTAGCATTTTAAGATATTTTAACAAGAAATTTGGTGTATTTCAAGAAATTGTCTTTTAAGCAAATAAAACTTAATATGAATGAATTGAACAGATAATCTTTTGAAATCCACGTGATTTCCAAGTTGAGCATTTAAGCAATTTATGTTACTTGTTTAAAGAAACATTAAACAAAGGTGCAAAAAACCCCCAATAAACCATTTCCTAAAGTAATGTCCCTTTCTGACTTTTTGCTTTGCTTTTTACTAAAGTCATTTTGCCTTGCCTACTTATGATAGAGCTCAAAACTAGCCTTATTTTGATTTTTTTCAAAGACTTTTGGTAAGAGCCATTCCTGTTACAGCCTGCATACATCTGGTATTAGCCAAGAATAGAGCAACTATGAATTAATTCAGCTTCACTTTAATATTTATCTGTTAGACATTAAGAATACTTATAAAAGCAAGTAATTTAAACTAATATTTTACTTGCATATAAGTTAGGGTTTTTAAATCAATTATATGTTCAGACTGGAACACTGAAATTTTAAAATAGCCTTAATTGCTTCACAGAGCACCGTTGCTTACGTTAGCCCTCTGAATGGCTTACTTTGCCTGCAGACTCCGTAGCTTAGGCCATACCTTTTTTTTCCCTTTCATTTAGACCTGTCTGCCAGTGCTCTTTACTTCTGTGTTTTATTTCTAAAGTTCCTGGATTTTGTGCTCTCCTCTTATTGGATAAATAAAATATACCAATTCATTGATAGCTCTTTTCTTCTAATTATATGTTAGAATTTAACATATGCTAGGGAGTAATTCTATTTGGTAAAATATGCTGTTTTCTCTCTCCCAGTTTCTACGGAGAAACTGGGATTCTCCAGAATCTTGTATGCTGCACTTTCAATTTATTATGTCTGGCCTGACTACTATTTCTATCTCATTTAATAGAATGTATTAATTGTGTTGGTGCATTATACATACACAATAACATACTCAAACAAGACTTTCAGTGAACCAGGATGTGGAGTTTAGTTTTACCATCATTTTCATAAAAATACACATGTTAAAAAAAAAAATACACGTGTTAAATGGCTACCAAGTTTCTGCCCTGCATTTAAATCTTCTCCTCCTGTCTCCCATTCCCTTTCTCTGATTCAGGCAGCAAACTGATTCAAATCCTCAATATAACCTGTAAAATAAAATGTTTATTTCTATCAAGGAACTTATTGTTCATCATTCCTTAACTATGGAGAAATAATCTCATGGAGTAAATATTTAAAAGTGTCACCTGAGGTTATTTTTCTTTAGTTGCTTCATCCTTAGTCTTGTTATAAACACATAACACTGACAGTCCAAGTTGTGGAAGCACAGGCTCCTAAAAATATCCTCTTCTGGACCTGGCCACCCAAGAGCTATGTGAGGAAGTATTTCGTAAATTATCACAAAGCTAGCAATAACTGATGGGATCTATGCAGCTATTGCTTCAAAAAATTGGGCCTCTAAAAAGGATCAACCACACTTTGTCATTTATAATATACTCCCTCTGATTTAGTGGGGGAAAAAAATGTATGAAAGCTTTTTTAGGGGATGTCTACTTTGTAGCCTTTTTACCAAAATGAATTAAAATCAAATGCACTTCGGATGGTGAGCTTGAATCCACAAAACAAACAATTCAGTTCATTGCTTTATAAACTTATATTCATCTATGGAATAGGTAGATTTATACATCATCTAGAGTTACCAGTCACTGATGGAACTCACGTGGTTACTAAGTTCGTCTACATTAAAAACATCTAAATTCTTCTAAACAACGTTAAATAGAGACGTCATCAGAGAGAGCTGTAGGTTGGTTCTTAAATTAATTGGATAATGAAGAAAGCCTATTTTCCTATTGTTTGCTCCTTACTGCTTCGTTAGAGCAGGTCCAAATAAAAATGGACCATAGATTTTTAGGGAGAAAATTCTGAAAAAGAGTTAAGTAAGATTTTATAATTTTAGGAGCTTACAATTTGATTTCCATCACTCTCACTTTAAAAGGGGCTCAGAAAGTTAAGGAAAAAGGCCACGGTTAAATAGCCAACAACACTATGCAATAGAAACACATGAATTTTTATGTACAATTTAAAATTTGCAAGTAGTTACACTATGAAAGTAAAAAGAAGCAGGTAAAATTGATTTTGACATACATTATTTAACCCAGTGTGTCAAAATGATCATTTCCACATATAATAGATATAAAACATGTACTCAATGTATTTATCAAGATGTTTAACATTTTTCTCCATCCTGAGTCTTCAAAATGTATTGTGTGTTGTACACTCGCAGCACATCTCAGTTTAGACTAGCCACATTTCATGTGCTCAATATCCTCATATGGCTAGTGGCTACCATATTCGACAGCACAGGTTTAGACAACAGTCGAATTTTTTTTCCAACATAGAAGTGAAATAGCTTTTAAAGGGTTGACTTGGATTTTTAAAGTCCAAATTTGGGTTAATGTAGGATAGCTGGTGACTCTAATATACAAGTGAAAAAGTAACTGAACCTTATGTTTAAAAGTCTTTGATAGAAGCACATTTATTCAGGAATCATCTTTCTGATCAGCATTTTTGATTCCATAGTAAATGCTTAGTAATACCTCACACAAGTAAATATTTTCCAGTTATTTGTTAAGTTTCTACCTTCCTCATTTTTTTCCTCTGTGAGCCATGCTGTCTCGGTTTGCTAACCACAGACACATTACAGGCAGTGTTATGGGAGAAGATAATGTCTCCCTTCGTTTCTCCTTTTGGAGGTTGGAGGCAATATAGCCTGGCGCTACCCTGAGCTGAGGCTGTGCGCCATCTGTGTAAGGAATTCATTCACAATCCCAGACAAAAGAAATTGGCAAAGTCTTCCCTCTGTCTGTTCTCCAGATCCTCAAGATAGCCATAAAACACCTGGACAAAATCAGCAGGTGATGGCAAGGGAAAGAGAATGATCAGTCACAGGCGTTGTTGAATCCTTTGAACATTACTTATGGCCTGGACATTGCTGTCACCAGGCACAGTTTGATCTTGGGTAAGTTTTCTGAAAGAGCTTCATTCCCTGGCTCTGTGACAACAGCAGAACCTGATAACACTGTGGATAGGAGAGAGAAGAGGGAAGCCAAGGCTTCCCTGACTTAAGGTATAGCAGTTCCAGGTGGTGTTACCTCCATGTATGTAAGCACAACCTATGAAAATAAGTCACATCGCCAGATGCGTTACATGTGCTATTTAATCAGTGTTCTTACTGTAGACCAGCTAGAGTTGTTAAAATATTCTCTTATCTACTTATAATAATTCATGATTGTTTTCAGGATATAGGTGTTTGATTGGCATAGTTTATTTGCTATGTTTTTAAATGCACTTTAAGTTCTGTTTTTCAGACTTACACTAAAAAAGCAAAGATGGCATTTTTTGGCTTACCTTTTTTTAAAAAAGATTTCTATACCCACACTCATGTCCATACAACTTGTATCCCTAGGACTTCTTTTTTTAAAATAAGGTAACGTAGCATAAAAAGTCTTCAAAAAAGCCACTTAAAAGTTTTATCTTTTCAGCATTTTCATTTTGTATCACATGGCTTATTTCCATATCTTTCATTTTCATGATGTATCCACAAGATTCAGTAGATACTAAGACATCATTTGGGATATCTGAACTTTCTATGATAATGTTACGTGCTAGTCAGATTGCATACCATGGTCTGGTAGGGAATGGAGGCACTTTTAATGGGCCAGATATTGGGCTATAAATAAATGGCATTTTTGCCAAAGGAAGCTCTGAGCAAAGTCCTGTAGCTGTTACCTCTTCATGGGGGAGTTAGAATTTAATACAGTGGTGTTCAGCTTTGTCTGCAGCTGCCAGTTTTAAGGGTGCTTTTTAAGCTGTGATCTCTATTTCCAGGGAGAGGGCTAAAGCAAAGCAGAAGCTGCATTATTTAATTCAGAATTATCTTCTCTCCCTTTGGCTCTGTCTACAAATGTAACCCTTTTTCATATAAATGGCGTCAAGCTTCATTGAATTTAGCTCTGTCTTGTTAAGTACATTAACGCTGTGTTCTGTCATTCATTACATGAGAATTAGTTGTCTATTACAAAGTGGAGGGTTTTGTTTGGAGTCTGATCTTCATGGGAAGAAGAAGGCCACATGTGGCACAATTTCCTGAGTGCAGTGAACACTGGACTTGTTTATTTGTGACTTGTTCACCAGTGAACACATCATGCAAAAGGCTGATTCTGTTGATGGGAAGCCCACTTTATTTTAAGCAAGAAGTCCTAAAAGAGAAGAACATATATCACTTTTCTTTCTGAAAATCCACTTTCCCCCATGTGTTTGTTACTTTTTTTTTTTGTTTGTTTGTTTAGTGATCTATGCAGCATCCTTAAGAGTGTGTGTTACAGAAAGTGTTAATATCTTAGAGCAGCAGTAATAATAATCCTTTTACTCAGGATAATCATGTGCTAATCCACTGGTAAGTCAGAAGTATTAGATCATTTGAAATTCATTGTGTCAGCTCAGTTGAAATAACTGGTATGGTGCTATAAACATTTAGAGAAAGGGAGTCTTTGAACCCAAATAATAATGTCAAATAGTTTGTTAGTGTTACATGCTCATGTTTAAGAGTTTCATAAGATCAACCCATGGACAAGAGCATTTCAGTTTATATCAGTGTGTAATATATTATTTTAACTGAAGGTTTATTTTTATTTTGTTATTTGGGGAAAGTTTTTTTTCCTCTGGCACTTACGGACTAGGTTTTTATGTTACAGTTTTCACCCTGCAATTGCAGGGAGCATGGTGTGCCAGAAGGGTTCTTTTATGTTGTTTGTTTTTTGTTTCTGTTTTTTGTTTTTTAAAGCAAACTATTTGTGTTTTTCTAAAGCATTGAGTTGGGGTTGAATTTTCTCCTTGTTTCCCTTTTTCCCCTCATAGTCTTGAGACAAGCATTGGTGGTATACATATTTATTTTTTCATGAGCCTTTTAATTGGGAATTAGTTTTGACCGCCCCCACCTTCAACCAGAGCCGCCATTCCATTTTAGTTTTTGTAATCACTTCAATTATTCTCTTTCCCTTTTTTATTCTAAACTCTCCATTATTGATGACCTTTTAAAAGAGTCTTTGTTTTAGTAATCTTTGTGACTTGAGTAATTGAACAATCAAGATTCATGTAGAAGAAAGTAATGTATTCTTTTTCTACCTCCTGTTCTCACTCCTTGCTTCAATCTGACCTTTGATTTGTAGGTGTGAAGAATTTGTAGATGCTTTAATCCTAGTGTTTATTAAGCATTGTCATGTGAAATTCTCCTTTTCTTTGAGATTGAAATTAATAGATCTTTCCTCCTGATCACATTTTGTAAATAAGAGAGAGCCCTGAACCCTCTGTTGGCCGTCCTGTCACAAGTCTTCCTGCTCATCCCATGAACAGACTATAATAATGAAGGAGTTCATACCAAAGAAAGCTTTTTCTATGCTATTATAGAATGAACTGAAATCTGTGTAAAATAACTCTAGAGCTTATACTTGTGCAGAGAGAAGTTGTTAAAATGCAATCTGAGTGTTTTTAGGCATGCCCCAGCTCCAGAAAAGAAGGCGGCCAGATGGTCTGGTTTAAATCACAGAGACAGTGCAGCCAGCCAGCAGACCCCTGCCATCTCAAAGGTCACGTGGCAGGGAGGGGTTGATCACAACAGTCCCCAAGGAACTGGCCTCACTTATAGTGTAGCACTGCACTGAATGTGGGGTTGGGAGTTATTGATAGGAATCCCATAAAAAAATTCCTGAATGGAAGGGTGCGTATTTTAGAGCAGGTCTCCCTAAAAATTGCTTTTGACCACTGTAAAATGACACTTCACTTTAGAAATTAGTCCAGCATTGGTTTTACTAGTATTACTGGGAAAGGGCAGCATGGCACAGTGACAAAGAGCATGGATTCCAGAGTCAGGCAGCTTGTATTTGAATCCTGTTCCAAACCTCTGTTGTAGCTATGTTGCATTGGAAAGATTACTGAGGTCTCTGTACCCCAAGTTCCTCATCTGTGAAATGGGATAATAGCCCAGGCTGGTGGCACAGTGGATAACGCACCATGGCCAGCAAACCCAAAGGTCACTGGTTCAATTCCCCAGCCAGGGCACATAACCAGGTTGCAAGCCCGGTCTCCAGCCAGATCCACAGCTGGAGGCAGGTGAAAGGCAACCATACATTGATCTGTCTCTTCCCTCTCTGCCTCTCTCCTTCCCCTGTCTCCAAAACTAATAAATAAAATCTTTTTAAAAAAAAAGAGATAATAATATGTGTCCTATGTAACTTAAATAAATTATGAGAATTAAATGAATTTATGGTGCTTAAAACAGTGCCTGGAATAAACATGTACTATATGAGTTTACGTAACAAAATAAAACTAAGAGCTAAGAACTGCTAATAGATACTTCAGATAATCATAAGTGAAACCTAGGCCCTGGAACCTGACCCTTTATTAAGACCGAAAAATTTTAGTAATCTTTGTGCCTGCAACACACACCATAACATAGGTACTTTGTACTCAGAAGCGCCTGTAAAGAACCTCACATTTCCCCTCACTCCCTTTACTTATAGGTCAAAGCTGGAGGGACTAGCTCTAAAGGACTTTGTGGGGATTCCCTTGGGTGAGAGTGTGGCCTGAGCAAACTCCACTTTGATTAAGAAGGAAGGCTGTTTTCATAATTCTTTATTTATTGTCCTGCTTTGCTCTCTTTTGAATGATGTATTCTTTCTGAAGCATAATAGTTTATCATAGAAAGATGTTTTTAGTTGCATTTAAAAAACTAAACTGGTTAAATTTCAATTTACACCTTATTAAGAAACTATATCTGACCATTAGTATTAGTCCAAAAGTGGGTAACTCTTTATTCTTTAAATATTTTTGGATGGATGTGTTATGTCTTCTTTAATTAATCCCCAAAATATCTGGATGGGTGTGTTATGTGTTCTTTGTTTTCCAGTTATGAATAAGTACCTCATTTAGATTGCATTGCCAAGATTAAAATAGACTTGAAGATAGACCATAACATTTACATTTATCAATGATTATCGTGCCTTCAGATTAATTTTCATACTCTCAAATTTACTATGTGGTTGTCTTAATAAGTAGTACAGATTTGCCAACACTGTAAGCCTTTCACAATTATTTGTTGTAATTAATATAACTGATATTCATACAATGTGTAGCAACACATAATGGTTCCTCAAAGATGTAACAATATTTGCAAAAAATGACAACAAAGACAAAAAGGTTCCAATAGAAAAGCATACCATGGATACTAGGGAAGACTGCTTAAGAAAATGTCCACGTGTTCAGTCTTTTTTTTTTTTTTAAGATTTTATTTATTATTTTTAGAGAGAGGGGAAGGGACAGAGGCCAAGAGGGAGAGAGACATCAATGTGTGGTTGCTTTTCACCTGCCTCCAGCTAAGGACCTGGCTGGAGACCTGGCTTGCAACCTGGTTACGTGCCCTGACTGGGAATCGAACCAGCAACCTTTCGGTTCACAGGCCAGCTCCTTATCCACTGTGCCACCATCTAGGGCACCATTCTTTTTAGTATGGTTGTGGAAACATCATTAACTGGTCATGGTCTCCAAATTTGCCCACTTAATTGGAGCTACCTTGATGTGATGTGACTGACTTGATGTAATGGACAAATGTGACTTACTGAGCTGATCAGACTTGGTTTTGAATTCCACATTTTCTGTTGACTAGCTATAAGATCTTGGTCAACTCATTCAGTCTCTTTGACCTTTAGTTTCCTAATCTGTAAAATGGAGATGATAATAATATCTTAGTCAGTATTCATGTAAATACTTCACATACATTAATTCATGAATGTAAAGCATTTAGCCTAGTGCATGGCATATAGAAGAGTTTGAGAAATGATAACTTTAAAGTAGTGAACTATAAAAATATGAGGCAGAATTATTAACTTCCTTGCTATATTATACAAGATGCCTCGCCATTCATTTGTAAGGCAACAATGATGGATTTTTTGTGTTGTACCCTTTCTCTTTCAACATCTGTGTTGTGTTCAGCAGCAAACATTGCCTGGCTAGGGGCATCATGGTGTATCTACAGAGTGTTTTTGCAGGTGGGAAAATTATGTTTTTAACTCCATAACGTATGATAGTAAAGCCATTTACATTGATATGGTTGAATTCTTGGGATTTTTCCTTCAGGAAAAAGAAAAATTTTCCAAGTAGTTTTGCTAGCTTTTTTAAATAAAAGTGTCAGAGTGAACTGAATTTGGTCCTGAAACATACATGTATTGATTACCTACTCTGTGTATGTACCATGCTAGAGTTTGGGATCCTGAGATGAGTAAGACACCACCCTTGCTTATAATGACACTACACAGTAATATTCTTTAAATATTTTCAAATTTTGGATAACAGCCTACTATTTCTATAAGTATATACATTGAAATCTCCCACATATTTTTGTAGTTTTCTCTGAAGTTTGTGATAGCCAAATTGAACATGTTTGGGTTTCAGTTCCAGTGATTAATTCCTGATATTTTACAGGACATGTAATTTGGTTTTGAGCTTCATTCGATTAGATTCGGCTCTGGGGGGCACATGAAATTGTAGAATTCTTGCCTTAACAGAGTACAAAGTGAGACTTCTTACCAGGAATATGGATTTATCTTTAATTTGCCTTTCTCTCTTTCAGGGTGATTTTCCATAAGGGTACTATTCTTTTCCCTTTTGTGGCTTTACTTTTTTGTTCAGCCAAATGTCTCATGATAACATCTAGACAATTTAAAATACACAGTTTGTCTAGAGTCTCAGACAACTCAGAAAATTTTGCAATCCTGTATGACACATGTCCAGATGACAAACATGCTTGTCACCATTCCTTCTTGGAAATCCTAAGTAATTGTCTTCACAGTCTGCTCTGGTTAAAAAAAGTTTGCACTTAACTTTGACTTGGCGGTTGTATATACAGGGGTGCAAGGGACCCTCAGTCATGGTGCAAGGCCTTGGAGCCTCCCCTACATTTGCCTCTTGTCACTTACATGAAAGGTAGCAAGGAGTCCTGTTTGAACATATTCCAAGGAATCATAAAGCACAAGGTAACAGCTCATCTGCTCTTCCAGAGGAGCAATAATTTTTGTTCGAAGGAGCTGTTCGAAAGGAGCCTAAGTAACAGGAGAGGAATTCTCTGCACCCTGCTGCCACCACCGATTTTGAATAACATATAGTATTTGGGGCTGCCTTCCTTTTTTGATTTTCCTTTTTTTTTTAACTTAAAATTTGTTAAAGAAATGTTTTTCTGGGTTCCATATGCATAATGGAATCCTTTTTTGGCCTGCAAGGTACAAAGTCAACTTAGTGGGCAGAGAATTTGCAGGTTTCTAATAATTTCTTTAACGTAATACATTTTTCTTCCCTATGTGCTTCTCATTTTAAAATTGGAAAAGTACACAGGATATATTTTTACTTAAACTAGTAAAATAGGTGTACAGCTCTACTAATTATATTATTCATATGCTTAGAAATTCTTACTGTTCTCTGCAGTTTTCAAACTTAAAATAAATTTGTTGGCTACCTTTTATATTGGTCCAATTTATTTTTCAGACTATCTTTCTAACCTTTTGTTCCTAGGTATTCTTTTTTATAAAATTTCCCCATTCTTTGAACAAACCCATGCCTTTTTGCATCACTGGCAGTACCCCTCCATTTTCCCCTAGCTTGTTGAAATCAGTTAAATTGTTTTCCCGTAATGCCAATAGTCTAGCACTATGCTAGAGTGTGTGTGCATGGGTTGGGGTTGGTGGGAAGGACAGGGAGATGCCAAGTAAACAAGACATGGTCTCTGACCTTGAGGACCTTCCAGTCCAGTGCTTGTCCATATTCCAAACCACTCCCTTCACTAAGCCTTTTCTCATTACCTCAAAAGAAGCAGTCTCTGTTCCCTTAACCCAAAAGCATTTTATCTCTCTTTTGTCACATGGATCATTTTCTATTTTTTAGTACTGATACTTGAGTCCAGGTTTGTCTCCCCACTCAGTTACAGATTTCTCAAGGACATATTTATATTTACAAGACAGAGTTTATAATTGTGCTTATGACATAGTTGACATTCGATAAATAATGAATCAATGGGTTCATAAGAATAGAAATCTAGCTAAGAATTGGTGAGGGTATCTAGTCATATTTTAATATTTTATACTTATTCAGCATAGTTGAGGAAATTTAATTTTCCACTCTTAGTCTGTTATAAGGGAGAGGAATAGAAATTCTTAGTGCTCCTAGTTTGATTTGAGAAAGGTGGCTGGGGAAGAGGTGGAAATGGGAGACTGCTTAATGTGTACAGTATTGTATCATGAGGCAGATACTTAATTTCAGGAAACAGCCTAATGAATATGAACACTTGGAAAATTAGTTGCCCATTCCATTAATTGTTTATTTGTGAATGAAAGGGGCTAGTCAGACTGGGCAATTGCTTAGTTTCTGGAAATCACTATTCTAAACTACCTCCAGATGTGGGGAGAAAGAACGACGTCCACATTTTATTGCGTACAACACTTTGCGCAATTCACAATTTGAGCTGGGAGACTTTTTTTTTTTGCTTCTGTTTTCTAGCACTTCATTTTATTTTAGTGTTAGATCTCTGTTCTCCTTTTCACCTCCTGCAAATTAACTATTAAAATAATTAAAAGGAAACATTTAGTAATGTGCTTTTATTGAAGTTCTGTGGTATAGTTGGAAGAAAGAGGCTAGGTTTTTACTATGGAGAAGTAATTTTTCTTCCTTGAGCCATTTTTATTGGGAAATACTTATTTGATAAATTTACATGCATAAGAAATTTGAAAATAGATACGTAGTTGAGTTAAATCAACAGTAGTTTTTTTTTTTTTTTTTTTTACTCTGCAGGTAGAATATTTAAAAATTGAACTTAATAGTCATTATTCAGAGAGCTTGGAAAACATGCTTAGTGAAACTTGGATGATATAGCTTCACAATGCTGCTCTTACCACTTATTTATTGACTAAGTACTAATAAATTATAGAATTCTTGCCTTAACAGAGTATGAAGCGAGACTTCTTTTTACCTTGAAAGGTTTTTTTTGATCTTATGCAATTTTATTTATTTATTATTTTAAAAGATTTTATTCATTATTTTCAGAAAGAAGGGTAAGGAGGAAGGAAGAAAGGGAGAGAAGCATCAATGTATGGTTGCCTTTTGCCTGCCTCCAGCTAAGGACCTGGCTGGAGACCTGGCTTGCAACCTAGTTATATGCTCTGGCTGGGAATCGAACCAGCGACCTCTGGGTTCATAGGCCGGTGCCAGTCCACTGAGCCACACCAGCCAGGGTTGATCTTACGCAATTATTTAAACAATAATTCTGGTATCACTTGATCGCTATGTGTATCACCTTCCCTGCAACAAGTGCCCCAAATTCCCTCTTTGATGCTGCTTGGGAACCTGGGTTTTATGGATAACCAGCCAAAATTAACATCATATTGGTGTCCAGGGTTGTATTTATAAACATCACTTTAAAATAGCATTCACGCCACAGTTCAGTTTATAGTCATTTTCCAGTTAATTCAAAATGCTAGAAAAATCCTCCTGGCCCCAAAGAAAAACTGCCCAATGAGCCTTTCTCTTCATCAGCAGGTTGTAGAGGAAACTCTGGCTGGACCCATTGGTGACTAATTTAAAGTATCTGGTAAAAGGATTGATAGTGCTTCTCCTTTGTGTTGTGACAAATATATTTTGGCTGTAGTTTATTAACATAATTCAGGACAACCACAGACATATTGTACATATTAGAGCATAGAATTAGAACCATTTTTTGCACATCACAGTCTTCTCTTGCTTGTACTTTTTTTTTTTTTTTTTTTTTGACATGGATCTGGATAATTGCTTCAACAAATGAACTGCTGTGTTCAGCCTGTTTCTGTAATTTCATAAATTGTTTTCATGCTAAAAGCAAGCAAGCTTTCACTGAGTTAACATAAAGAGCCACAGTGTAATTACAGGAGCTGTATTCTTAAGGAGTATGACAGAAATGGCAACCTGACAGCTACTTTCTCTTTGCCTTATCATAACAAATTAAATATCTCTTTTAAGTGTTGGTGAGCAATGGTGTCTGCTCCCTCTGTATATATCATCTTGGAAATGGGTCTATCATCACGACTAATTATTTTAAGTATGTACATGACAGGGAGCCCTGGGAAAGGTGCCATGCACTTAGGGTCTTCAAAATGCTGGCATTCTTAAACTCTAAGGCATGAAAAGGTGGAAGAAATAATTTGAATTAGAATACAAATTGAGCTTATCACAGAGTAGACAACTATTTAAACAGAAATAGAAACTATTTTCTCAGGAATATATTGTATCTTCCTCATTGATTCCACTTAAGTTTTGTTGGGTAAACTACTGATACATACCTATCTCTGTTTCAGTTCACAGACCCATATAACTCTGAAAAATTAAAACCATTTAAGTATTGGTTTTTCACAGGACTCTTACCCCTTCAACCTCGTATCTATAGTGTACTTTTTCATCTCATACATAAGTTGTTGGGAACCTCAGATTCCTTCTGGGGATATTTAGAAAAAGTGTTACTCATTGGTCATTCTTTTCAAGTTTTTAATGAATTTAATCATAGTTGTGTGTCTGGCAGGCACAAAAGCCATTAGAAGAGCAAAGAGGGCTCCCAAATGTCACACCATGAGTATAATTTAAAATGTCTCAGATTCAGCATATCTGTCTGCAGTTGCATTATTAGGTACATTCCCTTGTACTGTAATTCTCCTAGTTGTGATTACATGGTGTGTTGAATCCTTTGCCACCCCTTCTTTGCCCTCACCGCTGCACTGTGTGTATCTGTATTACGTTGCAAGGCCTCTCCTGCAGAATGGTTGGGGATATATATTATGTTTACCCATAATATGTATGAGATATAAATGATTTGTTATTTAGGGATAAAATGGAGGTGACTCACCTTCTTAAGAGTTTGTGATCTTCAGACAAAAGACAATTGCATGGGACGCAGAGAACAATTTTTTCTACCTCTCAATTCAAGACTGAGGATAATGAGTCCCAGAGAACAAGGGAAATGGTTAGGAATTCAACCTGACAGCTACTTTCTCTTTGCCTTATCATAACAAATTAAATATCTCTTTTAAGTGTTGGTGAGCAATGGTGTCTGCTCCCTCTGTATATATCATCTTGGAAATGGGTTGCAGAAACAAGTAGAGGAAGAGGCAACACTGTTGCTATAAAGAAAAGGAGCACCACTCTTTCTGGGAATCTTACCAAAAAAAAACTTTTCTTTAGACTAGATTGATTAAGAAGTAGAATAGAAATATGCTCAATAGCACCCATTCCTTGAGGGAAATCACCTGGCTCCACCTCTGTGTCCAGGCACCTGAAGAATTTGTGGCCATGTTAACTGTATTCATTTACTACCTCCAACATAAGGAAGAAGAGGAGACACTGCCCCATTTCTCTAAAGATAAAAGAATAAAGTTTAATCTTAGTCCTGGCATGATGTACGTATATGGTTTGTGCACTTAATTCTGTAGCCTTATATTTAGCTTGTCTTCTAGGTAAATTCTAGATTTTTGACTTGGATGAACACAAGCTTCCTTTCACGTTTAGGCTTCTACCTCAGTTACCCACAATGAAGCCATCTTTCTCCAGAAGACAGGTTTTAGGGATACACCATCTCTGGGCATCATAGCATCCTATGTTGACAACTACTCTACTTTAAGTTGCTTATTTACTTACGTTGCCAACTAAGTTTCTTGAGGATACTGGCTTACAGTATCTTCATCTGTAGTTCCTGGCACAGAGTAGGCACTCAAAAAATTTTTGTTGCACTAATGATTTCATTTTTGCAACATTACTAGAAAAGTTCTTTGAGTCCATGAATAGTGTCTCTGAAAGTCCCACTGGGGTGCCATTTTCTCCGGCCAATCAGTGATCAGAGTTAGCCAGCCTTCTACATCAAGAAGCCTTTCATTCAAACAGCCTGTGTACAGTATCTTCCCTTCACAGGGTAGTGTTCCAAGCCCCCCGAAACCCAACATTCTTTTCTGTTCAGAAGACTAAATTTAGGTTGGAGAGGTATGTATGATATTTAGGAACTATAAGCACATAATTAAAGCAAGTAAATTATTACAAAATGTGTAAACTCCAAGTTTGGAGGAAATTTACAGCATAATCCAACTCATGCATGTCATGGAAGAGGGCATTGCAATGTAGTTTGATTTTCTCCTCTTTCAAGTTCCTTTGCCAATGAATGATAGATTAGAAGTAGCACCTAAGGTTTTTAGGTCTCTCTGACTGCCTCCTGTTGGATTCTCTTTTACCACCTATGCTTATATAGGAAGCGGTAAGGGCATATTTAAATGTATATAAACTGTATGTCTGGAAGCTGTTTTAATGCTTATGTAGTATAAGATAAGGATTCATACTCATAATAATAGTTTTCATTTATTTACTGTATGTCTGGCACTGTGTGGAAGCTCTTTAAACAAACACTCACTAATATACTATATAAGAACCCTGTGTAAAAATAGTATTCTGTTATGACAAGTGAAGAATTGGGGGCTCAAAGAAAGTCAATATCTTGCACAAGGCCACACAGTAAGTGGGGAGTACCCTTAAAGAATCTCTCTGTTCTTGAAAAATGGAGGATAAGGATAGAGTTAGTTAATTACAGGCGTTCCACTCCTCCCTCACCTGCTTCTCCCTGGTATGAATTAGTTGCTAAAAGTTTCCTGAAATTTTTTTGCTCACTATAAACAGTGCTGTGTGGTCACTACCGATGGGGTGGCCACTAATTCCATCATGGAGATTTTGGAAGACAGGGAGTGCATAATGGTAAAAACAGTAAGCTGTGGATTCCACAAACCCTATCTGACTGATTAAAAATTGTGCTTACACACTAACCTTTGATGGGAGCCAAAGTTCTTATCCTTGTTTTGTGTTTTTTAAAAGATGTCAATTTTTGTTAATTTATACATTAGATTTTTGTTGTTTAGTTTTTATTTCATAATTGTAAACTTAACTCTGCAACCCAGCTAGACTGGAATGGGTAAGGAACATACACAACCCAATGAACAGCAGGGAGAGCACAGAGATTTTAGAACATTACAAGCAGATAGGGGTGAAGGGATGCTCTCCTGAGCTACAGAAAGAATCGTCTGGTGGTTAACATAAGATGCAAGTCAAATTTATTAGAGTTGTCCACAGTCTTGCTGGTTTTGCCATTCCTGGACCCATAGTGCTCCATGACTGTCACAACATCTGTGCTGTCTTTCACCCAACTGAAGACCACATGCTTGCCATCCGGCAACTCAGCCATGGCAGCGCAGATGAAAAACTGGAAACTGTTTATTTTGGGTCCAGCATTTGCCATGGACAAAATGTCAGGACCTGTGTGCTTCAGGATGAAATTCTCATTATCAAAGTTCGCCTTGCAGATAGACTTGCTGCCTGTGCCATTGTGGTGTATGAAGTCACCACCCTGGCACGTAAATCCTGTAATATTCAGTGAAAACAGGAACCCTCCCCAGTGCTCAGAGCATGAAAGTTTTTTGCTGTCTTTGGAACTTGGTCTACAAACAGCTTGAGGAGACGCGGCACACCTTTGGCAGTGATGTCAAAGAACACTGTGGGGCTGACCATGGCTATGCTGTGCATGCAAAGACCTGGGGCAGCGGTGGGGCCTACAAGGCTAGAAATTAGATTACTAGAGCTTGTGACTAGAACATTAAGGATCTTTCTGACTAGAAGCCTGAACTGCCTTGAAAGGAAAGGAAAACATGACCTCCAACTTCAAGAAGTCTTTAAAAGGGACCTCTTCCAATAATAAAAGTGTCTCTGCAGCATATATGAACACATTAATACACTGTGCTATGTTCAAGTAGAGTTGTCAGTTTCTCAATGTATTATTTTTAACAAGATTGGTAAGGTAGAAAAAACCAAAGCTCTGTTTTAGTTTTTTGCCTTCAAAATATATTCCATAAAAATATAATAAAATAGTGTATTCATTCCTAAGTATAACCTTTATCACAGCCTTTTGTGTTTATACCTGAACCACCAAAGTGGACATGGTCATGACTAATTACAAGTGTGATCTGAGCCCTATGTTGCTTTAAATGGCACCTCATAAGAACATCCTTTCCTCCACACTACTGTTGTATTTTTGCCTCTGTCTCCCCTTGTTTTCTCATTTTTTTCTTTCTCTGATTTTTCACATTTTTTCTAAGTGAATCCCTTAAAAAAATATTTTCCTGAGTTCTCTTCAATTGTGTCTTCTACACATTTCTTTATTCACTCTTCTAAATAACACATATTGGGCTAGTTTTAAATAATCATTTCTCTTACTTAGGACCCAAAACTTGCTTGTCATTAAAATTGTAAGCCCTTTCTTCCCTTCAATGAGTGGGTCTTCTAAATGACTTGTTTAAAGAAGAAAAATGTTCTTGAAAAATTGGACCAACTCTTGTTAAAATTTGACCCAAGTATACCAATGTGTTCTCTGCATTCTAAAAATACCAGTTTTCATGGCTGCAATCTACTTTGGCACTGTAATACACTATTTCATATTTCTGAAATTCCCACTTTGGGTTCTTTCTCTGGCAATAAGAAAAAACTAAAATTCAGCCCATGTTAAATATTAAGTAAGGGAAATAGCACTTGTTACTTCTCAGTACTTGCAGGGCATAAGTAAAGGTTGAAGAACTTGGAGGTAGTAAAGCTCAGTAGTTGAGAGCCTGAATACTAGACTAGACTTGCCAAAATTAGAATGCTGGCTCAGCCTCGGGAAAGTTTGTTTATGTTTCTGTGCTTTGATTTTCTTGCCTGTAAAATAGAGGTAAAGATACTATGATATTCTCTTGATAAGGTAACTGTCAAGGTTAAGTGAATTTTCCTGAGTAGAGTATTTAGAACAGTGTTTAGTATATTGTAAGTGCATAAGAAGTATTTGGCCAGTGTTATTATCTAATTCTCCAGACAGAATATAAAATATGAGAAAGAAAATGACAGTTCATTCTTTAAAATGCTATATATTATAGTAAGATACTCCCTATCTTTATTCCTCTTAACAATTTAGTTCTAGTGTATTGGGTCCTTCCTGTATTGACGCTGCTCATTCAGTGTGTTTTAAAGAAAGCCATTACAGTGTTAAATGTGCTGTTTTTAAAATAGTGACTTTTTCTTTGACATGTGTGAGAGGACATTACACAAAGTTTGTGCCAAAGGAGATGTGCCCATTAAAAATACTCAATTTTTATAATTCTCAACAATGGGAGAGTTGGTTTAACTAAAACAAGCACATAAAAACAGACCAACACCTAGAAATATTTTTGTCTTTTGTTGCATAAGGTCTTTTTTTATTTTTATTAAGGTAAAATCCACATAACATAAAATTCATCATTTAAAATACAGAATTCAGTGGCTTTTATTATAGTCACAGTATTATACAACCATCACCACTATCTTACAAGATCTTTTTAATTAAAAATTTATCTCTAAAGAAAGTTTTATGAATTTTACTTTGAATTAAAATTATATCATGTAGCTTAAAAAATAAACAGGTTTTTTGTTGCTTTTATAAAATTAAGAAGTGTTGAGATGTAATGGTATTAACAGAGCATTGTTTCACTTTTATAAAAAATCTCAATGTACATATACACTCAGTGGAGAGAGAGAGAGACTGAGAGAGTGGTATTCTAATTGAGATAGTACCTAAATATCTACTTTGTAATAAGTTATATTTCTGTTGAATAAGCAGGAAAATTGTTAGTGGTTTTAAAGCTGTAAGGTAATTTGAATAGAATAAAAAGAGTTGACTATCTTGACAACATCCAGGTCAAATAAAACTCAAAGCCTTTAATATTATTTATGTAAGATTTTATTTAATATGCAAACTCATACAAAGTTTTATTTACTAGGGTTTATGTACCTTTATATTTTTTTATTTGATTTAAACAAGGAAAGGAACTGTCAATTTATATGAAATCTCTATAAACATGTTTTAGTCAAAAGGCTGTGACAGAATATTTCATATTAGATGTTTTATAAGAGATTTAATTTGTAAGAGGGAGCTCAAGAGGAGGGTTTTTAAGAAAACCTAAAAAGACAAATTAACATCTCTTACTGTATAAATAAACTCAGCTGAGAGTATGAGTGGAAATACTTATAGCAGATTTGAGCTGTTGAAGCTCACCTAAAATTAAAATATTACTGAAAAACCTCATGTTGTTGCTAAATTTCATAGTACTTTCATCTTCCTCTATCCTTTTGGTCCTGTCCAAAATGAAGCATTTTGGACCAAAAGGAATCTTCTGATTCTTAGATATCTCTATGTGTTATGAAAGTGCTTGAGATGTGCTTATTGCTGATAAAGTTTATATGTACATGGATGTTTAATGTCTTAAAGTGATATTCTTCAGTTGAGCACATGGATTTCTTCTGAGTGGATTAGCTAGGACAAACCTGATTGTTAAAGCATTTAACAAGCATTTACATGGGTTGCATTTAATAAGCCTGTTTTTGAATACACATTTTATTTATTTACTTATTTATTTTATTCTATTACGTTGCCTCAAATTTCCCTCCATTCTTCTCCCCTGCCCCCTGCCCCCTGTCCTGTTCCCACAGTCAATCCCTACCCTGTTGTCCATGTCCATGGGTCATTTATGCCTAGACCCTTTGCCTTCTTTTCCTCCTTATCCCTTTCCCCACTCCTCTCTGCTTACTGTCAGTCTGTTTGTGGTTTCTGTGCCTTTAGTTGTATTTTGCTCATTTGTTTATTTTGGTAAGATCATCTGGTGTTTTTTTACACTGCCTGGTTTATTTCACATAGTATACTACTTTCCAGTTCCATACATGTTGTCACAAAAGGTAGGAGTTCCTTTTTTCTTTTTGCTATGTAGTATTCCACTGTGTAAATGGACCAGTTTTTTTATTCACTCTTTTACTGATGGGCACTTGGGCTGTTTCCAGCATTTGGCTGTTGTAAATAATGCTGCTATGAGCATAGAGTTGCATAGGTTCTTTTTGAATTTGTGTTTCAGGATTCTTCAGGTATAATCCCAGCAGTGGAATCTCTGGATCAAAAGACAGTTCCATTTTTAGTTTTTTGAGAAAATTCTATACTGTTTTCCACAGTGGCTGTGCCAGTCTGCATTCCCACCCGTAGTGCACCAAGGTTCCCTTTTTCCCACATCCTCGCCAGCACGTGTTGTTTGTTGATTTCTTAATGATGGCTATTCTGACAGGTGTGAGGTGGTATCTCATCTTGGTTTTAATTTGCATCTCTCTGATGGCTAATGATATTGAGCATCCTTTCATATGCCTGTGGGTGTTCTGTATGTCCTTCTCAGAGAAGTGTCTGTTCAGGTCCCTTTGCTGATTTTTAAACTATTTTATTTATTATTTTTAGAGAGTGTCAGAGAGAGAGAGAGCAGCATCAATGTATGGTTGGTTGCCTTTCACCTGCCTCCAGCTATGGACCTGGCTGGAGACCTGGCTTGCAACCTGTCTTTGCTGATGTTTTAATTGTATTGTCTGTCTTCTTGGTTTTGAGTCAAATGAGTTCTTTATATATTTTGGAGATCAAATCCTTATCCGAGGTATCATTGGAATATATGTTTTCCCATACAGTTGGTTCCCTGTTCATTTTGATGATGTTTTCTTTAGCCATTTTAAAGAATATTAAAATTTAAATTTTAACTGATTGCATGTTGTCTTATACAACATCAGCATTCTATCTGATGCTATGAATGGAGGTAAATTTTGATTTTAGCACTATCACAACACATGACCATGAGTATAATTCTGGGTTAGGGTCCAGCCTTGACTTTGCAACAAAAGGGTAAACATTTCTGTTTTCAGTGCCTGACTCCACTCTTTTCCAGACTAAGGAGTAGGATTACTTTGGGTTTTGATAGATTTAATCAAATCTAATACCAG
Organism: Noctilio leporinus; assembly: GCA_004026585.1. Lineage (NCBI taxonomy): Eukaryota > Metazoa > Chordata > Mammalia > Chiroptera > Noctilionidae > Noctilio > Noctilio leporinus. Next base: position 95,461 of record PVIW01000539.1, read on the forward strand.
TTTGACAACTGGAAGCATAAAGGGTAACCATCATCATGTTTTCAAAACATAGAATGCTATTCATAACAATGCTCCAGTAATTAAATTTTTTTCCACAATTCCCAAAATTTTTAGTAGATGACCCATAGAATGCTCTTAGTGCACATAGTGAGATCGCTCCCTCTATTTCTGAAGTAGCTCATTATTTTCTTAGGTAATATTATATATCAATATTATAGGGAGTGACATCATTGTGTAGTTGCCTTTCACCTGCCTCCAGCTACGGACTTGGCTTGCAACCTGGTTATGTGCCCAGTAATTTTTGGGTTTGAAGGCCAGTGCCTTATTCACTGTGTCACCAGCCAGGGCCTTCACCTCATTTTTAATGCATCTAATCAACTAATATTTTTGTTTTCTCTTCTTCTTTCTTAAATAACAAGCTAGAAGAGAGCATATCAGTCTATCAAAAATTAGTTTGGGAGCCATTTGACCCAATTCACTTACACTTATCATAAGTTAGAATTTGCTTTGTATTCAAAAGGGTCTAGGGTGATTCATTTAGTTGTTCTAAAGTGTTTGGAATAACAAAAAATATTAAACAAATTAGCACCCTGCCCTTAGCAACTTTTAAGTATGTCAAAACTTGATGGCTTCCATACTTCAGTGATTATGTACAAAGGATGGAACTGGAAAGGGAAGAGAAACATTACTGAGCAGATATTATTTGAGGGACTGTGCTAGGTAACATTTAGGTACTTCCCTACACATTATGTGAAATGTACAAGTATTATTATCTGCATTCCAATTATTGAAAAGTGTGACTGCAGTCATTACCAGTTGTAGGCACAGACTCTACTTTTTAAATGCATGTTAAAAAATTGTGAGTGGTGGCATAGGAAGGAGGAAAATTACTAAGGGAATTGATTAATCATTATTAATCATTCATGCCTCTTCCCTGCATCCATTTAAAATGAAAACAGAGAGCCATTTAGGTACCCAGACCCTGGCCCTCCCTAGCTTCTTCTTTTTCTATCAATATCAAGCTCAGGAATACACAGTGGAAACTTGCTTCAACCGTAGGCTTGGACCACAGCTCCAAGCCTGTGAGAGGCTCTGCTTTCTAACATTGGAAAACTCTAGAGGGCTTCTGCAGGAAATTGCTTACTTCCCTCACAGTATACAAAGGGATGAGAAACAAGTTTGAGATTTCTCTTCACCCATGAAATCCTTCAAACAGAGCATCTTTGTTGTTGGACCATTTGTTTAGCTCTCAGCACAATTCCATGCCTTTTACAGGCACCATATTAAATGAACAATTACAGGGCTGAAACTAGGATGAGACTTCTTAGGTGTGTGGGGTGCAAAATTTGATGAGGTCCTCTCCCTCTCCGGGTTGTGTGTGTGCCCTTGAGATTCTAACACGTTGATTCTGGACTGTGATCTTGGGCCACTAGGCTTCTGTGAAGTACCATGGATGATTCTGACATAGACAGGTTCTCTTTTATATTTAATAGATAAGACTTTCATTTTGTTTTGTTTTTTTAAGAAGTGGAAACATGTGGCTCATAGCAAAAGATGAGATTGTGCTAAGAAACTGTTTTCTTAGCACATTGGTAAATCTCACCTTCGGTATACAAACTCCTTTTGATGTCTAAATAATAAAAGGTGCACAGGCACAGGCTGCTTCTGTGATTCCAAGTTAAAGCAAGAAGCAGTTTCACATTGGAGGCATTATTAACACAGGTTTTACATTTCTCACCCCTGTTCCTCATATGTTATTTTCTTAAGTGGAAAGGAACATTCCTGTTACCTGTCTGCAGAAAGCCTCAAGTTATTAACTCAGGTATAGTAGCCCCATACACAAACAAGCTTTAGTAGCTGACAGAACACTACCACTTTATACTATGTTCAGCACCACAGGATTTTTCCTCCTCATTATTGACATATTAAAAGTAACAAGTAAATTAATTAAGAAGGGAACTCTTTGTTGCTTTTTCTAAATTTTTATTTCTTCATTTTTAGAGAGAGTGGAAGGAAGGGAGAAAGAGTGGGAGAGAAACTTGGATGTGTGAGAGTAACATCATTTGGTTGCCTCACATACACCACCAGCTGGGGATCTGGCCCACAACCCAGGAAAGTGCCCTCACTAGGAATTGAACAGGTGACCTTTTGGTCTGTAGACCAGGGCTCAATCCACTGAGCCACACCAGCTAGGGCTGGACACTATTTCAATGAATTGATACACAGAATCCAAAATATTTTTCATGGAGATAAATATTACAATGATGTTTGATAATTAGCATTTGGCTAGATAAGCATCATGTAGTCTAACTTAAAATTAGTCTGTGATTAAGAGGTAAAAAGCTACATCTGTAGACTAGTAGTCTGGAAAAAATAATACACACCCACTTCTAAAATTCTATCACTCATATTTCTATCCAAGGCATGCCATCTGCCTCAGTGTTAACTTGAACACAGGTAATGCATTTTATAATTTAAATAATAGCTTCACATTTACTGGATATGACTAAACACAAAATATTAAAATATGTTCAGCCCTGGCTGGTGTGGCTCAGTGAATAGGCGTTGGCCTGTGAACCCAAAGGTTGCTGGTTCGATTCCCAGTCAGGGCACATAACCAGGTTGCAAGCCAGGTCTCCAGCCAGGTCCGTAGCTGGAAGCAGGTGAAGAGCAACCATATACATTGATGCTTCTCTCCCTTTTTTCCTCCCTCCCTGCCTTTCTCTCTGAAGATAATGAATAAAATCTTAAAAAAAAAAAAAAAAAGCATATTCGCATTCAGCTGTATGGCTATTCAGGTGGTGTTTAAGGAATTGCACTTTCCTAATCTATTTATGGTTCACCAAATTGGAACATGCTAATTGTGTAAATAGTGTAGGAAACATTCATCTTACAAAAAGGCCTGCGAGATGCTTTGTAGATAACCAATTTGTGCGGTATCTTGTGTTTGTTTATTATTCTTTGTTTTTTAGCATTATGTCCACTTTCGTGAATAGCAGTTTCTGTGGTCTGTGGTCATCTCTTTAGGGTCCCTCTTAGATCACTTAAAATACAGAATGTAAGTATAGGTTTCTCATATTTCAGAGTTCTGAGTATGGGTGAGTGATAAATGTGGTAAAATTTTGTTGGTTGCTGCTTTCTTCTGTCTCATTCTTTGCAGACCCCCCAAAGCATTTGTTTGATCATCCAGTCATCCATTAATTATTGGCTTGTCCAACAGTACTCGTATTAGAGAGGTGGACACACCACAACATACAGATACACCCTCTAAATCATTAAAGAAAAATGGAATGTACGAAAGTGTTCAGTATATCAAATATATTAATATAGTATGTATCTGGCTTTCATGTGGTAATTACTTGTTAACCAGGATTCTGTAATACCATTCTTTCCTTTACAAAGCAGGAAAGTAGATTGGGAGGATTTCATTAGCCGGCATGGGGAATTCAGACTGACTCTCTTGGCCTACTTTTTCCCTTAACTGAAAGACAAATCTAGGGACCCACTCATTTGGAGGTGTTAGAACAGTGTGTGTATTTTGTCATGAAGGGCTGCTTACATAGGCTTCTGCTCGCACCCAGGGAATCAGAATATTAAATTTCTATTTCTTTCCTTTTGACTCTAAAAAAGTTGTAAATCACTATAGCACATGAGTTATGATTTAACCCTTTGAATTACTTGAATATGGTGGGCATTAAATTTATATCCCTGATTACTTTGCCTTCAAAATTTAGTTACAAGGAAGAATATGGTATCTTTGTTTGTCTTTTCCAACTTTCAGCACTGTCTTTGGAATAATAGACTTAGCAAATAAAGCATGAATGCTTTGTCTATGATAGGCCACATGGATATTAAAGGGGTTGCTCTGCAGTGTTCAGTTGTGTTAATGTAGTGTGAATGGATTTTGCAGAGGCTGAAGTTTTACATGTAGCTGCCCTTGAGGTGTCCTTCTGTTAATTTATTCATATTAAAGCCACAACTTGGTATTTTTAGTAACACTTGAATTAAGGAATAAAGTGGATAGCTATAAAAACTGACTTTAAGCGAAGAACATTATATATTATATATAATACATATATATGTATTGGTCTTTGGCATTTAAAAAATGGGAAGTATGTCATTTCATTGCCAGACAGAAGCAGTAGGCATTGCCCAAGAAGATGTGTGTGTATATATTGCCTGTGACAGAGCCCGTGCCTAAATGCCTAACTCTTGAACTCTGATGAGCCTGGTTTTCTTTTTTCTTTTTCTCTTCTCTTTTATATTTCAGGCACGTCGTTATTTAAGTAGCCTTTAGGAGCAGAGAGATAGTAATGGTGAAGGAAGTTTTTTTTGTTGTTGTTGTTCGGTTTTTTCCTATAATGATGGGTAACCAAGGTTAGAATGTTACTAGTGTTACCTAGAAAAAGAGCTAGCTGGGTATGTGTCCTTAGAGTAAGATACTTGTTTTGAGTTTATCTGAAATTTTTTTCCCTGGAATGGTGAGCAGATTCTGCCACCACCAAGCCTACTGAGAATGTTTACCTCTCATTACTCTCTTACCTGACATTGGATGGGCAGGAAGTTATTTCCATATAGCCACTTGCACATTTTGGTAGTATATGCTGCATGACTTATATAAGTTTTATAATTTTCATTTTCACATAGATACCCCTGGAATTTGTAGCTGCAACTCAGCCACAGATGGACATTTTAGCAACTTTACTTTTTTGAAAGTCACAAAATATTTTTAAAATCACAAAGCAGTCTCTTCTTTCATTTTTCTCCCAGTATGAGAGACTCTCAAGAGTCATGAATTTAATGTGACGTATATATTGATAGCCTCTTAGCAGCCTATCAGATTTCAAATTCTTAGAAAGTTGTTATGGTAACAAAAATTTGATAAATACAAATCGTCTAGCAACTGATCTGAATAGCAGCAGAGATTTTACTTCATGTCTGTCAACTCTCTCTGCTATTATTAACAGTCCAGTATACATATAGTTCTTGTTCTCTGCGAGTATGTACATACAGTCTTTTCTATCAAGACCACATGTGCCTATACTGAGCAACAAATTATTGGTTTGAAATCCTTAATTATTTAATGAAGAGATTCTAGGAAATCTCAACATAAAGATTTAAATCCCTGATAGTAAAGTAGGAAAACAAGGCATAGAATAAAAGAACGTCATCATTATGTGATAAATTACGATAGTCAAAAATCACATCTAGCTTTGTACAAAAGGGACTGAATTTATTCTGTACCTACACTTCGATTGTGGGGAAATTGACATAAAAGCACGTGCTGCCAAAGCTTGTGCTTTCTGGCATGTAAATCAGATATCTAAATTATATGTCTACTTGTGTTCATGTACAGAGGCAAAGGACAGTTTTCCATGAAATAATGCATTCCTTTTAGAATTGCTGTAGATTTTTATAATTCTTAAAACATTCCTATTGTAACTTACATCAAAAGGGCAGCCAGGGTATTTTTTGTATGTGTGTCTGACTATACATATGCATTATATAAAAAAAGTGAGTCTACTGTAATTACCAGTTTGCAGAGCGAATTCCTGCAGGGTTTGTACTCTCCCCATTAGTAAAAGAGATAAGTTGAAATGTATTAAAATTTCACTGTACAACTGGGAGTTTTTGTTCACAGTAAATGTGTTAATGTTTCTTCATTGCTTGACTGTTTGTGTTTAAATTTAGGCAGCATGCCCAACAGGGACAAAATTATAGGATAAAGCTATGTATAAAAGAAAATCCTTCAGAGAGCACAAATAGGGCTCTTTTAAAAAAAGAAAAGAACAGCAGTTACATATAATAGTACATGGCTGTAGCCACAGAGAAAGTTTTATCTACCTATTTCAGAATTATTGGAATTTTTCTTTCCCTTGTGTAAAAGTTAAGAGGACCCAGCTTATGTCAATAGCAAGTATACTTTGATGTAAAAACATCTATTATTTGATAATAGTGTTACTGCCATAAAAAGAAAAGGATTCTTTCTTGTTGTCCTCATGATGAAGAGAAGTTAATAGCATTTTGAGAGAGAGGAGGTAGATCACATTTTCTTCTCTAGTAAAGAAATTCTTTCTTGTTAAGAATTCTAATGACATCCTATTACATTTTTCTCTGCTTTCTTCATTGCCACTAACTTTGTAAATACAATTACTCATGTAGATAAGCTTACAGTTCAAAAAAATTAATCTACAACCACTATCACCTAGTGTGAATATGCAATGAAATTCACAAATACAGGCTAAAGGCTACTATTTCTGTGCTAGTGTGGGCTGAATTTGCAGTTACCTATAAACACTGGTCATACAAGTTTTAGCTCTCCAAGAAACTGACCCTCCCCTTTCCTTTTAAATGTTGAAAATGTATTATAGTTTCTGCTGTTTACCTTGTGTAGTTTTTTTTTGGGGGGGGGGGTTGCCCATTTTTCCACGTGTGAAGGTGGAAGAGTTTGCCAATATCTATATGCTGTCCCACAATACAAACCATGTAAAGAGACAGAAATAAAATATAAATCTTTATTTTTAGTTGCTATCCCAGAAATAGTTTGGTAATTTACTTAGTCATAGTGTGTGTGGGTATGTTGAGGGGGTAGACAGAGAGAGAGAAAGAGAGAGAGAATGTATATACCTGTGTATGTTTCATTTGTTTGGATCCATGCATTCAAGCACCCATAGAAAAATGTGAAAAGCTCCTTGAATATTTCCTGTGTTATATTAGCTTTCCATCATGAAATGTATTTTTCCCCTTAAAATAGGTTGAGGATGGGAGAGCAAGAGAAAGAGAGAGATGCTTAATTCTACTTCCTCCTCTATATTGTTCTTTAAAAAGTAAATTTTTAACTGATAGACCTTGAAGTCCTTCAGAGCTATTACTTTCTTTTGGCTAATTCATAGAAAGACACCATATGAAAATTGGATTTTTGATCTGATGGAGTGATTCTTGAGTTCTTATGAACCATTTATAGTCTATCAAGTAAATCCTTCTTAGTTCACGGATTATTGACCCAATGGACCATATTATCTGCTTCGAAGCTGTTATAGCCCATTATGTTGATTCAGCTGACATACATGTGAACCCAGTCCACATGCCCAAAATGACATTAACATTGTTCTGGAAGATACCCTCTTTTTCCACAAAGCTTTCTATTTATTTCTTAATTTTCAAGAGTTGGCTCCGAGTTCCTGACAGCCATAGATAGGATTGGTCTTTCTGTTTGCTAGTGATGTTGAAGCATTTGTTAGCAGCTAGATGATCTGTTTCTTGCTTTTTCTATAAATATATGTCTCTCTTTGTCTTTTAAACCTTCTAATCCTTAAAAGAAAAAAGAGAGTAATGATTTTTCAACACCCAAAAACACATTTTATCCTCAGATGCTTATAGATTCCATAGAAATTTGTGGGGTTTCTCTTGAGCATTTGAATATACCCATTTGAATTTAAGAAAACCACCTTTTAGAAGAAATGATACTGTATTTGTTTTTTTTAAATGTGTTACCTGAGAGGTTTCACTTGAAAAATTTCAGTAACTCTTGCCAGTGGTAAAATCAGATGTGCCTTTAGTGATTTATTTGACACTGTAATGAAGCCAGTCCAGGTCTCTGCACAGACCTCTGGGGAATCTCTGACCTAACATAAATAACATATAAGAGGGCATGTTGACTGTTCATCATATCATTATTATTTGTAATAGGTATGATTCCTGAGGTGGTGTCTGCTCATGGGCAAAGAAACATATTCTTTCATAATCAGACATAATTATGATGCACAGTTATATGCACAATGGTAGATATTAAATAGATGTGCTACTAATGGACAATCCCAAGACAGGTAGAAGTAAAATGATGTAAAACAGTCAACTGTTCTTGAAAATATGTTGTCTTACTTTTTTTAGATTTTGGACTTTCTTAACATAACCATTTAAAAACTCCATAGAAAGCTATTCAGAGTTGCTTATCTGTCCAAAACATACATCTTTATAGAAAGTCCTAGTGTAAATTACCTGCTCATTTGCAGTTTCCCTATTTTTCAAGTTGCTTAAACCTTCACCTACTCCGCTCCCCCTGTGTATACTTTCATCCACATCTCTTATTTGGTCTTAAACTACTATTGGAACTGAAGAAACATCTGAGGAAATCTCACTGTGCAGGAGGATAGGAAGGGGGATTATTCAGCTCCTGGCTCTCATACTCAGGCAGAGTGGAAAGAGCCCTGGATTACTGGCTGTGGCCATTTAAGGACATCTCTGAGTCTCATTTTCTGCTGTTTGAAAAATCTCTAATTTGTGGGATTTTGATGATTAAATCCAAGAATGTATTTGAAGTATTATGCAAGCTTCATAGCACCCTGCAAGCATGGGGTATTACTAGTCTTACACAGACTGCCTCCATTGGCCTGGGTAACCAAAGTTGCCATTTGAAAGGATACATTCTAAAATGTAACAATTTATGTGTGTTGCTTGGCTGGGGAAAATTCTTTTTACAAACCTAGAGGAGTAAATTTCGTTAAAAGGTCATCCACCTTACTAGACTCTTGCTTGGTAAATGAATTGATTACTGTGCTTTGAAATTTGAAATAATGTGGCTGACTCCTTTAATAGAGAATAAAGATTTGGAGGGATTTCTTCCTTAAAGGAGCCTTTCCTGTGCTGTCTGGGAAGGAGTGGGATCATTGATTTAGGATGATGTCTTACATTTGGCACAACATGGGATAAATCTTGCATTACTGCTGCACATCTCTGCTTGGTCACCAACACATGTATCATCATGCAAATCATTCTCCCCTGGATTGAGGCTGCTTCTGAAATACTATCAGAATTTAAGTTGTATCATGTCTTGTTTCTTGCCTAATGAGGAGTATTTCTTTGTAAAGTGCTTAAAGGTTTATAAATTTTCTTGCATCTCATTATAAATCCCTTACCTCTTCCCTATCATATTATATGTCATTGTTTTCATTAATGCCACAGAGAAATATAATCATGTTGCCACCTTTCAAACTGCATTAGTGAAAATGAAGAAAATTATAACATGTATCAATGGAATACAAAATTGCTGAGTCAACATTAAGGTGAAATGAGATGAATATTACTTAGAATTCATATGATATTGGAGGTGCTTTGGCTCCTTATATAAAGTTGTGTATTCTGGTAAATGTAGACTGAGTTTAGTAGAAACACGGTGACCTTTTTTATAGTGAGCCAACTTCTTATTTTCAATTAGATGATAAGTATGTTCATTGAAAGATATTTCCTTTCTAGTTATGTTAGCACAGCTGCCTAAATAGTCTGTAAAATTTGTAAACTTACAGGCAATCAATGGAATATTCTTAATTGTTAGGTAAGAAAATAAAATGTTTCTGCCCAAATTGAAATGCTTTTCCTGTTTCTCTAATATCACTAACTGCCTAACAAAATAGCTTGTATTACCATAGGCCTAATTTAATTGGGGGGAAGAAATCATAACACACACACTCCAAAGCATGCATATGCTTTGATGCCATAGAAGCATGGGTATTTTCCTTATATAATTGGCTATATCCCGCTGTTGATTTTTACTCTGAACTCCTAAATTATTTAAATGGGGTCTTCCTCATGTTGATTGATAGCAGGTTGTGGTCATAAGATAATGACTACAGATGCTCACTGGATCCATGTCTGTGAAAATTTATGTGCCTATGTATGTGTCCCTTTCTCCCTGTTTGTATTTATGTATTCACACATCGTGGTAGAAGCATTCATACTCATCTGTAAGCATCTATTCAAAAGTTTATGGTTTTCCTTCATTGCCTCCACCCCCTTAAACCAAGTTAATTTCTTGACTTTTGCTGAACTAATTTTTTAATCACTATAAATTGAGAGTTATTTTTGCTGGTGTATATAAAATTCACCATTGTTGATTTGAAACAAATACTTAGAGTATTTTTAGTATATTAATATTAGTATGCTAAGCATTGTAACTGAGATCCTCTTCCTCCCCCCAATTTAAAAAAGATGTTCTTGATTTTCTTGATAGAAAAGTAGCAACAGATTTTGAAAATAATTGTAATTTTTAAATGGATATATTAATTAAATTTTAACATCAAAGTAGAAGGGATTTTCAAACTTGAGCAGCAGTGAAATTCTTTTCTTTGCCTTTTGTTTATTCATTGATGTAGCATTTGTGTATTGAAGATTGACTAAGTTAAAGATGGATATTATGCCACATTAAATGCCTCCGGGGGAATAATATCTTATGAATTAAATGATTTTACACCACTAAAGGAACTTAGGTGATGCAAGGAGTTTTGCTCTCCCCCTTTTAAACAGCTTTATTGAGATATAGTTCATATGCCATACATTTTACCTATTTACAGTGTACAATTCAATGGATTTTAGTGTATTTACAGCAATGTGCAACTGTCATCACAGTCATTTCTGCAATATTTTGGTCACCTCAAAAAGAAACACTGTAGTTACTCACCTCAACTCTAGCCCAGAAAGCCCAAAGTAACCACCATCTGCTTTCTAGCATTACAGACTTCTATGTTCTGCATATTTCATATTAAAGAAATTATATAATATGTGGTCTTTTGTGACTGGTTTCTTTTATTTAGCATAGTATTTTCAAAGTTTATCCATGTTGTAGTATGTATTAGTAGTTCATTTCTTTTTGTGGCTAGATAATACTTCATTATGTGGATACAGCGTATTTTGTTTTTGCATTCACCAGTTGATGGGGGAGGGATCATATTTTTTTAAAAGAAACTCAAAATGAGGTTTAAAATCTTGATTTTTAAATATCAAATGCTGTTCAAAGACCACATTTTCCCCTGTGAAGCTATGCTAGTTCAGTTATGTTAGATGTATTTATTGTGAAGATGGTGTTGTGAGTCCGGACTCACCATTTATTTTTAAATTTTCTGGCTCAGTGACAAGATCACTTTGTTGAAATGCCATCAAGAAATTTCACAGCACAGAAGTACAACAAAATGATCATCTGTATCATGTTGCTATTTCTTCACTGGACATTAAAAGCAATTAGACAAATTTTAAGAAAACTATCAAAGGCTTAATTCTTCGATTTCTAATTTATTTAAATACCAAATTGTAACTTTGTTATAATTTCCCATTGTGTGAATTTTTGAGTAGTTTCCTTAAGCAGACAGAATAATTTCATTGTTTCTCATTTGCTGTTAGTAGGGTTCTGAGTAGTGACATTTACATTGCAGTTTAACATTCTGTGTGAGCCCTTTTACAGTTCACTTTCTAATCACTGATAATCACTTCTTGTGAACATTGCCCATTCAAATTCAGATTTATGTTTCTTTATCAATATTGAAAACACCCACTTACTACAAGTATAGATTTATTTTAATAGTCTCATAGTCAAAGTTAGATAAGATTCCTTGGGTTTTAAAAGTTAGAAATGTATTCAGATATTTAAAACCATGGATCTTTTGGTTAATGCTGTATGTCTATCCAATTCACATGTTGTTATGTTTTTTTGTTTGTTTTTAATCCTCACCCAACAACATGCTTTTTCACTTTAGAGAAAGGAAACGGGAAGGAGAGAGAGGGGGAGAGAAACATTGATCCGTTGCTTCCTGTATGCATCCTGACCCAGGACCGAATTTACAACCTAGGCATGTGCCCTGACTGAGAATTGAGCCCACAATTTTTTTGTTTATGGGATGACTTTCCAACCCAGTTAAACCAGTTGGAGCATTCTTGTCTTATTTTGCTACCTGATTGCAAAATCCTGTAGCACAACAAAGTATATATGTATACCTTTACTTTCATCATGTATGAGTTTTATAATCAAGTAAAAGTAAATTTCTCACTCAGTTGTCTAGCTCATGTTGATCATAAGTAGGCTCAGAAGCTGTCCACCATGAAAAAAGAAAGAAATTTCTTTGCTCAAACTGCATTATGACTTGACCAAATTTAAGAGGCTGAGTTCTTCTACGAAGGCAACATCATAAAGGTTTTTCCAACTGCTTCTTTTGAAAGTTGCTTCTTTTCAGTTAGTTTTATGCACCAGCCATGTGAAAATGAAAGGGAAAAAACCTGTCCTGAAAATTACACAGGAAACCATTTCCTCAATTAGTCACCATTTACTGTCATGTGAGTTCTTTAGAATCTTTGTGGCAATGCTGGAATTACTTAGACTCTCATATGCAAGATATGTTAAAATGTGTGTGGAAGTCCTGTTAATGTCGGTGCATTTTTTTGGTCATGTGCAAGATCATTCTCTTCATTCATAATGCTTGATAGCTGTTATTTTGCAGTGCCTTCTGTGACAAACCTGAGAAAGTTAGTTTTCATATTTTTATTTGTTTATATATATTTTTTAGTTTTTTAAATTTATTTTTAAAAGATTTTATTTATTATTTTCAGAGGGAGAGATAAGGAGAGAGGCAGAAAAGGAGAGAGACATCAATGCATGGTTGCCTTTTATTTGCCTCCAGTTACGGACCTGGCTGGAGACCTGGCTTGCAACCTGGTTATGTGCCCTGGCTGGGGAATTGAACCTACAACCTTTGGGTTCGCAGGCCGGCACCTTATCCACTGTGCCACCAGCCAGGGCTGTTTATATATATATATTTTAGATAGATATATTATATATATCTATGTGTGTGTGTGTGTATGTATGTATGTATGTATGTATGTAGATGCCTTGAAGGACAACCACCCACATCACACATAACAAAAATGTTCATTTGACTTTTGACACCATGCATGGACATTTGGTTAATTATACATATTTATTATGCCTACATGTGACTTCCAAAGTAGAAAATTTAATTTATTAAGACATTTATTCTTTTTCAAAATAAAAACAGAGAAACTTGTCCCTGATATATATATTATTATAGCCAATTAATTTATACATGTAGATTATACCACCTAAGTTTACAATAGAAACTGGATGCTACATTAATGATTAACTTTTTCTGTAATTTAGTTTTAATATGGGTCATGTACTTAACTATTAAATATTTTTAAATGACTTAAATAAAATTTCATAATACAAGTTATAAATCTTGGTATACTCCTGAGAAGTAACAAGAAGAAAGCAGATTTAAGAAGGATTTTTAGTTACATATGGGAGATTTGGCCAAGGATAATGAACCCTTCCAGGGAGCTCCCTGCAAAGAGAAAAGCCAGACTGAAATTGGTTTCATCTTCAGTGGTTTTTTGTTTGTTTATTTGTTTTGAGGTATGTGGGGGCAGTTTTCTTTCTTTGATTGCTCCTTCAGAGTGATGTTTCCTGTTTTATGCTTCCATTTGCCCATGGTGTTATTTTTTCCTTTTGTTATTTTGTGTCAGATAAATTGTGTGTTTCCAAACAAGGAACAGTTAATAGATTTATTAGTTAGTCTTGTGTATAGTTCTTTTGTGAGTTACACTGAATATTAGCTGAAGCGTCAATCTGTGCTTTCCTGAGAAATGTCATTTATGAGAAGATTCATGTTCATTCACATGTATTTGCAGAGTTCAATATAATAAAGTGACTTCAGTTGTAGCCAAAACAGAATCTATTATTGAGTAGGGCTTTGGAACTCATCCAGAATACTTTCAAATGCACTCTTTTTTACTATTCAAATGTAAAAATGATACTAAAACTGAACTAAATGTTTTTATATATTAAATTAGTCTGTTTTTTTGTATTTGAGGTATACTTTTGAATGTGTTTATAATATACTGATTTTAATTGTATGTTTTCTTCCTTTTTTATGATCAATAGAAATAAACTGATTAATAATTGGGAAATCCACCCTATCATTTAAGAGGCATATAACACGCATATAACCATTTCTGAACCCCAAAATTAAAGCTAATAATCCCTGCCATACCCATTGTAGATGATTAATATATGCATAATATGGCCTCATCTATGTCAAAGTCTTCATTTATTAATTAAGACTAACTATGTGTTAAGCATTTTACAAGGTGTTGGAAAAAATACATTGGGAAGAATCATAAGGATAAATACTTCAAATATTATATGTGGAAAGTTTATTGAGGTCACAAATGGTTTTTATTTAATGAGCTTTTACTATTGTCATACACAGTGCCACATGCTTTTATATTTATTTTTTAACTTAAGTCTTTGACACCCTTATGATGTTGCTGTTACTGTCATTTTACAGAAGAGGAAAGGGGCTCAGAGAATTATGTGTTTCTTTAAGTGCCTTTTGAGCACCTATCATTCATCTAACAGCTGTGTTGCCCTGCCCTGGTGGAGCTTAAATTTTAGAAGGCAAGAGAGGCTTTAATCAAATAATCATGCAGATGTATAAATATAATATTCTATTTATCTATAATAGGTTATAGATAAATCACAAATATAATGTTCATAGCTGTGAGGCGTGCAATGACAGAAAGATCCGTTATGACATAGGTGACTAATGGGGAATTTGCCTTGATTTGGCAATGAGGGGAATTGCCTTGAGGAATGGCAATACTGTTTGAATTGAAGTCCGGGAGATAAGCAGGAGTGAACAATGCACAGTGGTGATGAAAAGGGGCTTCACTCCATGACTGCCTAACTGTGAATGGGATTGTAACTTAAGATCTCCAGTCAGAGGGATGTAGAGCTCCCGCAGACCTGGGTTCGATTTCTGAGACGTAGGAATTACTGGGTCAATTACTTAATTAATTACTTAGTTAACGCTCAATTAATAATTGAGCACCTATACGCAAAGTACTTAATTGTCTCTACCTCAGTTTCTTGTTTTGTGAAATAAAGGTGATAATAGTACCAACCTCCTGGAATTTTCTGAGGATTGAGAGAGTTGATGTTTGCCAAGTTTTTAGCACTAGATCTAAAAAGTTTCAATTATCCAGTAAATCTAGCTATTATGAATAATAACATGTAATAGTTTACTGTTATAGATAAATCAATCAATCAATCATACCTTTGGTAGAAGAAAAGACAGGGATAAAAAGGGAGCGATGGTGCTTCTCAGACCTGCTAAAGGGCTTCCTTCTGTTCTTAGTTCTCCTCTAAACCCACTGCCTGCAAACTCTGAAGGCCTTGAGTACCAGGACTCTGCCATCTATTTCCTGCTACTTAATACAATTCTTGGCTCTAAAGTGATGATTTTTGCATAGCGATGATATTTGAAGCTGTAGGAGGGGATGGAATTGCCAAATTAAAGAGAGAAGAGCCTGGTCATGGGAAACACCTGTATTTATTTATAGTGGAAAGAGAGAGAGAGAGAGAGAGAGGTCTTGCCAGAAAAACTAGGATAGTTGGTCTCTATGAAGGAAAGTTAGTACTGCAAGCTGCATTGAGGACTGGGAGGACAAAGAGGCTAGAAAAGGGACCAGTTGTGATGAGAATATTCCTTTTGGAGAAAGCCGTTTCAGTTGCGGAATTTAGATTGTGAAATTGAAATGCAGGTGGTGCTGAAGAAGTGGAAGCAGTTGGGTGCTGGGTGCATGGATTTTTCTTTCAAGAAATCCATGGTAAAGGTAAGCAGTAGGAATAATGTTAATGAGGTGCAGACTTAAGAAAGTTTATTGTTGTTATTGTTCCAGGGGAATTGGGAATACTGGTCATATAAGAATGGAGGGACAAATTACAGGGTTCTCCTGATGAATCAGGATCCTTGGAAGCATTGGGGAGTTGATACCCTGCCTTAGTCTGACCTACAGGAGGATCCCTGTGTGTTTAGGTGGGAACAGTCTGACTAAACTGACATGTCCTTTTTTTTTTGGTGTCCCCCTTTCTGCACTTGGCCATCATCTCTGGACTTGCTGTAGTTCATAGTGCCCAGCAGTGTGTGGGTAGCACTCATACATTAGCTGAATGAAGGAATAAATGAACGTGCTCATAAAAATAAAAGGTTATCCATTTCTGCTCTCCCCAACTGTCTCCTTGTAAAGTATGTACATTTTTGAGGCTTAACTGGCTTTGATAGTTTTATGATAATTTATTTTTTTAAGTGTGGGTGAGTTGGCAAGTGATTACGTTGTTTCTATTTTCTTGTGAATAGTATGTCAAAGTTTTATGTCATTTAAAAAATGTTATTTAGAATAAAATTTCCTTTGAAGCCACAATATTCTCTTACTCAAAGTATTTATTTAGACCATATTTTTAAAATATATATATATAATTCCCTTAAGAAATGATTGTAGTGTATATAAATCTGGATTTAAAACAAATAGACCTGGAATTCATAGAAATACAGAATATTCCAGTACTTAAGTGTTTATATACAAAAGGAGTTGAGGTGTTCCAGTGTTTGTATGTTTAGGAACAGAAAGAGTAGACTTTATAAAGAACGATGATGATCTGAGAAGTTTAATTCCCAAATGTGCCAGATGTATGAAGTTATTTAGGAAGAGAAAATATTTGAATCACAAATGAGCTTAGAGTAAGTGAATCAATGAGTCAACCAGTGAATAAATAAATATACATAAAAATAAAGCAACTCCACAATCTCTTAATTTGTTCAGGTCCTGAATAAAACTATAATTAAAAAGTGTGCTTTTGGGCCCTGACCCAGGAGCTCACTCAGTTGGTTAGAGTATTGTCTCCATATGCCAAGGTTGTGCTTTTGATTGATCTCCCATCAGGGCACATATAAGAATCAACCAATGATAGGCCCTGGCTGGTGGCACAGTGGATAAGGTGCTGGCCTGTGAACCCAAAGGTTGTTGGTTTGATTCCCCAGCCAGGGCATATAACCAGGTTGCAAGCCAGGTAGGTGTACAGCCAAGTTCATGGCTGGAGGCAGGTGAAAGGCAACCTTACATTTGATGTCTCTCTCCCTCTCTGCCTCTCTCCCTTCCCTTTCTCTAAAAATAATAAATAAAGTCTTTTATAAATTTAAAAACAGAATCAACCCATGAATGCATAAATAAGTGAAATAACAAATCAATGTTTTTCTTTCCCTCTCCCTTCTTCCCTCCCTATATCTTTCTCTCTATTTCTCTCCCTCTCTCTTTCTCTCTCTCAAATCAATAAATAAAAAATTTTAAAGCATGCTTTTAAACATCATGAAAAATTAGGTTATTTTAATAAAATAATTAAATATTATCAAATAAATGATTTTAAATGTGTATGTCTTTCGTGCCTGAGTTAACATATAGTGCATAAGAGATCATCTCTTTTTTTGGTCATCCTTTAGTTTTGGTAATGCAGGGTTGTTGGTATTTTTTTTTTTTTTAATTTAATTTTATTGTTGTTGTATTACATCCATCCCCTTTTTACTCCCCTCTGTCCCCTTGTTCTGGTTTTTTAAGGAGGTATGAAAGCTCTTATTATCATACTTCAGAATATATAAACATTTTAATGTCAACTTGGCTTCCATATCTGAATTTATAATTGGATTGTTTGTAAAGTGCTTGTTTTTAGTAGAAACACTGTCCTCTAAACTGTTTTTGTTTTGACCATGGTTCAGTCAAGTTGTTAGTTCATTAACTAATGATCATGTTATTTAAAGAAGTTATTTCTAATCTGGGATATTCTAATATATTTAGTTGGTAACTATTGAAGTTAAATTTTGGGAGAAACGTTTCACCCTTATAACCTGCAAATACATATATTATTCTTGCTTAATACTTCCTTTTGTGTCCTTATTATTACTAATGCCTTGAATCACTAATACACACAGCAAAGTTTTACAAACTAGCTGATATCTAACTGGACTGTTGACAGTGGAAGAGACCCTGAAATATCAAGCAGATTGTACAACTGAGTATTTCCCCAGTGGTAATAGAGGAGCAAATCAGGGATAGAGGTGAAGTAAGAAAGGAGTCTTAACTGAGTGAGGATTCTAACATCAGAAACCAAATAGGAACCTACAGATTTAATGTTAATGAAAGGAAAATATTTTAAACTTACATGATCCAAAACATAGGGAAGAGTAAAAGCTTTTTCAATTTTGCTCTCTGTAAATGGAATTTGACTCAGTGATATTAATAATAATCTCAAGTACTGTCTGCTACAAATGAAATAGTTTACATAAAAATCTAAATGATTCCAGGCATATGAGCATCTGGAGGTATGTAAGTGAGCATAGCTTTGAGATGCAGAATTGCAGTTTCAGATAGCCCCATGCCTCTGCCCTCCTTCCCTCTTCACCCAAATCAGCAATCATTGATTGCATATAAAGCTGTAGAGAGATCTTTTCCTGGCAGTTCAGGTAGTTACAGTAGATTGTTAATCTATGAATGATCAGACTAAATCCCTTCCATCTTCAGAATTTTCATGCAAATTAGAATTAAATGTATGAGGTAAATTTATTAACTGTAGTCTAGGGCATAGGTCAGCTTTAGCACAATTCTTAAGTATAGGTTTTTATCCATAAAAAAGTTACACTTCATTTATGCTAATTTTCTTTGGATTCACTTTATAATATAAACTGGTTAGGTAATTTTTAAAAGTACTTTTAAAAGAAATGAAAGATTTTTTATTCTGTTTTTCAGTTTTCTAAGATACAGCTAGATTGTTCCAGAAATAAAATGTTCAAATAAATGGCTTTTCCTATTCTATATATCTGATCTTAAAAAAATTTAGACTTACTTTCTTACATCACCATTAATCCATCAATATAAAAAAGAGGGTTGTTTTGTATCTTTCAAAATAAGAATGAAATACAGGAATGAAAGTGGAATTAATATCTCAAGGAGAAAAAAAACAAGGAACTGGGAAGCGGAAATATACAGTATACTAGGTCTTTTTAGGCCAATGGAGTGTCTTTTAAAATGTCTCTGGAAGATTAACAAAGTATTAAAGTGAAACTCAGCAAAAGAAAAGTAATATCCTAATAATATTTGCATGTTTTGTTTTACTTTTATCAACATTTCACTTTAACATTGTCATATTCAAATGTATAGTTTTTGCATTATTGCTAAATGGATAAATGGGATTACCACCAATATTATTTTCTCTTTTGGCTCCTGATGTTATAAATCCAGTATGTGCTGTAATAAGTAATCCTTTATTCTTACTCTTCTCTCTGTTTCCAAGTTCAGAGTTACATATGACTGGCATGAAATACTCTATTAGAGAATGTGTCTTGTTTTCTTAATATTTTTAATAAGAAATTTTGATGGTATCAAAAAACCCTCCTGGCCCCTACCAATATGAAGACTTTAAAAATGGAAGTAGATGCTACTTAGTAAAATATACAAGAAATGTAGTACTTTTGAACAGATGCTGATGCTTTTTTCCTCCTCTATTTTTCAGGCCATCCGTTGCACACTGGTAAACTGCACATGTGAATGTTTTCAGCCAGGGAAGATTAACCTGAGGACTTGTGATCAGTGTAAACATGGCTGGGTGGCACATGGTGAGGAAAATCTGGACCTTGCTTTCTGTTTGTGTGTTTTTGTGAATGTGCATGTTTTTTTAGAGTAATCACTGGTCTGGAGAAGAGAGGGGTCAGCTGTGCTCCAAGTGTCAGCTAACGTTCTTCCTGTAGCTCTCAAATAGCATATTTTTGGCTTCAAGATATAAGGCTTAGGTGAGCAACTCTCAACAGGAGGGTGAGTTGTTTGTAGGATACTTGGGCCACGGGATTCTGACCGAACATAGCAGCAGCCAGCAATCACCCAGCTTATTGGCCTGATGGAAACTCAGACATACCACAGTTGGTTTTCCACGGCCTAGACCTCAGAGGGAATCTGGCCAGTCCTTTTTACTTGAGGAGACCTTCGTGATGACTACTCACTCTTGCCATATGCATTAGGGGCTGAGTTTATCCTCCCGAGTGTTAAATTTTGTGTGCTCTAAGGTGGGTGACCAAAGTGAGTGGGAACATTGGCTGGTATCTGAGAAAACAGTCTGTAACAAATGTCTTTCAGTGTGCATTGGGATCAGAGGCAGCCAGTATTGGGCATGTGAGCTCTGTATACGTGTTATGTTGGGGGTGAGGGTGACCCATGGCCAAGGCTGGAAGGGGTTGAGACTTTTGGCCAGATGCTCAGAGCCGTGCCATCAATGTATTCTAGCATTTCACTTGTTCTTATATATGGCTTATGCTTTTTACATTTAGGCAAAAGGAGATGTATAAATAAGCAGAGATATTTTCTTCACTTCCCAGACTATAGAATTTTAAAAGATAGGTAATGTTTACATAAGAAATTTTGGCTTAAGATTTCTTTGGCAGCCTAAGGTATTGGCTCTTAAGTGGACATATTCTTCATTTCCAAGCAGTGTCAAATATCCAGTAGGTTGTATTTTTATAAATGTCATGTTATTATAGCAAGATCTGAGGTAACACCACCAGGCCATGCCTTGAAATATGTTTAATTTATCATGTACATTGCTTGTTATGGCATGTATGTCGGCCTTGTGGGGGACATTTCAGCCATGCTTCTATGAGGGAGGGAGAGAGGAGGTATTCATAGTAGTAGGAGGGGAATATACTGGAGGACTGTGCCTAGCAGACATAGCCACAACCCTTCAGTGCCCCTTGGGATGGAACTCTTTCCTGCTTCAACTGAAGGCCAACATCTGTAACAACCCTCAGTCCAGTTTTGAACAACAGATGAGCTGCTGTTACTTATGCAGTTTGTGTCTGTTACTACATTTAATGATGTCTTCTCTGTCTCTATGTTAGTTTGCTAGGGCTGCCATAACAAAATACCACAGACAGGGAGGCTTTCACATCAGGCATTTCTGAAGACTATAAGTCCAAAATCAGGGTGTTGTCAAGGTTGGTTTCATTCTGAGAACTCTCTTCTTGGCTTGCAGGTGGCTGTCCTCTCTGTGTCCTCAAATGCTCTTTTCTCTGTGAGTACACATCCCTGATGTGTCTGTGTGCGCACATTTTCTTTTCTTATAAGAACACCAGTCAGATTGGATTAGGGACTATTCTCCTTACTTATTTTAATGTAATTACCTCTTGAAAGGCCCTATCTCCAAATACAGTCACATTTTAAAGTACTGGAAAGTAAGGCTTCAATCTATAAATTTTGGGGGAACACAATTCAGTCTATGACAATTTCTGAAGTGAAGCATTGGCTTTGCTAGGTAATAGGTACAGAGCTTATGTCCCAAGCCCCTCAGGAATCATCTAGGCAGTATTGGGTTAAATTCTGGCTCTATAACTTCAATGGCAAGTAAGTTAACATCTCTATATCTTGTTTTTTTTTCCACCTATAAGATTAATAATACGTATCTTGTAGGATTAGTATAGAATTAAAGATAAAAGTATGTGATGTTTTTTAAAATAAATAATACAGCCCTGTCTGGTGGCACAGTGGATAAGACCCCGGCCTGTGAACCCTAAAGTTGCTGGTTCAATTCCGCCTGGGCACATATCAGGTTGCAAACCGGGTCTCCAGCCAGGTCCATAGCTGGAGGCAGGTGAAAGGCAACCATACATTGATGTCTCTCTCCTTCTCTGCCTTTCCCTCTCTCTAAAAATAATAAATAAAAAATCTTAAAAATAAAAGAAAATAAATAATGCATGTTATAAGTAACAAACTGGACAATGGATGAACAATACAGGGGGATCAGCTATTAGACAAAGGACTTTTCATTTATTCACTTTCATTACTTCCAAAGCCATCTTATGTTACCATCATATCATCTGTCTGCTGTGGTAGCCTTGTGAGTATAAAAGTTTACTGTGTCACCAGTTTGTTTTATCTCTCCAACTTCCACGTGCATATTTCATTAGTTAAAGGGGTGGGGGAAGCAATATTTCTTCCTTCCTGAACAACATAAATTATTCCTGGCCAATGGTTGTTTCTAAGGTTTTCTGAAGGATGTAATTTTTCACCAAACTTGAATAAGGTATTTCTGTTATATCAGACTGTGCTTTTCCACAGCCATTAAATATTCTGATTC
Organism: Noctilio leporinus; assembly: GCA_004026585.1. Lineage (NCBI taxonomy): Eukaryota > Metazoa > Chordata > Mammalia > Chiroptera > Noctilionidae > Noctilio > Noctilio leporinus. The sequence continues at coordinate 117,248 of PVIW01000539.1, forward strand.
TGGAATATTAATTTTAGAGTTTCTCAGATTTTACTTTCCTCACCATTGTTGTCACTTTGACCTCTTTCCCCCCACAACATGGATATGTCTATATACAATTCAAAATATGTACACACAGGTACACAAATCCCACTCTTCCCCCATTCATGGGCAAATATAACAGTGAAGGCTTAGCTTCTAGCTTTTGAGTTGGCGGTGGAATGAGAGTACCTACTCTTTTTGCCTTTAGCATTTCAACTAATTGCTTCATTCCCTCCCCTTGCACAGAAATCATGTCTCCAATTATTTCTGCACAGAGCTGAGACACAGCAGTCTTCCTGGCTGCCTTACATGGTATAGTGCCCCATGTATAGGACAAGGAGGAAAGCATCCTGTTTAATTTCTAGTGAAAAAAATTTAAGTGGTTGGAACAGCAGTAAGACTACCAAGATAGAACTCATAGAAGTGTTTCATTATAGCACTGGACACATTCCGCCTTTATTGTACTACAAAAAAATTCTGTGTTTGCTTGGAAAATAACCAAATGCCAAAATCAAGTGTTTTCTACAATAGAGAATTTTTAGAAAAATTTTGGCCTCTTTTGAATAAATGTCTTTCTGTATCTTGTTAGCAGCATCTCCATTTTCTTTATAATACGTTGGATGTCATGTGCCATATATGCCTACACACTCACTCACTATACTACTTTACAGATTGTTTCTCAAACTTGCTTCAATTGTTGACATTAGCTGCTTTACAAAAACCTTGAGAAAGATGTTTCAAAAATTAAAGAGAGTGGGTAATTAACTTACCATACTATAACACCTGGGTTTTAAAATTACTTGCTGGACTCTGGTGCTATTCACAAATTACTTCCTTGAAATCTTGCGCACCATTGACATAAGGGAGCAGGGGGAACTCCCCCCAAAGAAAAAGAAAAGTTCCTTGAATATAAATAGATATTTCCTATTGAAATAATAAAGGATTTCCTGTCCTTTTACTTACATTAATGAATTTCAGCTCTTTCACTTTGATAATAGAAAGCAGGGCTTTATTGCATTTAACTTTATTTTAAACAAGCTTTTGTGGGTATAGAATGTCTGTGCCTGTAGCATATAGTAACTTCATTGGTATGCCAGAAATGGCCCAGAGTTTCTAATTTTGTCATATTTCTATTTAGAGTTCTTGGATAAAGGACTTCAGAATATTACTACTTAATTCACTTAACAACTCCATATTTTTTTCCGCCTCTGTTTTGCATTTTCTTTTCTATGCTTTTCCTTCAGTCACTATAATAATCAGAGTGGGTCTTGGGCGAGGGAAACATATCCTATAAATTTTGCTCTTGGTTCAAAAGTGCCAAAAGAAGATATCAGGCTTCTTTTCTGGTGACATAAATGTTTATGTTGGTAGAAATTTCATTTGGTTGTGTTTTGACCATTTCCCACCATACTAGAGTTATAATTCTTCCATTCACAGAATTGAAGCTTCAGCCAAAGATTTTACATAGTCTTAAAAATTAGCAAGTATTACCAGTGTGTCCCCAGCAGAGGTAAGGGTGGGACAGGGAGAATAATGCTCACTACTCAACGTTTTCCTTTGAGGAATCTGCTTCTAATGAGAAATGTTACCAGTAGGACTTTTGTTGTGTTTTGAACAACTGGAGGCGTGATGAAAGTTTAAGAACTATTTATTGTACTAAACCATTTTTATTTATTATTTGCAAATTAGTTTTAATAAATGTGGTCTAGATAAAGACTTTATTTCTAAATTAGTCACTTAATATCAAGTAGTAAAATGTTTTTTAAAGTAAACTTTTCTATATGATTTTAGGAAATATTTAATGATAGTCCAAAACATTTGGAAACATTTTTTAATCATGATGGAGTACATTTGATAAAAGAGGTGGGAAGATTTTAAAAAGGTAATTTCTTGCTTTACTAGATTAGTAAGTTTTACTTCTGACAAAGGCCATTTGTTACCTTAAGAAAAAAATCTACTGTTTCTTGGTATGTCTAGTAAGAATTTGGCAAGGATATGAGACTTGATGAATTAGAACTATATTACACATTTTAATGAACCCCACAGCAGCTCTCTTGGTACAAGTTATTTTCTTCGTAGAATACTTAAGACTGTAACCAATAGAATGTGCCATTCCCACAAGCTGTGTGATGCTGAAACTTTCATTCACTTGTAAGCAATCTGAGCTAACAACGCTAGTTATTTACTTTGGCTGAGGTCTGCCTGTGAGAATGCTTGATGCACTGTAATTCTTGAGACCTTTCCTTTATTATGTTCCATAAATATGATTTCTCTTTACTCTTTGTAGTTCATTCAAGAAAAAGATAGTCTTTCTTTATTACTTTAATTATTTGTTCATCAAGCCAGCTGCTTCCCTGCCATTTTCCAAACTACTCAGTTTGTTTGTTTTTGTTTTTGTTTTTTTTACTGTCAAATGAGCAGGGTTGGTCTACCTCATGTGAATCATCAATCAATAGATATTTATTAAACATATATCATATATGAAATACTGTGCCAGTTATCCTTCAGTTCTTCATTTCTGTGTCATAGGAAATGGTGAACAATAGTGTAAAGCTAACTTATTGTCATATAGCAACCAGCTTTATGGTTTAATATATTATAAGACTTAATACTCATATAATCCATTAATTTCAAACCTTTTTTATAATCCACTGGAAGTAGATTTTCTTTTCTTATTTTTTCAGCATCAGTGAATTTGAATTCTTAGCTCAGTACTTGATATGTCTTATCAGAATGAGGTATTTATAGCTATAAGTAACCCTCACCCAAATTGAAAGTATCAGATGTGATATATACCTAAAACCAATATGGTGTTATATGTCAATTATATCTCAATTTTTTTAAAAGATATAAAAGAAAATAGACATTCCATTAAAGTTGAATTTCAGGAAAAACAATGAAATGTATATGTAAATATAAATGTACATATTTGGTATAAGAATGTTACCATGTAGGTTTAGCTGAGTGTTTGTGTTTTCACTGGCTAAGTCTGGCAAACCGTACACCTAAAAGAAAATAATAGGCCTAATTTGCATAAATCAGGACCATTAGTTCTGAGCATTCTATAACCAAAAACCTTTTGACTAGGTCAGTCTTACAATTAGAATCACAAGATCTCTGTGTTATGTTTGCAACTTCCTCAGATTTGTAGGCGGCATGATACTTTATATAGACTGAAGTAGGGTAAATCAAAAGTAGTAATTTGTCATTTTAACCCATGAAAGGTCACATGTCTTTATTCCTTGTCTCCGTCTGTGCTCTTCTTATGAATTGTCTAAACATCTGTGAAAATAGTTTATCCCCAACTGGTAAGACTGTAATATTCTTCCCGATTTGAGTCCAAAAGCTAGTATAACTGAAGTAATAGCAACTTTTCCATCCTTGTCCTTTTTTCTTCCCTAGTCTTCTTCCTTTTCCACCCCAAATAGGTCATAAGCAATAAAGTGTGATATTTCTATGACATCATGCTTATTCTGAGCAACTCAGTAGCAGTTTCTGGAAGATAATTTATAAATTTCTCAAGACTCAGAGAGGAGGGTGAATAAAATTGAGCTTCTTCTGACAAAAGAAAGGAATGCTCCCAGGGATTAACCTAGAAAGCACTAGCCTCCCTCCAACTGCCCTGGAGATTGTCCCAAGGAGAGTGAATTTTGCTTTGGGAGAAAATTGTTGCAGTGGGTTATTTAGGATTTAGTGAAAAATGTAAGAAAGGCATTAACATAAGTCCTTAGCACAGGGAAGTACTTGCAGGCTTCCCAGTGGATGCAGGCAAAGTGAGAATTTGATCCTTTGCAAAGATGTAGGTACGTAGGTGGTCATGTTTCTAGGGCTTTGCTTAGAAACACAGGGATAGATAGAAACACCACAGTCCCCTTCACTGGTACAGTGGTTTGGAAAAGGCAGGAACTTTCCAGTAGTCTTAGTTCGTCAGGCTAGTGCTCTGAAACCTGCTGTCCCTGCCTACACAATTCCCTTTTAATTAGGGAAAACAACTTTTAACTGCCTTCCAGCTCTGGTGAGGCAGCTGGACCCTGGTATTTCCAGGGACAAGGTCCCTGAACATTTGTCCACTTATTTTTATTATAGAGAGCATTTTCCTGTTTGGGCTGGGGGATTTCTTTGCTTGACCTGAGGGCACGGTACCCTCTTGTGCTTCTCTCTTTTACTCTCTTATCACCACTGATTTGTTTTAAAGGGAGGACAACCCTACAACTGCAAAGGTTTGATGCTTGATTAATGGCATTAACTGTATTCTTAGTGTCCCTGACCTGCTTATTTTGATGTTGTCTGCTTGCCCACTTTTCCAATGGTGCTTTGAACTCCCTAAAAAAAAAAATTTTTAATTACAATAACAAAGAATGCCTCCCCTTCAAAATCTCGGGCTCTCTGCCTTTTAGCTCTCCAGATTTTTTTTCCAAGTGAGAGCTCTGTTTTATTCAGCTGGAACATGAGGGAGATCTGGTAAATTCTGGCCTCTATAGTGTATAGTACAGTAACTAACTAACACTGCTAAGGAGTTTCCAGGGAGAATCTTGAGATTAAAATATACAAAGCAGGAGTGCCAGCCTGTAAAGAAACTTCAGGAGCACAAATGGGAAGCACCATAGAAGAGGCTGCAAGAGTGCAGCTCTGTTTAAATTCACATCCTGGCTCTTCCATTTACTGTAGGTAGGACCTCAAACTCCCTATGTAATCTTTGTTTTCTCAACTGTGAAATGATAAGACCTGTTTTTAGAGTTCTTCCTAGGATTCAAGGAGGTAATCCATGTAGTAAGTATTACTTGTTTTCATTATTAAACTCTTACTGAAGTGAAACTTCAACCTTGAGGATAAAACAGGCATGTTCAGCTTGGTTTAGTGGAAAGAAGTTGGGTGTGGCCAGGCCAGTGGTCAAATCCCATTGTAGTCTCTAGTTAGTAGTCCCCTGCACTTTTATCTGTAAATTTAAATGATATTAGGAAAGTACCTAACTATCACAGTAAACTTTTGAAGAGAATTAAATGAAAGACTGGACATAAATTTATAATACTGTCTAGGGCCTCACCCAAGTGAGGTGGAAGATGATGGTGTGAGCTTCCTTCCTCTGCCTGGGATGTTTCTTTAGTGTCCAGTGGCAGAGGTTACCAGTTCTTTTGGCTGTGGAGAGAAGTATTTTCCAGGTGAAGTTTTTCTCAGCAAACCTGGCACAGTTTCATATCTTCCATTTCCCTTAAAATTTATTTTCTTTCAATTTTTAAAATATTTTATTTATTTATTTTTAGAGGGGAAGGGAAGAGAGACGGAGGGAAACATTGATGTGAGAGAGAAACATTGATTGGTTGCCTCCCGCAGGCCTCCAACTGGAAACCTGGTCTACAACCCAGACATGTGTCCTGACCAGGAATTGAACTGGTGACCTTTGGTTTGCAGGATGATAACCCCCACCCACTGAACCACAACAGCCAGAGCTCCTTTGAAACTTCATCTGGGCCTTTGTTTGAACAAAAGTAGGAAACACTTTATCCTAAAAGTCACATTATGAGAAGTGCAGACCAGTTGAAATGAATTGTAGGAACACTTCTGTGTTGAAAGTCCAAAACCCAGAAATAGATTAATTTTAAACAGGGTTATAGCTACTTTTGCCTATTTTCACACTTATATTCTTACATGTGAAGTGCTTTGATGGGCTAACCACTTTATCATTTTATTGCCCTTTATTACATCATAAATTTTTATATCTTGCTAACGATCCTACAGGAAGCTTAATTGTTTATAGGAACATCTTAATTAACTGGAGTTCACCCAGTTAGGCAGAACACAAATGGAAGGGGTTTATAAATGAAATACACTGGACTCCTCTCATTTTATTCAGGTTACCCTGTTTAGATAAACTAGGAGATTCTGCTAAGTCATAAAGACCCAGTATATTTCCACAGTATCATGTCGATACTCTGAATTATTCTTCCTTTTCTTTTGTGTCATAGTGATGACTTCTTTCAACTGGGACATGTCCCTCTCCCCCTTTTTATTGAAGAGTAAAATACCTGAATGAGATAAATATGATATTTTAGAAGAATTCCAACTTGTTTATTGGGAGGCACAAAATGTTGTTTATGTGACCCATTCCCTACCAGGCTTTGCCTTCATCCAGGGTATATGTTGTAACGCTTCCAAAACTTCTTGAATTAAGCTGTTACCAGCTAGTGAGCATATAGTCAAAGCATCATATGGAATGTATTTTAAGGAGTTGCTGCCACAACTGGATAGACTCTTAAGCAATATCTATCTATTAAGGGGCCCCGTAGTAAGGTCCCTCTCTCTTTGGAGCTACTCTTTGAGAACCAAGGAAAGCCCCACTTTAACCTCCTAAACCTCCCAATCTGCTTGTATGGCCAGGTGACACTACAAATGAAAGTGCAAACCCATCAAGTTGAAAACATGGACTTGTTGGGCCTTAAATTCAAGTTGGGCCAACGAGTGCAAAGGCAACTCTAGAACTGGCTTTTCAATAGGGATGCTACTCTGGTGAATTTGAGCATTTAAAATGTGCCTAGTCCAAACTGAGATAGGTTGTACGTATAGACTATGATTATGGAGACATAATCTTTTAATTTTATATATATAGCACTTCAATTGTTCTTATATAGTCTACATATTGACAATACTGTAATGTGTATTCAATGTATTTGAAATAAAATGTTTTTTTAAGTAGTTTTATTGTTTTTTGGGTTTTTGTTTTGTTTTTTGGATTTTTACTTTTTAAATGGGACTAGAGGCCTGGCTGGTGGTACAGTGGATAAGGTGTCAGCCTGAGAACCCAAAGGTCGCTGGTTCGATTCTTCAGCCAGAACACATAACCAGGTTGCAAACCAAGTCAGTAGCTGGAGGCAGGTGAAAGGCAACCATACATGGACGTCGCTCTCCCTCTCTGCCTCTCTCCCTACCCCCTCTCTAAAAACAAAACAAAACGAAACGAAAAAATCTTAAAAAGAAATAAACTAAATGGGACTAGAAAGATGAAAATTACACATGTGACTTGAATTATATTTCTGTTAGACATGGCTGTGCTAGGCCCTGGGTGTGGAGAAGTTAGGTTAAAGTGCTTTGCTGGTGAAGTAGTTTGAGTTGGTGTTGAGAATCCTAAAAACCAAAAGCCAGGATCTTGTCTTCCCTTCACTCATCACTGTAACTCTTCCCAGTCCTTTGTGCTTTCACACTTGCCACACTGTTGATCTTGTTCAATCTTTCCTCTGCCCTGGTCAGCAGGAACAGTTGTGTTCCCCTCTCTATGTTCTCAGTGAACTTGGCCTAGACCAGAAGGACAGTTTCTGTGGAATACTGGTTTCTCCACTAGCTTGGGAGCTCAGGGAGGGCGCTTCCTCATCTCTGTGTGCATCTCCTACTTTGGAGCACCTGAAACAAAAGTTTATGGCAACTCTTAAAAGTGTTTCTAAAAGTCTCTGCTTTCTAATTGCCAGTTTCTTTTTCTAGCGGCTTCTTCTGATTTTGAGTGGTAAGCACAGCCTGCAAACACCTTGTCTGTAGTCCCATTTCTGCATTTCTCTTTTCCAGCCCTCTGTTTTCACCTTTGCTGTTTCCTTCTGTGTCTTCAGACAAGAAAACAAGTGAAAGGTAGGTGGGAGGATTTAGTAGCCTAACTAACCAGGAAGTAAATTTTAGAGAGGTTAAATTTATTTTATCATTAACAGATGTTGGCATTTTTGTTTTATTTAAAAGATACGGTCTTGAGCAAAGTATCTTTACTTTCATTTAGTAATTCTTTAATACTCCTTTGCCTGCAAAAATCTGAGGGTAAGAAGTTCTCCCCTCCCCTCTTTTGGTTGTTTATGTTTTCTATTATCAGTAAAAATTAAAAAACAAATCAACCTCTAACATAAAAGAAAACACCTGTTTGGCTTGGAGAACTGGGACAGGGAGGTCTTTTTCCTGACTGGCCAAAAGCGGCCATCGCAGGGCCCTTTATTAAAAAAAAAAAAAAAATTCTTTTTTTTTTTCTGTTTCATGTGAGCATTGGCAGAAACTCTGACAAGCAGTTCTTCATATTTCATTATGTTCTTGTCTGCAGAATCTCTGTCAGGCAAAAACCTTGTCAGCGGAAAACCTGTCGTAGGATCAGAGGAGACAAAAACAGGTGTCACACAGGCAGTCAAAACTGAAGGAAAAAAGATTAGGCTAAAGAGAGAGAGGCAGACAATTACATTAATGCCATTGCTTTTATCTTATAGATGTGTGTTATTATCTCGGGGTGCTGAGTGCGCAATTGCCTCAAAGAAAAGTAGACAGGAGACAAGGGGAAACTTGATAGTTATTAACTGAAGAGGCAGTGTGTCAAAGCTGGATGGGGTTCAAAGTTTTGCAAGGAAGAAAAAACTGCAGGCAGCAGGCAAAGGCTGTGTGGTTCTGCTTTCGGCTACATAAACCTAGTAGCAATCTAACGTTTTCTGCTTGGAAACAGATCATAGAGAGAGAAATTAATGAAAGATTTCATTTGGAGATTTTGGGGGTAACATTTATCCTATATACATGCAACTGAATCATAATCTTTTTCTTTCCTATAAAATCTTGCCACCATGTGATACATGGTGAGGCATGAAGGCAGACATTTGTCAGTTCAGCTGTGTTGTTTGGATATGTTTAAAACACCTATTATCAACACACTTTTAATTTAAAAAATCTATTAAGAAGCCCTTTTACTAAGTGTGAACATCTGTACGTGCAAGCTGTAAATTAGGGAATCACATATGTGTGCCTCAGTCAGAGACTAAATGAACTTGGCAAGTGGTTTCTGTTACTGGTTTTTATATACGGTAAAATATCTAAGGGAAAAATTGCTACACTTTGAAATCTGGATTTTTAGATATTTTTATTGTGTCTATTGGTACTGATTAATAGAACATCCCTTTTAATTAGAAATTAGGTAATTATCATCAGATTGGTAACCAGGATTCAAAGTGCTGAATGAAGTCTTCCCTTGGTTTCTTTGTTCGTATTATTTCAGGCGACCTCTTTCTCAAAAGTTTAAGCTCCATTAAATATTTGTGATGGTTTAAGACAGTGTTATTTTGCCAGTGGCCTCAAAGATATTTAGCTTTGTTGGTAACTTACACGTGCCAAACAGCCAGCTAGTAGAGAGCGGGATGGTAACTTGAAGGTTTCTTTGTCTGAGCAATCACACATTGATCATATTTGTGGAAAAAGCAGCAAGTATTCCTCTAGTACTTAATATTCTTTTACACTTGCATTTAAAAATTGGTTAGTTTACAGTTTTCCAGAGATTTGAGACTAACCCTTTTTTATGAACAAATCTTTATATTGGGTCTTTTATTCCATGAGTCATAGGTACAAAGTAGTTTGATACTTGATAAATGTGTTAAGCAAATCCAGCAATCTAGAAGAAAACACATATCAGTGTCAAAAGTGTGAGTGATAGCCCAGAGTTTTAAGGGATTACAGTGGGGGAAAAAAAAGAGAAAGATTGATTATAGATTTAGAATGAAATTTCAGGCTGACTTACTGAGAGAGGGAAGGCAAAATACTTGTGACACAGGGGTGATGTTCATTTTTTAAAAAAAGAATGGACTGTAATAATTTCTTCCTTTTAGGCATTTTCTACCATATGCTGGCTTCATATATCACTTCTCTCTCTTAATTTTAAAATATTTCTTCACTTCATCTGATTAAGCTTAAAGCATGTATTCTATCAAAAAATAAATATACCTGGCATTTATAATGTTATCTTAGTGAAATTCTTATATAAATAAATGCAGCTTCAGGAAGATTTAGTCTTTAAAGTTCATAAATTGGGATAGGGTGATTATTCTCTTACACAAGAATTTATTTTTATTTGGTTATTTAATAAAAGTATATGTTTTATTCTAATAGCATATTTCAGTAGTTACTTTTAAATGGGAAGTTTTGTAGTTAGCATGCGTTTAATTCATTGATCTATAAATTACATAAAGCAAGGTTTGTGGAGTCAACTTTCAGCTAATCTTCATGACTAAAGATTGGATAGAACAGCAGCACTAATAATAATAATCCCCAAACCTGGTTTCAGCAAGTAGATTCAATTACCAAGTCCCTTCCTAGATTTACTGTCAAGTTTGCAGATTAAATTTTCTCCTTTCCCCTTAACCACCTCTGATAGAGTTGCTGCAAATGAAGAAAGACATGCTCCCAAAAGTGGGCCATGTAAGGAAGAGGAAGGAGAAGTAAAACCAAGAACCTGTTTAATCTATTAGCCAAGAGAGCAAGCTTCTGAATATCCAAGTGTTGACAGTCTACTTTTATGTGTACCACAGTCAGACTTTAATGATTTCCAAAGTCTGTTGTGAAGACTTTATTATGCATAAGGCCACAGGGGGGAAATGCCAATCAATTTGAAATATTGCCTATATAGTCTCAAGTGGAGCTCAAATTCTATCCAGGACTAATTGTGGGTGTTTTTGTGTGTATATTCACATACTCTCAAAGCTACGTGTCAACTAGGCATGATTAAAATCCATAGGATGGTGGGGGGCTCATTGGAATTACTTTTGTACCCCTTCCCTTCCTATAGTTTAGAATGACATTCATAATGGATCATAAGAATATTCATATACTTATTTCTAATTTTATTCATGGGCAAGTGAAAATGAAGGACGATTCACATAAGGCATGTAAAGTATAGTCATGTAATCAAGTTTTCAGGTTTTATGGAGGCTCAGTGGAGTTGTTTTTTTTTTTTTTTTTTTTTTTTTTTTACTTAAAAACACTTAACACACTATTTGTTATAAATAAATAAATAAACCTTTCACACATAAGGGCTGACAGTTTTTATCACCAGGCTCAGGGATCAATTGTTTCAGCTGCATGTCATTCCTTTTCTTCTTTTAAAAAAAAAAAAAAAATTCTAGAAGTAAGCCTTCTCTCTTCTGGTATTAAATATCCTAATTAATTCAACCTTGACAGTTATAGTTAGAAAGTTGTGACTTAAATGGAACATGAATTATTTTGTACTTAATTTGCTCCCAATTACATAGTTCTTTCCACCAAAAGTAGGAAATAAAATGTACAGATCTAAATAGTGCTTCAAGTAATAAGAAAATTTTCTCTTAATAACAATCATTACCTGCCTTCATAATTGATCCCCTGATTCACTAAAGTTTTTATTTTGTCATCATTGCCATTTACTAATGTTCTCCCCAAATCTGTGGCTTTTATTAGGATCTGGTTTACAGTCTATGGGTAAATTCAACCTTTGCCTTGCCGCCCTGAGGCTCTTGACTAGTAAGAGAGCTGAGTCTTATAATGGGAAAGGATTGATATTATAATGATTCCAAAGGGCCCCTTTATGGTGAAATTCTAAATACTCAAAATCCCATTAAACCTGTTCAAGTTCATGGGCTAGCTAGTTGAAATGACATATCATTATATTGGGTATAGTGTGTGTATTATAAAGTGTGATATAATTGGAAATTATTGGTCATATTAGCAAGAAGGAAGAGCCACCCATCCTTATAAATTTAGAGGTTATGACCTAGGTATTTGAAGTAGGAAAGAAAACAATATTCTGTTTTAAAGTAATCAAAACTTTAAAATCTGACCCCAGATATTTCTCTGATAAAATCCTGTGACTAACAACTTCATTTTTGAACTCCTAAAGTGATCATGGAAAGAATTTCTAAAGCAATACCTTAAAAATATATGTTAAAATAAATCTCAGTCAATTGGAAATTAAAATAGTATTCTAGGCCCCAGACCTCCTAAAAGCTGACCACTTCATACTGTTATAATTTGGAATCCTAAGTAGAATTGAGGCAAGAGACAGGAAGTTCTCAAAACAATTAGCCATGCAATTTAAGGCTCACTTGGCTTTATTCCAAAATAAAAAAATAATAGTAAGGCTGCTTTAATTTTTTTAACTTGTAAAATTGCTTCAAATTAGAATTCAAAGTTTTTTTAAAATATCCAGGGAAAGATTGAAAATTAGTGAAATAAAACATTTCCTTCTAGACCATTTCATACAGATTTTTAATTATTTTAGTCTGTGAAGTAGGTGGCCTTGAAAACTCACTCCATTTTGCTCACTTCTTATTTTGTAGAATGGCTATAAGCTTCATATTGCCATGCCTGAACATCTATTTGGTGGAGTCCGCTGGACATCAGGGCCTGAAATGTTTGAGCATGTTCCTGTGAAAACCACCTAAGTCACTTGAATTTGGCTTTTAAAGAAAGTTATGTAAAAAAAAAAAAAAAAAAAAAAAGGTTGTGGAAAACTAAGAACTATAAACTATCACTGAGAGCCAATTTTCTAGGATCAGTGAAAAGCACTTTTATACTCCTACATTAAGGGAAAAAAGCATCTGAATATGTTCTTATTTCTATGACCTTCACAAAAAAATATTGGAATTGAAGTCTGTAGAATTACAGGTTTACATTTATTTTAATTTATTTGAAGGTTTGGGGAGTAATTCCTGTTATTAAACATTGAAATAAAAAATTGTTATTCATATTTAACAAATGCAAGTTCTTCTATAACCATGCCATACCCACCTCCATCACTGTTTCACACACTTGAAAACCGAATTTTATAAAGGACATTACTTTGTTCTTTAAGTTAGCAATACTGTTAAAAGTACTATATATTACTTTACATCTATTACATTTTGCATAACATTTTATACTTACTTTAAATTTACATTACGCACTTATATTAATGAACCACAAAACTTCCAGCTGTTGTTCTTATGGTGATTCTGTTCTTGACAGAAATGCATTTCCTTCATCCAGACTTATGTGCCATTTTTGAGTCATGTGACTTAGCCACCACTTTTCTTTAGAAAACTATAGATCCTATCAAAGTGTTTATTCGAATGATATCCAGGCTTAAATTTCTTCTTTGTTTTATAGCCAGAAAATTACCAGTTTAAGCTCTATTCCTGATGTTTTAAAGAAATCCAGGTAAATTATTTTCCCTCAGTAACCTAACTTAATAGTTTAAGAAGCTGTTACTGTATGATTTTTTCTCTTTTTCTAACTAGTACCCATATGTGCAATTTAAACCCCTTTTTTCCAGATAAAATTCTGCATACTAAAGAGAGTTTGCTTTTTATTTCTCTAGGCATTTTACAAAAGGAAAATGATCCTTCTTTATAGATGCTATTCTTATAGTCTTATTGTGTCATTAATTCTCTGACCACTTCCTGAAGTTTATACTGTACCTTTCTCTATAGCGATAAGACCATAAATCTAGCACATTTATCATATACCTAGTGATCTGTACTATGATTTTCATAGTGTCCATACATTATAATTATTTCATGCACCATGATATGAAGCTCATTTCCTTCCACAATACTGAAGTTTCTACTGTTATACGTAAAAATCCATTGGATGCTTCCAAATAATGTTTGATGTGGTAGGAAAGGAAATAAATTAATGCAGAATTTGGTCAGAATTCATACCCAGGTAGCAGCCCCAATTTACTCCCTAAACTGCCTTAATTGCATATAAAGCACAAAGGAGAGGGATGAGAAAGGGACAGGGGTGAAAATAAGAAGTTGGTGGTACAATGAAATTATACATGTAATTCTTGAGTGCAGATAATAATTGCCTTTACCTGTTATATGTACACTTCACTGTGTTCATTCAACAATATGAGGGCTAAGTGCTTTGATTATGTTTCAGATAGGGTCATTATGTAACATCAAACTCTTGTTATTAAATAGGCACATAACTGACTCAGTAAATGGACAACACATGGTGGGGACATACATGATCAGCACACATAAGTGCCATGATTGTTTAGACAGTTGGCTCTTACATGAGGTGACCTCTCTAGCCATCATGGAAAAATGAAATATAATCTGACTTGGAACTAAAAGAAAAAGGTAGTCCAAAAGGTAAAGAAGAAAGAGGAAAAACACTTAAGGTACAGCTTTGAAAGTAAATTATCTGAGAAGTGTAGCTCAGCGATGGAACCCTGCCTGTCTCTCCAGCTTCATCTTGTGCTACTCTTCCTTGTTCATGTCCTAACAGAATCGGCTTTGCCTGGAATATCCTACCCGCACTTAAATTATGTTCTCATGTCACATAACCAGTTTGTAATTCTGTCGGTTAATGTATATATTTTTTTGTTTGTTTGTTTTAATGTATATATTTTTTAAAGCCTGATTTCCTCTCTAGTCTATTCACTCTGAGAGGGCCTGAATCATACATGTTTTGTTCTCCAACACTTAGAATAGGGTCTAGAAATACTTAGTGACCAAATATTAGGAATATTTGAAAGGCAGTGGTTAGCTCACTTTGGTTGGAACAGGTTCATTTCAGAATTATTAGGACGGAAAGTGAATCTGTCTGTCCAAGGTCTTTTGACCCAGGTTAAGGATTTTGTGCATTGTTATTGGGCATGGGGAGTAGCACCACTGGAAACCCTTGCACAGAGACGAGAGATTCTAAGCGGTATTTTGAGAAGACTGACTTGAGCATTGTATTAGGCCAGCCAGGAGTTACTTGTAGTCATGGAGTTATGAGACTCTAAAAACCTATACTAAAGTGACAGAAGTTAGGCCAGAAAGGAGAGATTGATCCAGAGGAAATTTCTAGGTAAAAAAATTGGGGTACTAAGTAGTCAGAGGTAATTTTGAATGTTCTTGCTCTGTTACATTCAATGAGCAAAACAATACCAACAAAGTAGAAATTTGTATCCATAGTGTGACCTCAACTATATGAAATTACTGTTTGAAAAAAGTAGATGCAAGTATATCAACACATGGAAAATAGTTGTCTTTGGATGGTGGGATGATGAATGATTATCCTTTATTTTTCTTTTTCTCAAATTACAACTTTTTATTTCAGTGAGCACCTATGGCATATCCAATCAGAAAATACCTTTCCCCCTCAAAAAAGGGTATGATTTCAAGCATTTTTGGTCTTGTTTATTAGTCTTACCTGTCACAGCAATAGGGATCAAAAACATGTTTGGGGTTGAGGGCATGGAGCTTGGGTAGAGATCAATTTGTAGTTTAGGGATCACCCTGCAGCATGCAGTAGTTGGATTCCTAGAGGCAGATTTAGGCAACTAGAGAGATAGATCCTTCAGAATCCTGATGTTTCCTCTGCATCGTAGTTGATTTGCCCTGCAGCCTCTCAAATTTATCCTATAACCCTGTCTCACCCTCACACCAAGCATCTATTTTTTTCCAATATATCTTAGCTTGACCTTGATTCTGTATTCTCCTTTTCTGTCTCCTTGAAAGTAAGGTAGCAGTCTTCAGTCTATTGACTTGCCTGCCTCCAAAAGAATTTTGAAAATGAGCCATCCTAACAATTTCATATGCTAAGTAATTTGCCAAGGTCATAGAGCACATAGGTGGCAGGGCTGGAATTTGAACAACCTTTGGAGTAGGTCCCTAGAAATTGCCCTTAATCTGCCAGATAACAAGCATTTTTTAAACATTGCAAACTTTCAATTATTGATTTAAGTCATTATTTGTTTAATTATCACTGCAACCTTAGCTATTTTAATTGATGAAAATTTCTACTCATGCTTATGATCAGATCAAACTTCCAAATCTTAATTAATTTTAATTGGGAAAAAATAAAATCACATTGCAATTCAAATAAATGTATTAATATACATTTTGAGAAGAATAGTAAAAACATCAATAAATTATGAAGTATGTTTCATAGATTACTAAAACAGTCCAGAATAAAATGTGGAGCTAATAAAATTAATTTATTTGGTTTATAATAGGAGTGTTATTTCTCATTAGTTAATAAATAATAATTACTATAATATATAACTTAAATAGGTTTCCTATGAAATGAGGAATATGTTAGAAGTTATAGTAGTACTTTTATAATTCAGTTCCATTTGTGTATCACAATCTGTTTTTGGACTTTAGAAACAAATTAGATAAACAATCTTTGCTATATCTCATGGTCCAAATTTTGATGTATTTAATGAAAGACATTATATTCTGCTAAAGATTAAGTGCTTTGGCATTTGAATCAATGTGTTTTAATTTGAGTTTTATTACTAATAGGATGTGGAAGAGAAAAGGAAGAATTATAATTACAATAAATATTTTTATATATATTTTTAAATGGGTTGTAACTGCCTTATCAAATGATATCCATGGTTGTATCTAGTATCTTACAATTTACAAGAAAATATTCAAACTGAATTTAAGAGTAGACCTGACTTACATGCATTCAGGGGCTTTTCTACCCAAATGATGACACAACCTAAGGAGAGGTATTAGGAATAGTTGAAGAAAATGAATTACCTTAGAGTATATGGTGCCAGGTTGGGGAGAACCATTTTCAGTATTTGACATTTTTGCTTTGCTCTCACAGTATATTCAATAAAGAGTGATACATTATTAAAATAGGAATGCAAGAGGCAAGTGCATTATTATTGCCCCATTTGACATTATATTTGAATTCTGAACACTCCAACATAGATTCAAATGTCAGGTTCTAGGTACTCTTTAATCATATATGTATAGTCAAGAGAAGGGGGCCTTTTTGCAGGTTCTTGGTGCTTTTATTAACTATTAAAGGAGGCTTTCATGCAGCAATTGAAATCTTCAATTATTTTGGCACACAGAAGAGTTTTACACCTTGAGCTAATGAGTTTGTCCTATAAATCAGGTCAGACTATCCCTTTATTTCATAAAGAACTCAGGGTACCATATTCAAAGGAGAAAAGAGAGTGTATTATTTGCATGGGCATGCAACCCTGTTCCCTGGTGGATCAGTTTTAGGAAAGAGTAAACATGAGATTGCAGGGTCTGGGGATTGAGTTCCTATTTCACCATATCTTTTGGAAGGCCTTTGCATCTCCCAGTTTTAAGGAATCTTTCAGTGGAGTGTTGCAAAAGTTTCCTACTCTGTTCACTTGACTCTGGGCCATCCCTGCCCCCAACTCTGTCTCTAATTTTCAGTTTGAAAGGCTTATATCGGAATCCCCTGTGATGATTTTTCAAACTAAGCATGACCATCTCCCACCTGGCTCTTCTCCTTTAGAGGGTGTAGCAGTCACTGCTGAGCATGTGACATACCCCCAAGCTGACAGCCATTGCTTTCATTAAATTTATGGACTCTTGTCAGAGTTTTGTATCTAAAGTTAGAAATTACTTTTATCTTTTAAACTGTTTAATATTTTTATATCCTATTAAGTGAAATTGTAAGCTTTCTACAGGTTTTGGCCTTCACTGTTAAGCTTCCTTACATTCTGCTCATTTGGCTTTTTATACTTATCTCTAATTGTTTTTGCCTCAAGAGTTAACACATTCTTTGGATATCAGTTCTCTTACATATATATACACAGTGGTTCTTAAAATATTGTCCCTGGCCAAGCAGCATCAGCGTCCTGTGGAGATTTGGAAGTGCACATTCTTGGTCTCCATGCCAGACCCAGTGAATCAGACACTCTGGGGAGGTGGCCCAGCAATCTATGTATTAACAAGCCCTTCAGGCCCTGGCTGGTAGCACAGTGGATAAGGCGCTGGCCTGCGAACCCAAAGGTCGCAGGTTCGATACCCCAGCCAGGGCACATAACCAGGTTGCAAACCAAGTCTCCAGTCAGGTCTGTGGCTGGAGGCAGGTGAAACGCAACCACACATTGATGTCTCTCTCCCTCTCTGCCTCTCTCCCTTCCCCTCTTTCTAAAAATAAGGAAATAAAATCTTAAAAAAAAAAAAAAAAGAAAGAGAACAAGCCCTTCAGCTGATTCTGATACACATAATGTTTAGGAACTTTTACCTTAATTACATTTTACCTTACCTCTGTTCCTTTTTAACTTGTACATTTCTACTTATCTTACAAGACTCTGCCATCCCAGCAGAATTGCTCTCTCTCTTCTGTGTCCTACAGTACTTTTATCAAATCTCTTTTATAGCATTTATATAGCTTGCATCTGTCTACCTTTGAAGGTGGAGACCACAGCATAAATTACTTTTGAATCTGCATGCAACACCTACCTTGGTGATAAGTGCTAATGAATAAATGAATGTATGCATGAGTGAAGGAGAGGAACATTTAGGAGGAGTGGTGATCAATAAGGTCAGCTGCTATGGAGAGATCATGGAAAATAATGAAGGAAAAAAGCTATTGGATTTCATAGAAAGGCAGGTGTTGGTGACCTTTGAAATGCTTGCTTCAGCAGAGTGATGGGCAAGAAGCCCAGATTACTGGGAGTTCGGAACCTCTAACATGATGAAGGCTTTCAAGTTTCCAGAGTTTCTTGTTGACTATTTATCTGAACATGTGGTAGAAACAGAATTTTCTTGAGAGAAATAACTGAGTGAATAATTAAGGCTGGTTACTTAATCTCATTGAGTCTGTGATCTCCAAATTGGCAATAATAGTAATAATGTGTTTTTAATTTTTTAAAAGAAAATATCATCTAGGATGTTTTTAACATCCTAGAATGGTGCTTAACATTTAGTACTTAAAGGGCCATTTCCTTTACTGTGGCTATGGGACTGGGATATAGTGGTTTTCCAGGCCTGACTTAAGGAACATCCTGTTTTATAAAACAGGGGAGAAGTCATTCCACAAAGGGAAATCCGGTTTCTGTTACTAGAATGAAAGGGCATAGATGCAAAGCAGGCCAAACAAGTGATTCCATATTATTGTATAGAAAAGTGTGTTTTCAGATGATGCTTCTGGGAACTCTAGGGCTCCAACTGAGATACTTAAAGAAGTTGAAGGGAAGAAGAGAGTAACAAATGACTCCAAGTTCTCTAATCCATGCACACTGCATCTTGACCAAGAATAGCTTCACTTTATGTTTTTATACCGAATTTGGGATTAAAATTTCATTTGAAAATGGAATTTTGGTAGTACAATTGGCATAGAACAATTTAGCAGGTGATTAGTCATCTATAAAATCAGATGACTATCTTTTCTTACTCCATACTGCTGAAAAAATCCTTGCCCTAACTTTCCATCATCCCATTCACCCAACTCACATTTCTAACCCTACTAACATCCAGACTTGAAGCCCCCACTTTCAGACGTGGGAAGATCATGACATTAGGCATAATTCCAGTTCCCAATTTATCAGTATTGATGACACTTACAGATATCATCACTTTTTCTTCATCAAGGAGATATCTGTGAAAGTAGTCAACAACGTGGCGACTCAGTATAATCTAGTAATTATAAAGCAGAAAATTTTGATACATTAAAAAAATTAGATTATAGTGTTCGATGATATGTTTATGCTGAAATTTATAGTTGACATCTGCAAGCTGGGCAGTGAAGTATTTGTCAAGCATTCATCTCCTAGGTAATTGCTGCTTAAATCATACTCTTAGGACTTTTTCCTCACCTACTATTGAATTTTTTAAACAGATCCTGTCTACTTTTTTATCCTCCATATCAGAAGCCAATGTGACTCAGTGCCTTTTTGTGTAAATGAAGTTTTAGTGGAACACAGACATGTTCATTAGTTTTATAGTCTCACCTGCATTCATAACAGCAGAAGTGATTAGTTGGGAAGGAGAATGTATGGGCCGCAAGAAGTAAAAATATTTACTGTCTGGTCCTTTACATAATAAGTTGTTGACCTGTGTTCTATATTTTTGTGGCTTAATAATTCATACTACTTTTGACATATGTCACATGTATGAGATCAGTCAGGTCATGTCCTTATAATACTGTCCCTTTCTGATGTTCTCAAAAACATATCTAGGGAAAAGTTTCGGCCATACCTACTCTCCCAGTGCTTTCAATTCTTTGAACAATTTCTCTCAATTGTTTTGTTCTCCTTCATCTGCTAAAACTGCCAGTTATTTTTAAGGGGTGGGCCAGAGAGGGGTGATATAAAAGCTTTCCACCTAGTACTTGAACACATTGTACAAACACCTACAGGTACTTAATGCATAGGTACAAAGTCCAGATGCATGGACAAAAATCAGGATTTGGTACCATTTTACTTCCCTTAGTGAACCCTCTCAATTTCATATTTGTAGTGGTATTAGCATGTATTATGTGAAGAAGTGAGAGAGCTGGACCAAGAGGTTTAATAAAGTGAATTGGAGGAGGAGCATATTTTTTCTGATCTGGTCACTGGATTCTATAAGCAGAGCAGCCACTCATCAGAAGGCTGAGTAGTTAAGCTCTACTTGAAAAGGAACAGGGATAATAATACCTCTTTTCCTGCATTTTTGCAGTCTAAATGCCCTGCGGAGTGAGCGAAGACTTCAATCCCTAGGCTTGTGAATCCCTTATCTTTCCCAAATGTTAAATTAATTTTTAAGGCTATTTATTCAAAGTTGACTTAACCACTAGAATAGGAAAGATCAGACAAATCAGCTGTAAGAAATGAAGTATGAGAAAACCCGAACTCTTTGACAAAGTATTCCTGGGAGTAAATGTGTTGAATGAAGCCAGCGGGTAAATGATAAGGCCCTTTACACTATGGATGTAAGAAAGCAATTTATCAAGAGTACATGAACTCTCTTGTGACCACAAGTCAGGAAGAAATGAGAGTGGAGGAGGAGCCCTGAAAAAAATATATTTGAAATACTAAAAATTGTGCGTATGTGTGTGTGCATGTACTTTTAAATACCTGCATTAATATGCAGAAATACTGGCATATTAAAATATGAAATAGTGTAGTACATACTATTATGGGCTAAGGTGGTAAGGAGAGTGGGTAAGAAAAGACAGGCAGTGATTTAGAACTTGCAGAAACTTTGGGTACTGTAATCTCAGATATAGTTAGGATTTGATCCTGAATGTTGTCTGATAGCCACTATCCTCACTCATGAGATTAGATGACCATCTTTCAGGCTATGGTGTATATGTTCTAAGCTCTAGAAGATGGTATGTATATAATTCTAACATTCAGTCTAATGCTTTTGTGTTTCCTTAAGGAGTTCAGAGCATCTTTCATTATTTCTATCTTTGCAGCATCTCTCTGAGCTCTGTAGGTGAGACAATGTTATCTTAATTGTTCACTTTCGGGAAACTGAGGGAAAATGTAATTACATTATCTGCAGTAGGGTTTCCAGTTACTCAGATAAGAATAGGGCTTAGAATGTTTGATGTTATCTTGGCTTTAAGATCTAGGGGAGAGAGAGATTTTCTTATATTTGAGAAGGAAAAGACCTAATTTTAAAATACTGGTTTTATTAAAATTATTTACTTTGAAAATGGCCATTCTTAATTTTCTGTACTGAGACAAGAGCAGAAATACACAGAAACTTTCAAACTTTGATTTTACTCTTTGTTTTTTGTTTTTTTTTTTTTTTTTTTCATCTGATAATAAGCCTTGGTCAGAGTTGTTTAAAAGATGACTAAATTGACTGCCTGCCGGTCAAGGTGGAGGCATAGGTAGACAAGCTCCTCCTCCTTGCACAACCACAGAAAGAATTACAACTAAATCTCAAAACAAATAACACCCAGAAATGTCAGAAAATCAAACTGTATGGAGGTTCGACAACCAAGGATTTAAAGAAGTCACAGTCATCCATATGGGTAGGAGGGGTAGAAATGTGGAGACAGGACAAAGAAGTGAGCAGACTTGGTACGGTGCAGAGAAGCAGTGGCAGAATGGCACAGGCGGTCCCACATTCTTATGTAGTGGGTAAAAATCAGGAGGGATACCTTGGGCACAAGTGATCCCAGGCACAGATCTGCATAGCCTAGAGTTCCTGTACAAGGAAGATAAACCCCTATAACTTCTGGCTATAAAAACCAGTCGGGGTTGGGAGGGCAGAAAAAGCTGCCATATTTTCAGGAAACTTCACTTTCAAGAGCCTGCATGATTTTAAAACATGTGTGCAAACCTACACACTCTGGAATATAACACCAGTGTAATAACTGGAAGGGCACCAGTTGCATACAGGGAGTGGGTTAATAACTGACTGGAAACAAGGCAAATGAGCAAACTCCAGAAGCCAGGCAGCAGCACAGTCCCTGTGCTGAGCCCTCCCTCCACACATAATCACAAAGCAGTGAATTGGGTTGCTTTGGCAATTACCTGAGGCTCTGCCCCACACAATTTAGAGGAACCTTTTATAGAGAGTCAAAGCAGCTCTACCTAGTACACAGAAACAAACACAGGGAAGCTGCCAAATTGAGACAAAAAATATGGCCCAAATGAACAGAACAAAATCCCAGAAAAAGAACTAAATGAAACAGAGCTAGCTAACATATCAGATGCAGAGTTCAAAACACTGGTGATGAAGATGTTTAAAGAACTAATTGAGTATAGGAACAAAAGGAAGAAATGAAGGTTATGCTAAGTGAAATAAAGGAAAATCCACAGGAAACCAACAGTGTAGAGAAATAAGTCAGGATTCAAATCACTGATTTGGAACATAAGGAAGAAATAAACATCAAACAAGAAAAGAAAAAAGAAAGAATTTTTTTAAATGAGGATAGTATAAGAAGACTCTGGGACATCTCCATATATGCCAACATTGAAATCATAGGGATGCCAGAAGGAGAAGAGGAAGAGCAAGAAATTGAAAACTTACTTGAAAAATAATGAAAGAAAACTTCCCTTATTTGGCGAAGGAAATAGACATACAAGTCCAGGAAGCACAGAGAGTCTCAAACAAATTGGACCCAAAGAGGACCACACCAAGATGTGTTGTAATTAAAATGCCAAAGGTTAAAGATTAAAAGAGAATCTTAAAAGCAACAAGAGAAAAGAAGAGTTACCTATAAAGGGGTTCATAAAAGACTGTCAGCTGATTTCTCAAAAGAAACTTTGCAGACAAGAAGGATGGGCAAGAAGTATTCAAAGTGATGAAAAGCAACCACGATTACTCTACCCAGCAAAGCTATCATTCAGAATGGAAGGTCAGAAAAAGTGCTTCCCAGACAAGGTAAAGCTAGAGGAGTTCATAATCACCAAGGTATTATTATATGAAATGTTAAAGGGAATTATTTTTTTAAAAGATCAAGATTATGAATATTAAAAAGGCAACAAATTTATAACTGTCAACAAATTACCCTATTAAAAAACTAAACAAAAAACCAGAATAGGAACAGATCCATAGATATGGAGGTCATTTGGAGGGTTGATTATCAGTGGGGAGAGGGGAGAATGGGGTAAAAGGTGCAGGGATTAATAAGCATAATTGGTAGACAAAATAGATAGGGAGTGTTAACAATAGTATAGAAAATGGAAAAGCCAAATAACTTACATGCTTAACCATGGACATGAACTAAGGGGGCATTGCTAAAGGGAAGGAGGATACCAGGCAGAGGGGGTCAAAGGGGGAAAAATTGGGACAACTGTAATAATATAATCAGTAAAATATACTTTAAAAATGACTAAATTATGACTTGAAGTTATTTTTTCTTCTGAATAATTTTTATAGAACATGCCAGTAAGCACTAAACTAAATCTAACAGGTGAACAGCAATAAGTAAAATTGGGAGGTCTAAGTCTCAGGATGATCTCCCTTTGCTAGTTGAACCTGAGAGCCCTCTACACATAAGGATGTTAGCTTTCCAAATTCTTTCCAAATTAGGCCTTTTAGGCTGGTATAGTCTAAAGAACATGCTTCTCTTCTTAAAACCATTCAGGTTTTATAAGAGGTTACTCTTGCTTTTTAAAAGTGATTATTTGTTGAGCCTATTCTGAGGGCATGAGGTGGAAATTCTTCTTTTGGTATGGGGGAGAGGACTCCATGGTAATTTGGGGTGAACCATAGTTCAGTTAGCAAATTAATTAGTCTGGTCTTTAGAGTCAGCTGCAGGCATTTAGAAACATCTCAGTGGCTCTCTTTCTAAAAGTTGAATGTGTTTTGTATTTGCTTGCTGTTGTTTGCAGTCTACAGTGTACAAATGAACAGGGAGGAGGTCGGAAGAGAGTTCTTTACATTGCAAACTGTTGCTTAAACATGCAACATGTAGTCCTGGCTGGTGGCATAGTGGACAAGACAACGGCCTTCAAACCCAAAGGTCGCTGGTTCGATTCCCAGCCAGGATACATAACCAGGTTGCAAGCCAGGTCTCCAGCCAGGTCTGTAGCTGGAGGCAGGTGAAAGGCAACAATACATTGATGTTTCTCTCCCTCTCTGCCTCTTTCCCTTCCCCTCTCTCTGGAACTAATAAATAAAATCTTTAAAATGTGCAACATGTGATTATCATGCCTCCTAAGAAATGGAGCTCTGATAACTTTCATTAACTTGTTTCTGCTTTTTCTCTTTATTCCCAACTACCTTTGGAATCACCACAGCCTTGGATAAGCTCAGCACCCAGCACCTGTACCACCCAACGCAGGTGGAAATTGTGCAGTCCAACGTAGTGTTTGACATCAGCAGCTTGATGCTCTACGGGACGCAAGCGGTGCCGGTGCGGCTCAAGATCCTGCTGGACCGGCTCTTCAGTGTCCTGAAGCAAGAGGAGGTGCTACACATCCTGCACGGCCTGGGCTGGACTCTGCGGGACTACGTTCGGGGGTACATCCTTCAGGTAGGGGGAGGATGTTGAAGCTGATGTTTGTGGCCAGCTCTAGGCAGGCCTGGCCTGGTGAGAGCCTTTGGCAAAGCTGGTCTCCTTCCTGCCCCTTGCAGTCCTCGGCATGCACATCCTTTTCTGTTTAAAAAAGTTCTTTTGGCAGGCTTGTTGGGGGATTGGAAAGAAGGAGTGATATCCCAGTGGGCCATCATCAGGCTTCAGTGGTGTATATTAGGAAGGAACAAGTGGCCTGCTGCCTAGTGTCACTTTTACATCATTTTGAATCCAACTCTCTCTCCCTGCAACATGAGCTTCCTGGCTTCTCTGGCAAGTCTTGTTATAGCCCTACTCAGTGTGCAGGCTCTTTTAGGTGGGAGATGGGTGTGTTAAAATCTGAGACTACACTTCATCTGGGTTTAGTATGGCTTATTCTTACCATTAATTTGTAGGTTTGGTGTTTTCTTGGTTGTCTGTGCACCCTAACTAATTACTGCTTCATCATCCAAATCAAAGGAAGAGCTGTAACCTCTATAAATTCCTTGCTTTTATAACCAGTCAACCTTCACACTATGAAACATGCAGCAAACATGGTTATGAATTTGGCCTTTGTAGCACCAGTTCTTTCAGCCTGAGCCCCTTCTTTGTGTTGGTGGCACTTCTAATTTGGCAAGGGTCTTAAAACTTTTCTGGGAGGCTCGCAGCCTCCACTCCCTTCCCTGCAACCTCCCTGCCTTTTTTCATCGTAATTTGCAGTATGTTGTGAGTGGTTTTTGCATTGTGTACTTTGCCTCTGAAATGTTTTTATGGCCATCTGTCTTCCTGCGACCCTTGAAGGGTAAATGTTGAAAACAGCATGTTGGGAGACCCCAGGATCCACAAAGACTACAGTGGATGATGATGAAGTACTCCCTTCTGCCAAAGGAGATCACAGTTGGAAAAGGTAGCCTCTGAAGTGATTTTTGAAATTTCCTACGGGGATAAAACCAGGGGAATTGACCCCTTTAAAAAATTTGTTTTTGACTCTTGCCAACCTGTTTATTTCCTGAGTTACCTTGTGTTGTTTGCAAGGCCTTGGCTGCCAGTGTGGTATGTGATGAGTGGGGCTTCAAATCTTCCCTTGCTTTAACCTGTCGTTAAAACACACACATTTCTGTCCTTCTCCTGTGTGATATCTCCAGGTGTTAACCAGGGCAGGAGAACAAGGAGGGATGATGAGGGGACATGGAGAAAGAGGAGAGGTGGAATAACCTTTCTGTTCCCATTACTACTTCAGTTAGCTGAGAATCATTTCTTAGTCTAGTGAGATGTCAGCTTGGAAGGCATAGGACATTTGGCCTCCTGAAGATGAGATTATGATGATAGGAATAACTATATATTATTATATTTTAGATTTATAGAAACCTTTCACAAACATTCTCTTAATTGTCTCTTTTTGGGGACATTTCAGTGGCGTGAGTGGAAGTTGAGTCCTAGGTGGTCAGGAGAACTGAGGGGCACAAGGTCCAGGAGGAAGGGGCCAGGAAAAGCAAGGCATGGAGCTAGTTTAACAGTACCTAATTATCCTGGCCTCAGGACACTTCCATGCCACCTCTTTCTGCAGATGTTTCCACAACATGATGATTAATGTCCACTTTAGATAGATTTTATCCTACATGAAAGAACAAACCTCTTGCAGACTTTTTAATGAATTACTAGTTTGGCTACACATTTTTTCCTTTATTTAAACCATAAAGTATTTTGTCCCAATCTGGTATTGTTTTTATTGCCTTCACTTTGATGCTTATTAGTATTATCATCAATGTTGTATTTCAGTTCTAAGTGTGTATTTTCACCTAAGATATGTGGGAGCATATGCATGGTGTCTTTCTGTCCAAACAGGTAGATATTTGCATGGCTGTGATTGTTTGCCATCTTAACACAGTTTGCTGCGGCACTTTGTTGTCAGTAAGTACAGAACCTTCTGGATGTTCTGTGGTATGGTCCTAGGTTTCTGCCTTGACTGGTGCCTGATTTTCTGTTTTACTTTAAATTACTGCATAGGTATTAATTCCTCCCCTTAACAAATTTCAACATAGCTCTAAGGTAAGTGTAGAAAACATACTACATATTTATTTTTGTATGAGGGCTCAGGTTTTAAAAATACAAAATTGCAAGGAAAATTAATATGAGAGAAAAATTAAGCGAAATCATAAACTATTTATAAAGTCTCTTATTTTGGGGTGAAGTATTGGTTTACCCCAAACACTGTCATTTATTATTATACTTAAGTTATGATCAATTTTCATTAATTTAATACACATTTGACAGTCTCTAATATAATCTATTTCTCCATTCAGAATCTAGAATTAACATTTGGAAAAAAATCACACATGTTTTTTACCTTAGAGGAACACTAGGTTTAATTTCTGTCTTGTTTATTGATAGAATTTATGTAATATAGATTTTATTTAAATGATGCTTTTTGTTATTCAGCATATATCATATACTTTTTTCCATGGAGGAAATAGTTGTTGGTTTCCAAAAAACGCAAGAGGTTGAAAGACACAAAACTGTTTTACTTGTGTGGTGAGAAAATGCTCATTTGAAAAATATAAAACAATCTCCCTCCAAAACAAGAGCTAGATTATAGAAATAAGCCCTTTTCTTCTAAAGCAATGTTATTTGCTTATTGGTCAAGATTTTTTAAATTATATGTAGTAATGATAAGGCATGCACAAATGACTTTGAATATAAAATATATATAACATTTTCACACAAGTAGACTATAAAATGTATATCCAAAGGTTGTGGAACCCTATAATGCACTACTAGGGTACAAGTCATTTTATCTGGCTAAAACTCAATTGTCTTGTAGCCCTGAGGCATCAATTTTAGTATTATTGCTCTCAACAAGAGTATATTGAATATTATGTCAGTTAAAGGAGAATAATTATCAAGTCAAGTTAGGGTGGCTGTTAGTCTTACCACATATTGACTTGGTTAGCAATTGGCTGTAGATTGTGTTACTGGGCAAATGAAGATGTACAGGGAGTTGAACTGGTGAAGCCAAGATATTAATTTAACTCACTCTGGGCTCAAACCTACATCCTTTAGGTATATACAGCTACTTCTGGTTTCAAGGATAGTTTTGAATATGGAAGGGTAGCATATGTCTAATCTGATTTAGAATTTTTGGCTTTGGATGTGGGGGGAAAGAGAAACAGGCTATTCGCAAGCATCATTTGTAAGCATGCAGGAAATTGTTATTTAAAGAAACTGAGGGTGATGCCACAGATTCATGTAAAAGACTAGAAGTATCTTTCAAGAAGACCGTACTGTTTTGATAAAAATTACTTTTTATTTTCGTGATTATCTGTATAATTTATAAACTAGCTAGCTGGGTGTAAAGTGCATAGTATAACTTGGACTAAAATGATTTAAGAATTTAGGAATATCTTAAAGGTAAACAGTCTGGTATTCTCCTGTGTACAATTAAAGTATTCATTCAGAAAGTACAGAAGAAAATGAGATAAATTTGAAGCATTTTCCCACAAAGTAGCAGTAAAAGGAAATATGCAATTAGAGGCTAAAATCTAAATACAAAGGAACATAAGGTTTTTTTCTGCTGCTAAAGAATAATTCTTATTTCAAGTCTGTATCTCATAGTAAACTTATTGATGATGAATAAAAGCCATGTCCTGTTCTGTTCCCATTTTCCTGCCTTTGACCTAGGATATAAAAATATAGGTGATTATCATTGTTGAATTTAATCATTTAAAAATCAAGTGTTCAGTCTCTTCAGTTGAATTTATAACTGACGTGCCTGGGCTCTTACACCAACCTATCTTTGGAAATCTCCTTTGCAAATGAGTCCTGCCAGAATTCACAGAACCATATCCGACACTCTGCATAATTAGCTGAGGTGTCAGCAGCCTTTTCAGAGAATGAGTAGTGATGCATATTTCAAATCACCTGTGTCTTGAAACAATCAGAACTAATAGAACAAGCAGCACTTTCGAAGAACATATCCCAGAGTATTCTGGGGGCAATAGTCAGTTTTCCAGAGATAGGAATTTAGACTTCAGAGTAGGTACTCTCTGGATCCTTCTCTTAGAACCTCTTGCCAACATTAGCATTAATAAAGGCTCTGGGAAAGTTCTGGAGTCAGTGGTTTATGAAAGTAGGTAAGTAGCTTCCATCAGCCTTTCCCACATAATAGCCTTTTCATGTCAAGCTCATACGAAGTTTTCAATTCCTGAACACTCTGAGTTCTTCTTCAACTTGACAATTGCCTGGGCAATTTCTTGTCCTTTAGGTGTCAGCCAAAGTCCCACTTTTTCCCAGAGGCCTTTTCTGTCCAGCTTCACCAATGCAGGTCTTTTCTAGTGTGGCTTTGAGGACTGTTTACCTTAAGCTCTAATCCAAATTAGAATTAATCATTTAAATCAACTTTTTAAATGTACCCCACCCCAACCCCTAGCTTCCTAACTAGGGAATACTAAAGAGGCAAGGTACTCAATAAATATTTGTTAAATTAATGGGTAAAGAAATCTGGTGTAGCTTGGTGTTTCACCATGGAACTCATGGGATACTCAATAACTTCAATTGGTCCAAGGGCCCTTAGTCTTTCTTCAGGCTTCCTAGGGCACTAAATTCCGTGACCGCAGCGGGGCCAGTGAGGGCAGTAAGAAGAGACTCAAGGCTCCCACACCCCCTTACTAGTCGTTTGTGGTATCCATGTGGTAGAAAAACGTCAATATTACGTAAACATTTGTATTTAAATAGCCCCCTGTGGAGCAAGTTCACATACATTAGTTAGCTTTTTGAATTCCCAGTGAATTAACATTTGGAGTAGTTTAAGCTCAAAGTGACCTTTCTATGATCACAAAGCTGTTCATTGGCACAGGTGATTGCACTATAAGTTTCCTGAAGATAAGAACCACTTACCTCTTGTTCATCACTGTCACCCACCTTTCAGAAACCAAACTGGTAGATAATAGGGCTTACTAAATATTGAGGGAGGATATTTTGAAATATGATTTGAACAAGGTCTCTCACTCTGTGGGCAGTGTTAGGATGCTCTGTGTGTGTGTGTGTGTGTTTGTGTGTTTAAACTGTCTCTCCAGAACAAAAATCTTGTAGCATGAAAGTGGTGTGGTTTGGGGAACAGAGAAGGCCTGAGAAACCTGAACGGACAGACCAAGTTAAGATCTTTCTTAGAGTTAGTGGATCATAACCACCTGATGATAGGTAATATTAGGTGAAATTGGTTCCCCTTTGTATTCTTTTTCACAGCTATTTTTTGATATTCCATTTTGTTTCAGGTTACTTTTGCTCTCATTTCCATGACTAAAATGTTTTCTCTAGTTCTGATATCTATCATTAATGCTTCATTGCAAATTCTCCTTGTAGCTTTACGTTTCCAGGGATACATACCTTCATGCCTTTTGTAATTAAATGTAAAAGTAAGTGTCTTTTCCCTAATAATATTAGTAATATTTCAATTATATCATGTTCAGGGGGGGTGGCACAAAAGAAATAGCTCTCTTCTGGGTCCATAAAAGGATATCAAGTTGAGTAAGAAATGGGGAACCAGATATTGAGTGAGAAGATTGGGCTCAAGTCCCAGTACTGCCATTGATTATTTATGTAAGGAAAATTTTGTCATTCTCAGCTATAGTTTCTTCATCTTTAAAGTTGAGATAACCTCTTCTACCTCTCTTGATTTGAATGGCAAAAGATAAATTAATGTATAATGTAGTTGAAAGCATGTTGTAAACTTCTACTGAGGTTGGTATTTTTCACTTATATCTATGCATGAAGCTAATTCTGACCAGTTCCTGCAGTGAAATATTAGGTATGAGGAATGTTTCTCTGCAGATGTCAAATGCTTAGAAAAACTTTAGGAAATACATTTTAGGCTTCAGTTAATATCATTAGGATAAAAGCTAGTTGTTTTAGTAAGTATCTCCTAAAATGCTAGGGGCCTAACACATTCGCTTAAGACCCAATCAGCATTCCTGGTTGGCGAATGCTTTCCGCTCAGAGGTGATTTGAGGAGAGGCCATAGAGGGTCTCTGACTTTTAATGGCTCTTCCATTCTGTGGGGCTCAGGTTCTTCATCTAGGCCACAACCCTGACAGAGGGTAGAGGTCCTTGTGGGAAGTTTTTACGGACCAGCCTGGAAAGGAGAGTATGTGACTTCTACTCTCGTGTCATGATCAGAGCTTATATCTAAATGGAACCAGCTGACTGATGGAGGCTAGGACATATGGTACCAGGCTGAGCAGCTGCTCCCGCTCTACCTGTGCAGCACAGGGGATGAGCACAGGCCAGGGTCCCACTCGGGCATGATGCAATAGCCGTAATTTAAATAGTGGGATAAAGGTTAGAGCAGCAGATTCATGTGGTGAAGGCAGGTTAATGAGTTTGAATCCTGGCTCCAGTTCTTAGATGTGTGAAAATAGGCCCATGTCTGCATCTACCTAAGCCTTGGTTTCCTTACCCGTAAAGCAGGTCCCACATGGCTTTACTGTGAAAGTCAAATAAGGTGATGTACATGAAGCATTTACTAGGGTCAATTGCCAAGTATCCAGTAAATGTTAATTATTAACATTTAACCTGATGATGATAAGCATGATAATGATATTGACTAAGCCACCATAGTCATTTTAGACCTTTGTATATAAAGCAGCCTTAAGTCCTGGATGTTTTATATTTCACCCTGTCTCTTAGAATAGAGTGCATTCCCAACCAGTCAAATGAAAGAGTATCTACTATTCAGTTGTGAATAAATGATACATATATGCATATGCCTATTCATATGTATACAAACAAATACATATGTACATGGTATATGCTTGATTATAAATAATCAGCTAAAAGGTATAATGACAAAGATTTTGGACTTTGAAGTGAGACAGACTTGGTTAGGAATCCTCATTTCACCTTTTGATAGCTCTGTTACCTACAATAGGTCATTTAGTATATTTGAATCTGAGTTGCTTCATCTGTAAATGTTAAATGAAGTGATATTTATAAAGTAATGCAGTAACTAGCCCACAGGACTCTTATCAATATTAAGCAGTATTACATTGTGAGTATCCATGTGTGTTATTGTTTAAATTATGACTTATTCCATATAAGACTATCATTTCATTACCCTTGTATTTCTCTATTTCAAGAACTCTTCTAACATTCATTCTGCTTGGAATGAGTGAGTACTTGATGAATTTACTAAAATTATTAGAGTATCTCAGCTTTTACTTCATTGCATAGAGTAAAACTTATTTAAAATAGGGACCCTTTTTGTGACTTCACAGATTTTTAGGATCCCCCTGTCTTTGTCACTGATATACAAAATGTAGATGATTCAGGGCAATGTACTTTATTTATAGTGCCTTTTCCAGAGTGCTTGGGCTACTTCATAGACATTATCCCAGCAATCCTCCTAACCTCCCTATTAGAAAGATATTTTCAGAGACTGTTATCCCTGGTTTTAAAGTTATCATAGCTGAAGGCCTCAGGCAGGGTCAAAGCTGGAAGTGGAATACAGGGATTTTGAATCCCTTGCCAAAGCTGTAACTGTTTGAACAGCAATGAAAATAAACACCTTACATCCAAGGACATAGCTTGACGTTTTTGCTCAGAGTTAAAATAAAAATATTCCTCCCTTTACCCTTGCACAGTAAAAAGTTGATAGCTCACCAAATTCCAGGGTGGAATGCAGTGACTACTAGAATAGGATTTGTGTCTATAGGACATGGAGGGAGGATTTTGTATTTCCCAGAAGGAGCAGAAATGAGCCCACAACTCTCTTGTCATCCTCCATTTGATAAAAAACAGCTCAGATTTACTTGAAGTGGGTATTTTCTGTGATGGCATTGATTAACCCATGTGATTTCCAGGGCAACACTCTAAACATACTCCTTGTTGAATTTAAAGTGAAAAACTCCTGAGCCTTGGGTTTAGACCTCAATTTCACTACCAATTAGTCTCCAGCCTTGCAAAAAAGTACATAATTTGCTTCATTTTCCTGCTAGTATCTTCTTGGTAGATTTTTGACAATAAGAAGAAATATTTTTTTTTAATTTATAGATGAGCTCAGTAAATATTAATTTCTTATGTATAGGAATTTTCTACTCCCTTACCCACCAAAACCCTTAAGATTCTAGAGCAACAAAAGCTTTGCGATTTTCTTTTTGTCCATATGTTGTATTTGTGTCCTCTTCTACTGTTTCCTCTACTTTGACAAAAGGGTCAGGTAGAAGAATAGAGAGACTTGCACAGGAACTGAAATCTGTTATGACTAGAGCAAAGAATGGAAGTCTCTCAAGACCCAGCCTAGTCTACCATCTGTTTCTTTTGAGTGACCTACATTTTAAATATTCATATGTAAGTAAAATCATGAAGGGCTGTGAAAAGTAAAAAGTGAGATGAGAATGGGTTTCTGGAGGCTTTTACTAAATCCACACAGCTGGGACAAACATAAATAAAGATTCCTTATTAATAGATTCATATATGATAGCAATATAAGTAATCCTAGCAGCAATTGGGAAATGGAATATTGACCAATGCATTCACTAGTAGAGGATAAGTAAGTAGCGCCAAGTTGAATTACTCTAAGACAGTGATTTTTAACCAGTGTGAAACAGAAAAAACAATAACCAATGTGAATATGTAATTAATATTACACCATTTTTTGGTCAGATTTTTTGAAAAATATGATACATTTTTTTTTAGTGTGCCACAGAATTTTAGTAATTTGTTTATATGTGCCATGAGATGCAAAAGGTTGAAAAATTGCTGCCTCAGGAAAGCCTGTTGAAAGAGGAGATTCTTAAGGAAGATGGAAGGTATTGTTACATAGTACAAAGGATGGAGCAAACCTTTTTCTGAATAAGAAGAATACTATTTTGGGAAGGGGTATGGACAAGTTTATTGGGAAGAGTTGTGCTTCAGTTAGGTGAGTAGCATTGCACTGTAGCATTGGTGAGTGTGGTTAGGCCAGGCCTGGGCCTGTTGATTAGAAAGAAGCCCATTTTGATTCACCTGATGTTTGCATCACCATCCCTTTCTAAGGATGTGACTTCTGTTGGTTCACAGACCTAGTTTTTGTCCCTAATAACCTTCACAGTTAAAAAGGCAGCTTACTGGCTAGCGACTTTATGAACAATTGTTTTAGAAACCTACCACTGAGGTGAGGTCCTGTTGCCATCTGGGAAGAGTTTTCATTTGTTGGTGGCTGAGTTCAGTAACTTGTGTACTCTCCTGTCTGTCACTTTCTTTATTGGTCAAGGTAGAGTTGGTTAGAGGGTAGTTTGGACAGTGATAGTTTTGCATTTCAACAGCAGAATGTCTTGCAGAGGCTACAATAGATTGTAATATGTAAGACCTCAAAATAAGAGAAGGAGTATGCACTTTGAGTGCAGAATTTATCCTCAGGTTACTATGCATTTCTCACCTATAGCCTGAGGAAATCATTTTTAAGAGACTGAGAACTGAAAGTCCTCTCTGTTAAGGAAATGCTTTTTAACCTAGTTTCCTTCTCATGTAATTTTCTCTCTTGAACAAAGCCATAATAACAGTGTCCAAGGCAGCTTTCTAGTTAGTATGAGTAATGTGGTTACTGTATTTTCTATTTTTATTTTAATATGCTTTTTCTGCTCTGATTTCTTCCCTTTTTTTGGTTTTAAAAATAGCAGTTGAGTAAATGTGGTAACTCAAAGACTGGTGCAAACTGCATCCTCTTTGGGATACAATTCTGAAGCAATATTACACACAACAGACATTTTTTCCCCTTCAGATTCCTTAGTGAAATAAATAGGAGAGTGTTTGGAATACAAACCACTGAAAACATTGGCTTATGGTCAGGTTAGGCCAGGCTTCAGAGAAATTGACATTTAAACTACAGAGTACCTATCCCATAGGTTTTTGTCTCTAGTGTACCCATTAATATTAAGCCTGTTTATTTTATGGCGTGTTGATAAGACATAAAATTAGGTAATCGAGACATCTTAAATTGGTTCATTCATTTGCTTCCTTTTAAAGTATGCCAAAATGTTTAGAAATTTTAAATTAACAATAAAATGCACTTAAATTCCTCTTGAAAGAGTAATTAAGAGCTACTTGTCTCTGTGTCCTGTCATCTCTGCCAGAATTCAAGTTCATGCTGAGTATATTCCATTGAGTCAGCCATCATTCCATCACCAGTAGGGATTGCTTTTCCACATACTGACATGTGAGGGAATGTCTGCCTTGCAGTAGCCGTGGGCTTGTGCCAGATCTTGAGATCCATAGGGGCAGTGCTGGGAGCTTTTCAATTCTGAATCAGGGATCCAATTCGTAATAGCTTAGCCAAGGAAACCGGGTTGAATCTGTGGCCAAAACCATGTTTTAAAAAAAAAAAAAGCAAAACACTTTTTTCCCCTCTTTTGCAGTGCTTTATTGCTTTAAAAATTATGAGTGCCTCTGTCCATTGATCCTCTGGTGACTTTACTGGATTCAAATTGTGGTCTGGTAGGTGAAAAGGTCAGTGTTTTATTCATTCGGCCACACATCGATGGAGATTAACTGAGATCAGTACAAGACATTTGGATCCTGCCAGACCTAGGGCGACTGGAAGAAGCTTATTTCTTTTCTCCCTAGCCTTCAGTATGCCTGCTGTAGAAGAGGATGGCCTGCCCTTCTGTGAGTGGGGGAGGGTTTTGATTGGCTATGTGTTAACTGCCTCAAATCCATGGCCATAGGGTGAGTAAGAATCCCTAAGAATCAAACATGTCATCTATGTAGCATCACCTGATTTAGTGCTTTTCCTCAAGTCTGAGATGTCTCAAGGGGCCTTTTTTCCCTTGCAGCGCTGATCTTTCAATGAGGTGCTAGTGTCTGTCCTGAGCAATAACAAGGAAAACCATGAAGTGTGAACAGCTCTTATTAGGGGTGTAAATGTCATTAAGGCCTTTGTAATGTTCTCTGCAATCTGAATGCTCTTGTCAAGAGAGTGACTTACTGAGGCCCCCTTTAAAATCATATAAATGGAATTTAAGATGCTGAACTTTTTATATTTTAATTAAGCAAGGCCATTAGCTTCCTTTGCTTATGCATTTTTGTAGTCTATTATACTAGTGTCTGATTAAGGATAGCTTTCTAAAATGAAATGTTGATAACCATCTATCAAAATTATTTTAAGGATTTGAGAAATATTTGGTGTACTCTAAAACAGTGTTTTAGATCATTTTTGGTGTTTATGGGGAATCAAATGTTTCCCTGAGTTTTAATTATATAGAAACCCATATACTCATGTATCTGACAATAATATGCATATTTTCATATGAGAGGACACTGGCATTTAAATTAATGATTAAGTTAGTCTGGATTAATGAAAAGTCTGAAGCACACAATGTTTAAATAATGATTTTATTATTTTCAGTACATGTACAGAAACCTTTCTTGTGACCTGTTCCCCTTTTCCCCACATGTAAAATTCTAGTATACTCCTGAAACAAAATTTTTATATGCAAGTATTTGCTTTTATTAATCTCTTCTGCAAGTTTGAGGATTTCAGATTAACTTCTCATCACTCTGCATTGTATCATTTTTTTTAATAATTAAAAACAATTTTTTAAGATTCCATCCATTATTTTCAGTGAGAGGGAAAGGGGTAGAGGCAGAGAGAGAGAGAGAGAGACATCAATGTATGGTTGCCTTTCACCTGTCTTCAGCTACAGACCTGGCTTGGGAACCTCGCTTGCAACCTGGTTATGTGCCCTGGCTGGGGAATTGAACCAGCGACCTTTGGGTTCTCAGGCCAGCACCTTATCCACTGTGCCACCAGCTAGGGCTGCATTGTATCTCTGAGTTACAAAATAAAAACATGTTGAATAGTTGTATGGTAAGAGGATCAGCCATAGAAATAAAATTATCTTTTTTTTACACTGCATATTAATTTTAAATAAAAAATGAATTCATGCATCTGGTTAAAACTTTGGGGAAGTAAATCCAGGAAACTTACAGGCAAATTAGAGGTGATAAATGGAAATTAATTATATATTACCCATTATTATTAGCTTAAGATTTATAATTTAATATGTTCTCATTATTTAATGTACAGTCTTTGTTTCAAATTTGATCCGCCATCCTGTTTTTAACATCTCCTTAACTGGCACATTTTCCTTAAATTATGTATATATTTCCTATCTTGAGGGTTCAGGAAAATGTATTCTTTCAACAAACATTTACTTGAATGGCTGCTTTACCGTATTCCAATGACAAAGAGATGGACACTGGCCTCCTCCATTATAGCTCTCAGTTTAGTGGATATTGGGGCTAAGTTATGCTAAAGGGAAAGCATACATAATTAGTATATATTTTCTAGTAAATATATAAGCATGATCTATAATTAGAACAATAATGAGTTATATGTAGACTATTTGAACATATTTCCAACTTATTTGAAAAGTTAATGTTTTAAAGAATTTTAAACATAAAACCACGACAGGTTGTACTATTAATTGAAACTCAGTAATTAAATGATTCACTAAACAAAATTAAATTTCCCACCCGGCCCTCACTTCTTTATTTGAAACCATTCGTTTTAGTTTAAATTATTGACACTTTACTGTCTATTATAGAAAACCCACCCATTTATTATATCACAGAAGTTAGGTAGCAAAGAGGTGTTTTCTTGCAATTCATTAGCTCATAAATGTTTTGATAAGTTAATAAAAACTTATTGTGAAAATCCAAATATGACTATTTTGAGCCTCGTATCAGAATCATTTTGCAAAAGCCATCCATGAAGTCACTCACTTAGAACAAGATCATCTCCATGAAATTACTTATTGCCAATGCTACTTGAGGAGTAATTGGAACAATTATAATGTTGGTATTTTATATTAAATTATAATATATAAATATCATTTTAATTATATTAAAATAGCAGATTTGGAATTAGTTTTTATTCCCTTTGTTAGTTTTCTTCACTTGGTACATAGAATTTTAGTTCACCCAATTGCCTATTTGCCTCATAAATAATATCTGTTTGTAACATAAGATGATAATAATCTGGTGCCAATAGGTTCTTCTGTGTAATGTAGTCTCAGATTTGGTAGCAGAAAAAGAAGGGCCATTTGACAGCACCATCTGCTTTGTCTTCTCTTTTCTCTGTCTTTTACCTTACACCTGGTTCCAGGCTGTTAATATAAATTATGGTTTCTGAAGTTCCCATTTCAGGATAACTTTGACAAAGAGATATCTGGAGTATCAGGATTATCAAAGATGTACAGTAAAACCTCTTCATAAATGTTTTTCAAGACACCAGATGGAAGGAAGCTTTACTGCATTATATTTCCCATATGGAAAAGTATCTGAGACCTGAAAGGGGCACACCCTTGGAAGGGGGAATACTTCTTTAAAAGGAACCTTATAAAAAGAATGCTGCAGTATAGGGTTTTCATCTATGATTTATTCACTGGAGCATATGGCTTTGAAGGCCCAAACAGCATCCTGGGTATAAGCTGTGGTTTCCCAGACCTGAAAAGTGTCTGATAGTTTAAATTTCACAAACTTTTTAGATGTGCCTATGCCAGAGGTCAAACATGTCTTGGTATGAGTCTGGTTGTCATTTATTTCAGTCAAGGTTCAGCTTTGGTTAAAATTGTTGGATTGGGTTTCTTCATGAAAGATAGGTGTACCTTCCCCTTCACGTGTTATTTTATATTAATTGAAAGTCAAGATGGTAGAATTTAAATGCCAGTGTTATGTAGTGACAATGGTAAGGTGTTATTTTTCTACAGTGTTTATTTATTTATTGATTTTGAGGTTTATATCTTATAATCAGTTTCACTTAGAAAATTATATAATGCTGAGGAGGGCATGGGGGATTATGGTTTTTTCCTTGTTTTTCACTTTATAGCAATACATGCGAAAGAGGAATATGCAGATGATAAATATAAGAATGCTTTGTAAAATTTTTACAAATGATACAAGGTTTTGAGTGAGATGCAGGGAGAGACTTAATGTACTCATGCATTGAATAACATCAGGTCTCTCTAGTACAGATTGAAAAGATGGTCTTACAGTCACTGCATATATATTCTTTTTGAAATGACATTCACAGAATTAAAGCATATTTTTCTACAGAATATATGTATGAATGGCATATGCAGCTTCCCCTATTTAGAGTAGTTGAAAAACCTAAATAATTCAGTTAAGTATGGAACCTTTTAACCTGTTGTCAGGAATATTTTTCTGTTGGATAGAAGTTACTGAGATTGATAAATGCAAATATCTTAAATGTCATACTTTAAATAGCATTAGTTTTGATAAAAAATAATAAATTGAATAGAGGGAATTCTCCATATATAATTGAACTAACTTTGAGAAGCACTCGGTTAATTCCATAAAAAAGAAAATTAATGTAAACAAATGAAAATTGCTTTTGTTAATAAAAATTTGGTTTAGAAAAAACCCCAAAATTTGGCTTAGAAAATGTTCCAAATTTTTATCATTTTTATCCCAAATATATCCATGGGAAAGAATACAAATGTGAAGATTCATCTCTTTTCCTTTGAATTAGAGTATTTACTTGAGTTAAAATTTTATGAGGTATTTATGGAGTATAAACAGAGTTCTATTTAATATTATGGACAGAGCTTAACTATAATACTCAGAGAGAAAGGGTAATATTTTTTCCCCATTTCAGATAGGATCTGAAAATCACAATTATAAAAATTAAGGAAAACAAACAAAAAGCAAAATTTTTTATTTTTGTGATATAATTTGTGGAGCTGGAAACATGTAGGTATAATAAAAATGTACGTACGTCAGCTTATTAGTGATTTTCTTTAAGACCGTCCGTGGAAAAGAATATTGCCATACTTCATAACAAGGATGTTCACATTGGTTGTTTTAGATGGTCTTTATAAAATTTTGTCAGCATTTTGTAGTTTTACACCATGTTGAAAGCCCTTAAGAAAATCAGTAAGATTGAAATATGGAATAGCCTCGAGGCACAGTGGGAGAGTTTTAGAAAGTTGGATTGGAATGAGAGGACCAAAAGCATTGATCAGCAGGTTTAAAGTGTTGTTTCATTGGAACTTGTTTCTTTTTAGGTGAGTGATGAGTATATTAGTTATCTACTTTTGCATTACAAACTACTCCGTACTTCGTGACTTAACCACTATTTTAATATTGTTTACAAGTTTGTGGGTCAACTGGAATGGATGGAGCAGGTGGACTAGTTTGTCTAGGATAGTCTAATTGATATGTCTGTTAGTTGGTATTGGCTTCCAGTTGGTACAATGGACATAACTAGGCATTGTATCACTTATGATTGAACAGGTTAGTCTAGTCTTGTTCAAAAACAGATGGTAGCAAGATTCTGAAGACTCTTGGCATGTGCCACACTTTAAGTATGTGTTTGCTCCATATTTACTAGTATCCCATTGCCCAGGGCAGGTCACAGAGCAAAGCTCAGAGCCAGGGTGGGAAATGATGACTCCAAGACATACAGGTACATGGAAGCCTGAACAATTGGGGGCCAGTACTGAAATAATTGACCACCAAATTAGTGCTTTAGGAAGCTTCATTTGATAGTGTTATGTGGAGCTAAGGAGGGAAGAGGCCTGATCCAGGTTGTCTGGTTTGGAAGCTGTCAAGGTAGTTCAAGTAGAAATAAGCCTGGCATTAGGGTAGTGGTAAGGAGAGTAAACAACAGGGTTATAAAAACCACTTGCTGACTATTTGGTAGGCGAGGGAGAGAGAAGATGTTCATAGATTGAGTCCAGGCTAGGCTTATGGGAATCTAAAGGACTGGTGAGATTTTGGACCTAATTATGTTTGCTGTGAACATATGACATCTGTGCAACTTCTTTAAACAATTTCTATTTCCCTGTCCAGAAACATTACTATGAAATGAAGTTGCGCCCTTGAAATCCTGGTTTTTTTAACCTATTGCTTTAAAATTCATGACTCATCCCAGTGCTTTCTTTACCATGAACCTTGAAAAGATGATTAAATGACAAGAAGTATTTCATCTCATCTTTTTAAGACTTATGGGCAACTTTGCTCTAACGATAAGTCCAGTTTAGATTTCCTAGTTTTGTTTCTCAGAACTGAATACTTGCCTAGGACTTTTGGGAATTCAGTATGTACAGGCATTGCTTTTCAATTATTTTTATATTTAGAAGTACACCAAGTTTGATAAAAGTTTAAAAATTTGTTGATAACATTTCTTTTTAAACCATTTTCTGCTTTACCTTTCAGAGACATAGTATAAAATTTTGCTTTTTCCCACCTGTCATTCACTTTATAATTTGAGGTTTAATTTCTTCAAATTGTGAATGTTTTTGAGGAAATCATGTCTAGGTTATTTATTAAAATATATATAAGTCATTTTCCTGTTAGGTGACTAGACATTGGTTTGGCCATGGTTTCCCTATTCTTTTTATATGTGGATGGAGACCCATGTTTTTGTTAGGGGCATGTGGCTTACGTAAAACAGAAAATAAGAGAGGTACTTGGAGAAAAATCAACTTAGTGCGTGAGTTGCTTCTGGAAGAATAACATACAATTTATCATTTAAATTAAGATTAGAGTACATAAATTTATGTAAAATAAATGATATATTTCAATTTTATATTACAGTCAGTTAAGGAAGAAAGAGTAAGGGAGAGGAAATAAGAGAGACACAGGTTGATTTTTTTTTAAATGATAACTCTCATTTTTATTTTTTTATATATTTTTTACCGTTAAAGCAATCTGTTTCTGCAACCATAGGTATAAATCAGATAGAATTAGGTCGCATAGTCAGATGTTCCATTCCTGCATGTCTATTGTATGATTCTCTCATTTGTACTAAAACATGGAGACTTCTACAATCTTATGTCGAGAAAGAAGTATTCTTCTCAGAGTGGATGATTTTGCTCACCACTAGAGAGTAACAAGAACTTGTTAATTGGCTCTTGGAGTTCATAGCTCTTGAAGCTTACAAAGGGAATGCACATGTACTGATTCATTTAATATGGACACCTATTAAATAAAGTAAGTTTTATTAATTTTGTTTTATAGGGTACCAAAACTAAAACTTACCCTTGATAATGGCAAAAAATAAACTTAACGGTGCCCAAAACTCAAGTATTCAAATTTGGATCTTCTGCTATCACAGCCAGAGTTCTTGGCATTGTATAATGTTTATCTGTAATAATTATTTATTTAATATAGGACTATTTTAAAAAGCATTTTCATAATTACTTATTTATTTCATGGTCACAGTTAAAGTATCTATATCAGGTAACTGTAGACATATTTTTTGTAGTTATGTTGAAATTTATATTACTCATAAGAATGGCTGTTTTAAAATTTGATTTTTAGACTGTGCTACTCTTTAATAAAATTCACTTCTGTAAAATTTTGCCAACTGCTATAAGAAGAACTCTAAAACATTCATTTTAACTCAAGTAATATTTATTCCGCCATTCTTCTCCTTGTTGGCTTGTGTAAGCTTTCTGAATGGTCTGCTATTTAGTTTTAATGTTTTCCTTTTAGTAGATGATTTACTCATATCAGTAATGTTGAAAAATGTAATGTTTGTTTTAAGTTTATAAACCAGAGATTGAAAGAATGAGATTGTGGATGCACCATCAAATGCAAATAGGCAGGTTTTTATTCCTACACAGCTTTAGTTTTAAAGATACAAGTATTTGATTCATCCTGATTTTCATCCTAACAGATATTGCTACATGTTTAAGCAGAAGTAATTTATCTCTAAATTTTTCTTACATCTTAATACCTATAAGCTGTCTTTCCTTCATTGACTGTGATTCAGAATAATTTCAATCTTTTACACTTTATTCCTTAGGTGTATTTATATCATATATCAATTGAGTTAAAAAAAACAAAAATGTTACAATGGCTAGAATCTCATTTACCAATTTATTATAAACAGAATAATCTAGGCATTAAAAAAATAAATAACCATGTGCCTGCAACTTAATCTTTATGTTTGCTTTTGGAGGCTGTGCAGGGTGTTTCCTGTCCAAGGCACAAACCATATATTTCATTTGTCATATCTAATGTTTTTCATATCTGGAAATCATGCCCCATGTTATGTTTTACAGGACTTCATAAAAATAAGTGATCCAAATAAAATTTATAGTTCTTTTTAAAAGTCTGTCATAGCAAAATTATCTTTCTCTCCTTTTCCTCTCTCCCAAATGGGTACAAATAGGATTATAAAGTTAAAATGAATATGTGTTTTAAATGAAGTCTAAGTTTTGAAACTAGACATTCATCTATTATTCAGAAGAAGCTAGTGTTATGCTTGTAAGTGCTTTACATCTCTATAAATAAAAAAATAAAAGACCTGAATTGCAGTGTTTGCTGATTTCTATGGGGAAAATATCCCACTATGGCTGATTTCAGCCTATCTGCGTAAATCACTGAATATGGGATTAGGCAGAGAGATGTGTGGTAGCCCACTGTGATATCATGTTCCCACCATACTAAACATAAATAGAAGTAAATTACCTCAAGAACACAAATAATAGTAATGTGTACTATTTGAAGTGATAACTTTTGAGTATCTGTTATCTTTATTTTTAGTATCGTTTCTTTAATTTATAAGTTTATCCAATTGAATTTTTAATGATGTTTACATTTGACAGTGAGCCTTCCTGAATCTTTAACAATCAGTTCTCATGCACCTTGTGAGAGCTGAGTCTGGCACACCATTGCGTGAAGCCATTTCCTGTGGCTGGTAGGCCTGGGAAGACAGCCGTGGTCTCCAGAACAGGCTCTGTGGAGGAGGGTGCCCTGTGCCTGGTGCCAGCAGGAAAGGCAGTAATTTTCTCTTTCATCTGGAAGTACTAAACACCACCTGGTCGTGCAAATATTGGTATTCATATCAATATAAGTCTTGAAAAAGAATAAAATACTAGAGTCTTAATAAAGGGGCTTGGAAATTTTTCATATTTTCACTGCAAGAATTCTTTTTCTTTTTCTTTTTCTGTTTCTGTATCTCTTGGCTATCCTCTGTCTCCCAGTTAAACAGTAAAAGGAAAAGAAGTTCTATCTTGACATCCCATTTGGCAGATTCTATAGTCAGTACCTCCAAAAGCTATTCTAGTAGTAACATTAAGAGATTTACATTAGTTCTCTCAGCAGGATATATGGATAATGA
Source organism: Noctilio leporinus (assembly GCA_004026585.1). Classification (NCBI taxonomy): domain Eukaryota; kingdom Metazoa; phylum Chordata; class Mammalia; order Chiroptera; family Noctilionidae; genus Noctilio; species Noctilio leporinus. The sequence goes on from PVIW01000539.1 coordinate 160,842, forward strand.
GTGTGTAACATGAAGTAGTACTTGTGTTCTTTTAAAATTGTTACTATAAATTGCCAACTGAAGTAATGAAGTAAACTGCAAATTAAAAAATTCAGTGCAACTAATAGCAAAGGTTTTTGCTGTTATCTAAAAAGAGAAAGAGGGCGAGCATCTTCCTGTATTGCTTATTGGCGGCTGACAACTGGTACTTAAGCATTTTGAATAAAAATAGATGTTAAAAATATAATCAATTTCTTTGGGGGAATACATAAGTCTCTAGACAAATTCATTTTTATTAGATGGGCTGACAAAACTACTGGTGTATATGGTTAAGAAGAACAATTGGGCATTCTTTGTGTATAATCTTTTGGGTATTAATTCTGACCAGATCACACTATAAATAATGTTAACTGTCATAAAATAAACACAGCCAGGGTTTGCACCATATGTTTTATAATTATTTTTTGCAGCTTTTTTGTTTGTTTGTTTTTACTGAAATGGAGCCTACTGTTAGCTCTGTGAAGTTATATAAAAGTAAATTACACTTGTACTTTTAACAAACTTGGCTTCACAAACCAGTGTCTCTAGGCAGTTTTTGTTTAAAAAAAAATTACCTGAAAGGAGAGTGTTTCACTCCTTCTCTTTGTTGTGTCCCCAGGAACATAGTCTCAAACAGAAATCTGCTGAATGTCTTTATAGCAGGTTTTTTTTCCTCGCACATGTGAAGGAGATGCCTTTGGAATGCCACCCAGAGGAGGGAGTCGCTTAACCACTGAACTCACAGAGGGTGGTTGGCTTAAGTAGCCCTGGAGTGGCCTTTCAGACTGAGGCTGCTGTGGTCTCCTAGTTTGTTTTTGTTTTTCACCTTCCTGCTTGTGAATGTTTAACACTGACAGAGTAACAGCTCAAAGCTCCCTTAGAACATTTAGGTAATTTTAAAAACTGTTATTATTTTCATAATCACCATCTCCTCTTGATCTCAGGGGAGGCTGGGAGCCCTTGATTGTCTTTAATAGCGCACATGAAACTGATAGTGCCAATGGGAGGTGGGTGGCAAGTTTCGTAACATGCCAGCTACTATCCCCCCTCCCTCCCTGCTCATTGCAAAATATGTCTCTTGGCAGATCTGACAATATCCATAATTAGGGACCAGGAATCCTGACTGCAGAACACTTTCTTCATGACACCTGTCCAACTCTTACTCTTTTGCATCATCTCATGCCTCAGCTTGCTGGCTCGCTCCACGTCACAACAGTCTGCTTTTAGTGAACTTATTTCTCTTGTCAAATTCTCAGGCAACAGAAATTCAACCTCCACTGTTTACATGTGCCATGGTTTGTGTTGCTACCTTTGACACAGTAGACATTTTACAGAGTTTGGGAATGAATGAGAAAAGTTCATGCAAACTACTTCAGGCATAGTTTAGGGTTTCCATTTCCCCTATATTAAGTACCTTTCCTACTCTTTAAGGAATTGCTTATTGTAATATAATCTTTTTTTGTAAAAAGCACTCTTGACTGTCATACTCTCTTCTAGACAGAAAGAAGGTGGTTCAATTTTTACGTATGTCTGAGAAAGACAGCCTAAGGAACAGCAGTTGACTTGAAGTGCTTAGCAATTCTCATGGAAGGAAACAGAAAGACAAACAGGGAAATAGAAAATGTACAATAAGGTGAGGATATTGTTACTGAGTTTTGCTGGTGCGGGTGAAAGAAAACTTGAAGATGAAGTTGTATTCAGTGAGAAAATCTGCAAAGAGAAGGATTAGGTAAAAGAAAAGAGCTAAAGCCACCTGAACCATTCATGCTTAAATGTAGTCAACCTTTGAAATGCTTTAAAAATCTTTGTTTATGAGGGAGAGGTCATAGAATTTTTTTAATGGGATAATGGTTAGGTGTTTGTAAAAGATCAGAATTTGTATATGAGTCTATCTTTCTTAGAAACTATGACTGCTTTATGAATATTGTACTTGAATAAAGTTTTATAACTAAGTACAGGAATTTCCAACTAAATAATTTATCTTCTTTTTTAAAAGTTTGACTAAACGCTTTTTTCTCAACAGACCAAAAAGATTACAGAGTTAGATAAATTGGGGAAATGACAAATTACAACAGTTTCTTTTCAAATATGTGTTGTTCATTTATGAAATTAATACAAGATTGCTATAAAAATGTAAATATCACAGTAATTATCTAATTCAAAATATAAAAGTTGTTCCTTGCTCCTTTCCCCAATGGCAGCCCCTATTTTAATTGTTTGGTGTACAGTCCATGTATTTTCATGCATGTATAGTACTAATTAATTCTTATTATTTGAACAAAAATGGATTCATTTTGTGTATATTTTATTATAGCTCACTGTTTAAAATTTTAATGGTATATTCTGGTCTTTGTGAAAGACCAAAAATGGCTTGCCTCTTCCTCCCTCAAATATTTACCTCAATCCCCTGAAACCTATGAATGTTAATTTATTCAGGAAAAAAAAAGAACTTTTGCAGATGAAGTTAATCCTGGATTACCTGAGTGGGCCATCACATATCTTCTTACACAAGAGAGACAGAAATTAGGGATAGACACAAAGAGGAGAAGGGACATGAAGATGGAGGTAGAGATTGGAGTGATGAGCCTACAAGCAAAGGATGCCCAGAAGCCACCAGGAATTGGGAGGGAGACATGGCGCAGATGCCCTGCCCTCCCAAAGCCTCTGAAGTTGCACAGCCCCTGCCAACATCTTGATTTCAACATTTGGCCTCCAGAGATAGGAAAAAATACATTCTTATTCTTTTTTTAAGTCACTAAGGTTGTGATAATTACCACCACCACCCCTAGGATGTGATAAATTTTTACAGTAGCTCTTAGAAATAATACAGGCCTCTTTCTATGTTGGTTATATAGCTCTCATGCATTCTTTTTAACCCCCATGTAATTTTTTCCATTGTATGGATACACCATAATTTATTTAAATAATCCTTTATTTAGAGATAACTGGTTAGTGCCAATATTTCAACTTTACAAACATTATTTTAGGAAATAACCCTTATACGTAAGTATTACTGTGTATGTTTAAATGTCTTTTTAGAATAAACATTTGGAAATAGAATTGTCAGGTCAGTACATAGGCTTATAAAACAACTGTATTTTTGAATAAATACTATATTTAATATGTTCACATAGGTATCATTACAACCCAGCCACTCAGTTACCCAAATCAGATGTAACCCCTTTTACTATTTTATCATATTTGTATGTCCTTACAGAAATAGTCTATAATTGTATGCATATAAACATTACTTTTTCTTTTTTTGCACAAAGAAATGAATTCATAGCCCTGGTTGATGTGGATCCCTGTTGGTTATAGTGTTGTCGCATGACAGAAAGACTGTGAGTTTGATTCCTGGTCAGGACACATACCTAGGTTGCAAATTCAATCTCCTTTCTGGGCGTGTGCAATCCCTGATCTGGGCAATTATGGGAGGCAACCAATCAATGTTTTTTTTCTTGCATTGATGCTGCCCTCTCTCCCTTCCTTTCTCAAAAACAGTGAAAAAAATGTCCTTGGGGTAAGGGTTAATTAACAACAACAACAAAAGAATAGCATAGACAACTTGGGTATTGTATTACCTGCTTTTTTCACTTTAGTGTATGATGGAGAGGAGGTAAGAGTGTTTACATTTATTACAATTATTTATTGAGTGTATCCTATGGCTTTCGCCAAAAAGTTTATACTAATTTATACTCCATTAACCAAATATGACTTCATTTTCTAAATGAGGCCAGTCTCTTAATATCACTTTTTATCTTTATTCTTTTCTTGACAGCTCTTGTTTCACAGTTGTAGAAAAACTTGTATGGTTGTAGGATTTTCAAATTTCTATAGAAATGAAAATATAAAAATTTGTTGAGTATTCTCATAGATTTTCAATTCTGTATCTACTGAGCTTCAAGGTTTTTCAGCACATTGCATTGAGAAGAATAACTTTTACTGTTGATTTTCTTAATATTAATAATATATGTGATAGTTTTCATAGTATCTACTTAGTTTATGGACCAGAGCCATGAGAGAGTAGCATTAATATTAGTTAATATCAAATGTCATATTACTCATGTAAAAATATAGTAAAGTTATCTCAGATAGTAGTTATTCCAATAATTTTTATTTTTTAAACCAAATTTTCATAGCTACTTTTCCTATTTGTTTTTCTAATTTTGCTATCCCAAAATATATCTTGAAAATACAAGGTATATTTGACATCTGTTCTATTGTTAAAACCCCAGGAAAAACTATAAAGCTGTTATTGCAAATTCATCATTATTATTAAGAACCATAATTCACCTCGTGGTTATCTCAGCTTGTCTTCACCTCTCATCTGAGTTCGCAGATGACATTGCCTTCCTAGGTGAGGCAGCACTGCAGTCTCATATCTCCCACCTTAATTTGTAGCGATGCATTACATTTGGGTGGCAGGCAGTTGTTCGTGCTTGAATACTCCAGAATTTGAATGCTACAGTTTGTGGCATCCATGTAATGCTTAGCAGTAGGTACAGCTGTTAACTATTCGCTTATAAATAATCTTTTTCCCTTCTCAACCTGTCTCCCAGGTAGTGTACCTGTCACCATTAATAACTTTTAGGCAGCCCCCTGGTTATTTGACCCATCAGTTGTCTTTCATGGAAGAGTGGTGCTCTGGCTGCTATTGAATCTTAGGTAGGTTCCTTCAAAAATTCAGTCACCCCCCTGCAGCTGTATAGTTGCAAATCCGCTGACTGCAGGGAAGTTGTGTTCTTGGGCTTCACAGGCAAGCAGCTGCATACCTCATACAATTTGAGAAAGGTGGCATTGCATTTGGGGCTGTAGATGATAAGACCACCCAGTGAGACCCCACCGCAGGGGAGTGGGAAATGGGTGGTGAAGATGCAAGTACAACATTCCTATCTCTTTGATGCTACACCTGCACAGAACTGTTATGGCATCATTCGTCATCCTCTGATGTTTTTAAACTTGGGGGTGGTGTACTTGATCTGATTAGTGGATCCATCAGGTGTGGCATTCTGCCTCTATCTAAAACTTGAGAATGAAAGTCTAGGGTCTGTAATTCAGAGGATGGGAACTGACCCCTAAGTTCTTTAGCTATTTTGTGGTTCTTCCATTTGAAAATGTCACTTGACTCCACTGTTTCTTCCTGAAATCAGCTACTCCCAACAGTTCTCCAAACTAATTCCTCCTTTCTTGTAGGTCTCAGCAATTTTCTAGGAAGTTCTCCTTTTCTCTCTGTTGTATGTTTAGCTGTACCACTTCAAGTGACCACATGACAATTTTTATTTACTCTACAATAATTACCTATTTATTTGTATGTTTCTTTTACTAGATTATAAATTCTTTGATGGATAGCTCTTAGTGTTGTTTATTGTATCCATATTCTGAGTACCTCAGAACCTTAATAAATTTATGTTAAAAGAATGAAGAGAATAAAAGTTTATTTTTATGAACTCACTTTCCATTGACATATCATGGTCATATCAAGGAGGAGTTCAAGTACTAAATTCTGATTATGTGCTGTCTACCATACATTTTGCTAGAATCATGATACAGATAGGAAAACATTTCAATTTCTTATTGCCCTTTTAGTGAGTGATTAATATCATACATTTCTTTATCTGAGAATATATCTTGGCAGTACAGGATTTCTTCAGACTTGGCAGTGTATGAAGTATCACAAGGCAAAAAGAGCATTAAACTGTATCTGGAAAGTAATTCTAATATTTGTGAACACAGACTATGATATTAAAATAAATCTTCAAAGGAAGTAAATCAATTAAGCATTATATTGGTTAGGTTTTCATTTGGAAATGTATTCACCCTTCAAATGATCTTTGCTATTCTTATCTCACTGAATGTAATGAAGTAGAAAATGATCAAATTTCTAATATGAAGAACAATGCCATACTTATGCATTTCTATAGTTTAAATACAGAAATGCACACACCATGTATATTTTTTATTTAAGTATATAAGTATGTGTGTGTGTATGTATATATATGTGTGTGTGTGTGTATATATGTGTGTGTGTGTGTGTAATGAAATGCAATAGCATTCTGAAAAGATGGAAAAACAGCAAGAACCTTAAATTTTCAGGCAAGCTCAGAAACAAAAAGCAGCTCAAAATGAAGTCTTCTTAATATACTTTCATAAGGGCAACTATGCCTATAAGAACTATCTGGTAGATAGAGTGATGAAAAATTAAGGTAAATAAAAAGATATTTAGTTATAAGTTCAAGAATGAAAGACCCTTAATTCTGATATATAGAATACATTTTTGAAGTAATAACATTTTGTAAAGAAATGGATGCTTTTGTAAAAAGTAAATCATACAAAGGACTATATAGTTGAAAGCAAGTCTTTGATATTGTCTATGCATATAAAGCACATGTATTCTTCTGTTTATTTAATAAAAATGGTGAGGGAGGATACAATCAGCACATTATTCCACACTTCTCACTTTTCCCTTAATAATATATCTTATAAGCAATTTTATGTCAACACATAAAGAGCTACCTCACTGTTTTTTAACAGCTGCATTGTATAGATATATCATAATTTATGTGCCTCTTTTCTCACATACTGATAGACAAGATATTGAAGCAAATTTTTGATCTTTGTGAAATAATAGTGAATAAATGGTACTGCATTGTTTTCATCTGCATTGCTCTTAATGATGGGTAAGGTTAATATATTTTTATGGCTATTATTTATTTCTGTTCCGTTTTGGTAATTTCATGGTAAATCCCCTTGCTTACTAATTTTTAGCACTTAAAAAAAAAAATCTTAAAATTAGCCTGTAGTCTGTCTGTGTTGTCATACTTGTTTTTAGTTGGTCTTTAGCTTTTTACTTTGTTTTCACTTTTGCTTTTTAATTGTTGTTCTTTGTGGGTTTTTCCTTTCTTTAAGTTATTACCCAGGATTTTTATGTTTCTTGAAGCAGTGAAAGTAAGATATATAGGGGTTACCTATTATTTTTCATCCAGGGGGGTGTTATTTTAGTGACATATTATTATTTAAAGAATTCAAAACATTTTCTAAAGATTGTTACATATACAAATAGCAGAGCACTACTTTGCAAATCTGTTATTTAATTTGAACTTTTAATAATTTTTAGGTACAATAGTAAATGTGTATTTAGAATAAGAAAGCAACCCCCCAAGAAAGAAAACTACTATAGTCATGGAGATTCAGGCCTTTTTCTTCTGGTATCTCCTTAGGGAATTGACTATAAATGTGTACTAGAATTCCTTCCTAGTCGCAACCTGATGTCCCCTCTCCATCTAAGATATCCTACTACTCCCTGTAACAACCAAGGGCCTAGGCAGATAAGAGATGGGAACTAACAAAGAACTAACTAAGCCTCATTAGTTCTTTGTTAAACCTACTTCTGGATGTCTAGCAGTAAATCATATTTTATTGCAATTTTCTGTCATTAGCACCCATAGCAATCAGTCCCAGGACTGACAGCCTTGAGAGGGTCATCGTCCGCTCTATTCTTTCTGGCCTCCTTGTCATTTCATTTAATATTGTTCATATTGTGGTTCACTTCCATTACCATGCACTGTGTTCTCTCTTCAAGTGCCCACCAAGTAATAAGAGAAAAGGAGGAGGTTAAAGAAGCAGTTGATTTACAGCTTAATCCCATATAATTTTTTTTCTGTTTTGGGTTTTGTTGTTATTATTTGTTTTTTGTTTCCTTGGAGGAGGGGGGTTTTAGGTGAAGCTAAAATCAGTTCTAAAATAATACAGTTGTTGCCTTTGTGTTGCCCGTTCACTTTGGTCAACTAGTGAATGTAGTGTCAGAAAAGGCGTAAACACTTGGCAGCCCTTTCCTGCCCTCGACTGTGTCCTTGGTGTAGGAGCTGCTGAGGAACAGCTGATGCTTTTCCCTTCATTTGTGTGCATGTGGTCTCGTGTCAGCCAACAAGAACGGGGAGGCTCATGACCGGTTTTTAAAACATAAAAATAAAATAAAACAGTTAAGGGACCCTTTTAATCAATTTTATATTCTTTTGTTAAAAAGATTATACCATTTTTGGTCATATTTTGAAAAGGACTTAATAGGGTAGGTCCTCACAATTGTTTTAGAAAGCAACTTTATTACTTTATCTCAATCTTTAACCAAATTCTTTAACCAAAAATGAAAACCAAACCAAAACAAAAAACTCCTTCCATGTACATTTGAAGCCATTCCTTGTTACTGCTTTGCAGGTATGCAAATAAGCACTGAAAAAAAGGGAAATTGATACCCGTATTCTCTCCTACCACCTTTGCTTCCATGTTTAATTTTTATATTTCTGTCCCTGATCAAGTGAAAAATTAAATGTGGACCTGAGAGTGAGGTGGGAGTGAATTCTTGAGGCATCCAGCTTTCATTATGGAGTTTAGACTTGTATTTTGCCTTAGGATTTTAGGCTTGATAGTGACTCTACAGTATACTTTCCTGGACAGCTAGGAGTTAAAAGAGATTGGTGGTTTCTAGTTTTGGCATCTTTCAGCTGTTCTTCAGGAGAATATAAAGTGCCTGTGGAGGAGGTCCAAACCAGTGAATGTTTAAGAGAAAGGAAAAAAAAATCTAACTGAAGAACATTCTTATGTGACTTAGTTGCCTTCTGTTGCATTAAATGGATAGAAAGAGGAATAAATGTTGTGCTTAATCATTTTTAACATTTAAAACTCTTTTTTTTTTTTTTTTTTAAATCCCAAACCTTAGAAAACATGAAATGACCTTCAGACCTATTGGCTCCCACTGTTTAGTTTATCAAGTCTCTATCACACCCTTCCCCCTCCATGTAAAAATCCAGAGGGAAGTGTGAAAAGCATCAGAAAGTCTCCTTTATGCCAGTTCAGCCTTTTAGTCGTTTGCCAGCACCTTCATCTCTTCATATGTTTCTAGCTAAGGTCTAACATGGAACAAAAACCCGACAGCAATGGAGACCAGATGCCGGTATTTCTTCTCTGTCACTTGGCTGCTGAGCAGATGGAATTTATATCAATCGGGCATGCTAGGAGGAAGAGGCCGTGGCAGCCAACATGTGGAACTGGGGCTGAGTGACATTTCTGCTAATGTTTTGTCCTTGTAGAACATTATGCTTCCTCTTTGCTTATGAGCTGTGGTTTTCCTGACTCAGATGAGGTTCCAGCTCCAGCTGGAATGGTTGTCGCTCTTCCCCTCTCCCCAGACGCTCCCCCCACTTTTGGGGGAGCGCTGGGAGCAATGGAGGAATAGTGGGGCCTGCACAATGGAGCTCTTTATTAAAATACCTGACATCTGCATGCAATGCACCAAAATCATCCTAGCTCAGGCAGAGGAATGCGCCAGGCATTACTAGTCACTTTTTGTCTCGTGCCATGTGCTTGTTTGATTTATATAATGAGTGAATACCTCTGGCAAAGGAGGGCATTGAACATGTTATTGGAGGGAGGGAACTTTTTAATTTTTTCCAAGAAGCATTGTCATAGAAAAGCCTAAAATATGAGTATTTAAAAGCTATTGCAGCAATCGCATGGATTTCTTGCTATGGTTTAAAAATATTTGTTTATTATCCTCCTGCCCCATTTAAGGTAAGATCAGAAAACTCAGAATCCTAGTGTAACATGAGATGGAGTATCTGTCTGTAGGAAGTGGCACTTTTAAAGAATCTTAATGTTACAAAGAATCTAAAAGGAAAACATAAAATATGTGTTAAAAACAAATACAAAAACACATAAAACAGAATAGTTGGTGAAATTCTAATTCTAGTCCCCTCCCTCAAAAAAGTGCATTATGCTTTTCATATAAGAAATGTATAAACATGCACAAAACATTATTATATTTTCTAATCTAATGATGTAAGCCTATTTATGGCAAGTAAATAGGAAAATAAGGCTATGTTAATACATCATTTCAGAAAGCGCTGAACTTGCCGTGAAATTGCTGCTTATACTACAAAATTATCAACTACTTCACCATTCCTTTATTTCTTGGTGGATATTTGACTTGAGATTTTGATTTGGTTGCTGATGGATTCAGGAAAGAACACAGGCAAGCTAATTGGAGAGAGATGAAGCTTCTACTTACTACTTTTGTACCCCCCACCTTTTTTTTTTTTTTTTTTTTTTTTTTTTTTCCAAAAACAGCCTCTGGCAAATCTCTTCTAGAAAACTTCCACAGAAGCCTGGCCATTTCCTTTTCTTTAGGAAACCAAAACCTTGTCCTTCGGGCACTTTGTTTTTAATAATTCTTCTGCTAAGGGAGTTTCTCCTAGTGTCTCACTGCTTAGTTGTAGAGATGGGCCCAAAGCTAGCTACCTTGGGTTGAAGTAAACCATGTAGATTGCGTAGAGATGGGCATAAAATACTAATATTAGTATGTCTGAAGAAAGTCCCAATTTAGTCTTTTTTGGAAAAAAAATCTTTAAAATTGCCATAAAACTTTATTTTTCTTGTTTATTTTCTCACCCATTCTTATGCCATATTGAGCATAAAACTTTTGGGTCATTTAAGTAGCATGGTATAAGGAACCTACTATATACTGCATTATATTGCAGCATATGCCTATAGTGTGTCCATGTACAGTGGAATCTGGAATTACAAAATACAATTATTTTTCATTACACAAACTTTAGCTATCTATACTCAGGAATGAAATACATTCAGAGAAATTATTTAGATTGGGCTGTTTGGATTAAAGGAATCTCCCTTATTGTCTGTACACTCATGCTATTCAGATAATGTCACATCTCTGGCTTTCCAAACGTTTGCCTTCCAAACTATGATTATCCAAACACAGGAATAAGATACATAGTGAGAAATTTTTTTACACCCACTGCATACTGCATTCTGGAGGCATGGGAATCTCTTGCTTTCAATTGAAGTTGACCTTACACCAGTTCTTTTCTTACTCAATCCCTTACTCCTTTGTTACTTAATCCTTTACGCTTTCTGAATCTTCAGCTTCTTTCTTGTTGAAGATGATCTTCCTTGCTTCTCTTCTCCTCCCTCAAAATCACTCATATCCTAGAACACATAACGTTCCATGTTTCCTTTCCTGTGACCTTTATGTCAGGAATGCTTCGAGGTGGAAGAACTTAAGTGTCTTCCAGAGGTGCTATTTTTGGGGTGGTATTGAATAGTCTGTGTTGATTTTTTACACTTTTAGCTCCAATTCACACCAACATTTCAAGCATGGGAAACACTTCCTCCTGGGACTCCTATAGCTCATATGCCTGAGCACATTTACCTGGAGGGAAAAGGTACCAGTTTTATCCTGTAGACTATATGGTCACAAAAGCCTGTGGATGTCTGTCCTGTAGACTTCCTCAAGGAGAATTTTGGTCCTAGGAATCCACAGCACCAGTTCCTACTAACAGAGTCTGATTACTATCTCATGGGTTTGGTCATCTGACCTCTTTTGAGATGAGGGTCCTTTATTTCTACTTGGAAGGATACTAGACAAAGTCTTTGATAGCATGTGTCAAATTCTAATTCTCTTACTGGATATGTGAGTTTGAAGGAATTACTTAACTGCAGTGAACCTGACTTGTCCCTTCTGTAAAATACAGATGGTAGTATCCACCTTGCAGGGTTGCAAAATCAAACAAAAATTAGAGTTAATGCTAGTTGAGTGCCTGGCACCAAGTAAGAACTCCACAAGTGGCAGCCCCTGTTGTCATTGAAGTTAACAGCCATGCCAGCCCTGGCTAACCCTTTCATCTCTCCTCTTTATGTTTGCTTGATTAGCAGCATCCAAAAGTCTAACCAAAATGTACTGCCTTTCCAGTGCAGACACTTCATTAGAGCTCATTAATGATTACAAAGCAATAAATTCTAGACATACTTTTGCCTATTCCCATCCAATGAGATACTTCTTCCAATCCCTACAACCTAGGAGGAAGTTACCTCTTAAGTCTGCTACCAAGAATGATTTGCTGCAAGAGTTTTGGCCTGCTCTAAAGGGTGAAATCCTTTCTTTTGAGACTTGCATTGGAAAGTCCTTGCCTCTTTGCCCCTGATCCCTTCAGTTAGGGCTGTGCCACAGAATCACCCTATGATATATCTATCCTTACCTTTGTGGGCCAGTCAGGCACCAAGATTTATTATGCAAATGAAGGTCACACCTCTGAGCAACAAAGAGACCCTAGTCATTATTCTATGTTACATATTAATGACAGTTGAGAAGGGGCCAGCAAAGGGAGCATTCATCCCTATTTAAAAGAAATTCCGGCAAAGCTCTTGCTTGTGTCTCTTTAAGATTAATCTGACAGTCTGGCCAGCATGTCTCAACATAAGGACATGCTGGTAATGCATCTGTGTTTTTTCTTGTTTAACTCATCAAACTATATTATAGAGACATTTGTTTTCTGTTTTTACCAAAATTGGACTTCTGTGCCTTTTAATCTCATCTCATGTAACAGGTTTTAAGAGAATAAGATGAATAGTATAGTAAATTAGGACATTATATACATACATGTAGTTTTCCATTTTTTAAATTAGTTTTATTATAACAAGCTACATGGAAGTATATGTGGAAGAACCTTTTCTATTGCTCCTCCTCCTGATTGCTCTCTCATGAAGTAATTGGTGGGCTCTGTTAAACAGTTTGTTGGTGTTCCCTCCAGACCAGTCACTTTTTAAAAAAGGATCTGTAGAAATACTGGCATGAGATATTTGTGACAAATGCCATCTTTGATTGGTCTACAAATCTTGGGTATTGTTAAGAATTGTGCAGTTATCTAGTACATTGATCAGCTTAGAAAACTTCCTGCTCAGTGACTCCTCCAACCCCCCGTGTAAATAAAAATTTATATGGTTACATCAAGCCTCCACTTCATTTTGTTTATATAAACACCCCGGCTGACTTTCTTTCACAATGAAATAAATGACATAAATTTTCTTCTGCTATAAGTTTTGGCAGAAAGAAGTAAACTAATGAATTTTATACAACTACAAATAAAAATAAAGCCTGCTTTCCATCACAGGACATCAGGACAGGTGTGTACGTTTATTCAAGACTGTTTTTTTTCTTAGTGTCATTAAAATTAGCTTGTCTGTATAACTTAGCATAGCATTTCTCCTATTATTTTCTTCCTTTCTGGCAAAGAGTACAATCAAAAACACATATTTGTGATTAGAACTGGATTAAAATTTCTGGCTGAGCTATACCTGAAATATCACAAAAACCTTAATACAATAAGGTAAACATGGCAGTAAATGCCAGTATTTTGGTGTATATTAGTATATACTTGCCTTTTGTTTTTCTAAGATTAACATTTAATTGCCTTGCCTATGTTAAAAAGGGAATGAAATTACCTTATAGGGGTATACAAACTCCTGAGATTTCTCAGCTGTGAGCCCAGCCAAGTTGCCCTCCTCCAACCAGCTACTTCACTCCTTAACACACAGATTCTTATACACAACAGTAAATAACCCTCAATAAATTTAAATCTTATCTCAATCTAAAGACACCACCATCATTATGGAGGAATGTTGTTAGTCTGCAAAGCCTCAGTCAGTTTAGAACAACAGAGCATATCCAAACTTTTTGGTTTTGTCTGGATATTGTTACTGCATGCGTTGCTGCTGCATTCCTGGGTGCCATTTATAGAGTGATTGCTTAAACATTGGCGTGTCACAGTGCAACTCGCCAGTTTAAAGCAGTTTTGCCATTTTTCCTTAGCATCAAGGAAACCAGAACCATCTATCCATTTGCTTCCTTTATAACTAGAATTGTCTAGTTATCTTACTATATTTGGAATAAGCATAAAAGATGATTTTCACCTAACAAATTTAACATTTTAAAACTATCTGGGTTATTACATCTCTTTATTTTGTCACATTGTTTATTAAGGTATAATTACAAAGTCTTAATAGGAGATTTTTCAAATTACTTTGGATTATAGGAAGCAAAAGAATCCCATTTATTATACTGGTCTTATTTTGTTTGCTTCTTTGTGTGTTAAGACTGTATACTAGGAAGAACTGGCTGTTGGATATAAAAAGCATGGAGTCCTCACTCTGTATCCTGGGGTACTCACGATACCTAGATGTGTAATACGGATACAATGATAAAAAAGTAATATTTATCTCAGTTTATATAAGAAGATCACATCTTGAGATCTGCATAATTGTTATCCATTGTAAACTTACTTCCTTGAAGAAGGAAATAGGGTGTTTAGGTTCTTTTAAGTTCCCCATAATCATTGGAGCAACTAAGCATTTAACTTGCAAAAGCACCTCACAAGTAGATACCAGGCATGGCATCTCAGTGACATTGCTCCATACTAGCCCTGTCTTGTTAGGACTAAACTACACACACACACACACACACACACACACACACACACACCTGGCATAGGGACAGGGTGGGTGGAGGGAGGGAGGAAGGAAGGAAGAGAGAGGGAGAGAAAGAGACAGAATATATATATTAATGTGGCTGAATATTCATTGGAGCCCTGCAGCCAGGGGCTGGGAGCACAGTGAGGCTGTGTTTACCAGGCCACCCGAAAGGCAAGAGGGCATAAGGCACTTATAAACAGTGGCGCTGCACAAGCAGTGTTGTCTTTGAAAAGTTTTCTTTTTCCCTTGAATCAGCTACAGTCTCTTACTTAAGGTCACTGCAGTTTGCAATCTTTGGCAGAAGTCTTCTTCCTTTTTTGGTAGTGGCAGTCTGACTTTTTTTTTTTTCCCTTTTGGAAGTGTTTTCCTCGCAAACTGCCATTATCTTCCAAACCTGTTTCATGTTATCATTGTCAGATGCCTCTTCTCTGAGTTTCTTAGAACAAAATGTGATGATATATATATGAAATTTTTTTAAAGCATGGAATTGAAAGTCATATGGTTATGATTTGAGAATGTCAAGCTTGATTTTTTTTTCCCCTCAGAGTTAAAAAAAAAAAACTTACCTTTTTCTCTGGGCAGTGAACTTGCTGCAGAAACATCAAAGAGAATGTGTACTGGATCAAGGTGATTTTTTTTTTTGACCACATCATTGCCAGCTGTGGTGTTTATGATTAGAGGCAGGCGTTCCAGACACCTCTGAGTCCTCACTAAGCGTCAGATCTTTAACAGGATCCATCCCAACTGAATGACACTAAACAGACAGCCAGAGGGGAGTTGGTGGGATAGAATAGGGGAGGGGGTGGAGTAAGTGAGGCTTTGGTGCCTGGTGTACTCACCAGCCAAGCTGTGTAACACACTCTGCTAATGCCAGGCTGCAGGCTGCCCAGAGGCCCCTTAGCATGCCTTTCAGCACAGCTTTCATTAGCCAAAGGGATGACTGTAGCCCAGCAAACACAGTCATTGATCCTCTCTCATGGGGCACAGGGATGTGCAATGTTCAGGTCACAGCCCAGCCGGCTTTGAAGCAGCTCCATTTCACACCGCTGACAGCCACAGGCTGCTGACTTCCAGGAGCTGACACAATTCCTTCTCGATCTCCACACTCCTCACAGCTAACTGCATTGAATTCCCTCTGGACATTGCCTGCACTTGCAATATTAACACTTGTTTACTGGCCCTGTTGACATAAGAATTCTGCAAATAGCCAACAGTACTGATAGCAGTTCATGAAAGGGAGTTCTCTTTCCTTCCTTCAATTCCCCTCTGGGTCACTGTAACTGCCAGGCAGTTTTGCTAGTTTCAAAAACCAGAATATGCTACTGGAATCAGGAAATCAGTACAACAAGTTTGGAGTTGAATATTTGGGAATTGTTCAATTCAAGATGAGAGGGCTTATTCTAGTGAATGCCATCAGCAATGAAGGAAGGGAGAGGTGATTTGGTTGATAAGTAATTCTTTTTTTCAGTGTGGGAGTGTTTTTTTCTTTAATTTTCAAAATTGTCTTGAGATGGATCACTTACAGAACCCTGTGAAAATAGAAATTCAGATCCTTTAAAAAATGTTATTGCAACAATTCAAAAATAAACATATGTTTGCATATTGGTGGGAATACAGTAAGATTTGTGTGTTAAGACATCTAGAGGGTAAGTAGAGAGGAAAGAAAGTTTATTAATGTGATTTCAAAAAGAGATATAGATAACAGATTATTAGTACAGAGTTGCTTTTCAGAACCTCTCCAATTAACAGTGTTTTATTTGTTCTTTAAGAATTATCTAAGCAATAGATGTCAGAGCTGGGCAAAACCAAAATGATGGACGTGTTTAAGTAGAATTCTTTTGCTTCTCATTTTGTTCTTCCTACTCCACATTTTCATGTCTTCCTTTCTTCTGTTATCCTCCCAATGACTTTGTGGCTATTCATATCACCAGTGCGTTCTGGCACCTGTCCTCTTTGAATGGTGTAAGGAAGGCACATTGGCTCATTGCACAGGAGTGTGAAAAGTTAGTTTGAAACCTAGTAATTCTCAGACTGTGTGGTTTGGAGTCAGTAGAGCTAAGTCATCATTAGAAAGCCAGTGGGCTCTAGAGCTATCAGGTAGACTTACATTGCTATCTGAGGGTCCTTTGATGAAGGCTTAAACCAGAGTGTATAACTGAGACTCCTACTCCTACCTTTAGCGTGACTTACCTGGTATGGGGTTCTACTGGAAAACTGTTATATCCCACTATTATCTTATAGAAGAAAGTGGCAGGAGATATCTACGTATATAGACAATTCCTGCTCACCTTGCTGGTTACTGAAATTCCACAGCACACCAAAAAATACACTTTGTTGAGCCGACAAATTTTCATTCATTCACACTAGACAACTGTTGTTGTGTTGGCTGTTGTCATTTCTTTGACAATCTAAGAGAAAAGAGGTTGGCACCTTTGACTAAATAGTCAAGTATTACATGTTTTAAAAATTATTGTGATACAATGATTGAAAATTGCTGGCCTGCCCAGGCTGGTAGCTCAGTGGATAAGGTGCCGGCCCGTGAACCCAAAGGTCACTGGTTCAATTCCCAGCCAGGGCACGTAACCAGGTTGCAAGTCAGGTCTCCAGCCAGTCCTTAGCTGCAGGCAGGTGAAAGGCAACCAAACATTGATGTCTCTCTCCCTTCCCCTCTCTCTGGAAATAATAAATACAATCTTAAAAAAAAAAAAAGACAATTACTGGCCAAATATTTTGACCTCCCTGAGTTTGATCATCCTTAGGGAAGTTTCCTCAAGAAACGTTTAGATCTTTGTTCCTAGTATTTTAACCGCAATTCTAATTACTGACCATAATTACTGTTCTTCTCCCTTCTGAGTATGCGGACATCTTCATCATCCTCTTCTTTCCAACTAACAACCCTTGTACAACTCTGAATAAAACTAGCATCTTCCAAAAGAAAGTTAGTTTTCTTCCTGGTCCTACCCTTTCTCTGTTTTGTCCTTCTTGAGAACTCCTTTGATTATTAGGAACCTTTCCTCAAGTCTTAGACCCTTCTCTTTATAAAACTTACTTACTTTAATAAGATTCTAGAATCTTAAGGGGAAAACAAGAATAGCGAAATAATAGTCTACATTTTTATTTGTGTAAACACCTAACTCATTCAATTTGTTTTTCAAATGTTTATTTTATATAAAGAAAGTTAATTATGCTTTTTGTCAGTGCTTCCCTTCCCTGGCAAATATACTAAAAACTTCTGAAAATGATTCTTAATAGTTTTTTTTTATGGAAACCCTCAAAACATCAAAGTTTTATATAGTGCACTTACATTATATGGTTGTCCATGGACTGACATTATAAATAAATATATAGAGTAGAACAACAAAATAGTTTTATTTTGATGTACATTTGTCATCCTAAACATGTTAGTTCAATCAGTTTATTTAATTACATTGTTGCCCAGGTTCCATTTTATTGGTTTGTTTTGTTTTCTCTTGACTTTTAATAGTTTTCAGAACTACTTTGAGTCAGCATTAACCCATTTTACAGGTTTTACAATGGAGGTAGACAGGGGTCTCATTAGTTTGCTTCTGAGTTCTTAGCTTGAGAATTGTTGTTCCTCAGGGTGTTTAGTATCCTCAGTAACAACAGCTTCTTAAATTGCTAAGAATTTTATTTGGCACATGTTGAAGTAGGATAGTTTTAAAAAGCACTCAGTTCCCCTGTTTAAGAGAATGAAGGTTAATCAGCAATTTCATGTTCAAGAAAACGTTTCAAGCATTTAATTTTCCAACCACTTAAAGGAGGGAGAAAATGTCTAAATATTTAAGAGGATATCATTTGTCAAGTTATCTTTAAAAAATGAGGTGTATGTACATGCACATGTATATAGGTAGATCAATATAACAGTTGATTTAAACAGAAATAAAAGTAGGTCCACGTTAATCTTTGAGTCTGTTGTGAATGATTTCATTAGCATTGTGAATATCAGATCATTGAGATTTTTGCAGAGAGCACTGTTGACAGAATTTAAAATGAGTATTTTTAAAAGGTTATTATGTGACATAGACACACAAGTACTCAGATGCCTAGTGTGATGTCTTGTGCATGTGTGTATGTGTATGTGTGTGTTTTTCAGTGAAATGATATTATTTGTATAACGGGAAGAAATACCTTTATTTTAGTAGCAAGAAGACTTGATTTTTCTGCTGCTGGAGTTAGATTAAGAGTAAATTAGCATTTCTGATAAAATACTTACTTAAATAAAAGCCCAAGTGTATTAGCCCCTAGTTTTTCCCTTTCTTTTCTCTGTCTTTGGTGGAACAAATGGATATTTTCTGACAGCCTCCAGGTGTAGGTCCGAAAATGTCTTCTATTGAGACCTTTGCACTTGGGGTCATATGGAAGAAAATGTGGTGCATTTGCCTGTGTAAAATTCCGCAGCCACTATCCAAATTAAGGAAAAAGTAAAGCTGACCAGCTCAGTAAAATTTGCCGCCTGTCAGTTTAGCACCATATACTATGCCTGGGGGTGAATCACCTGAAGATTTCACCCATCATCCATTGATGAAACTTGAGAACATTTGTAGGCCAGCTTTTCCCTGTGAGTTTCCTCCCCCCCTTCCCTAGCATGTAATGTAGCTGGAAAAGGAGGAAATGATCCAAAAATCTGTGAAGACTTAAACACCTATTGATTTCCAACTAAGGAAAAAGAAATCAACCAAGTTTTGATCTCTTATTTGAAGAGCCGGTGCAAATATATACAATATAGGAAGCTCTGTTGGGACACAGTGGATTTCCCTGACTTAGCAGCATGATACACCATATTTAATAGTAAGTGAAAGGGGCAAGTATGTGAAAGGAGGTCAGATACCTCTGGGAAAAGTTGCCCCCGTATCCAATACCCATGCTTTCTGCCTTTTTATTTCCTGATTTCATCACACAGTGGTGTTAAGTGGATCTCTCTGCTTTCCTTTCATACCAAGTAGGAGTCTTTCATTTTAGTCGCTGCTGTGCACCTCTAGCAAAATCACCAGCTAGACAGATGGGAAGCTAGGATGAAGGCCTACCAGGAGGCTCTCCAGCCAATGAAGATGTTGGATATTTGCTCCTCTGTAAAGATGATTGATGACCTGTGGATTTTTTAAAAGTGGTCACCAATGCCAGCTTCTCGAAGTCAGCTAGAGTGAATGTGTGGCTAGTGCTTATTTGATTAGCCGAGGTCTTCCTGACCTTGGCGGTGTTGTGACTCATAGCCTTGCAGGGACGAATTGTTTCTGGACGGCTTCTCTGACATCTGAGATACAAACAGGTCTTTTTAGTCATTTGTCAGACATCAGAGGAAAAGTGGTCTAACACAGTTAAGGCCTGAATGTTCAAAAATACTGCACACTCAAATCTACATTAAATTTAGAACCTAAAATCTGGGCTGTAAGAAAAGTGCCAGTTTATCATTACAGGTTAAAAACCCAGCCAGATTACCTCTTTCTTAGAAATGTGTAAAACACCTTTCTCTACTTAATTTCTCCCTTATTTCTCCCTTAATATCACTGTTAAGTGATATTATAACTGTGAACTTTAGAGGTTCTTTAAAAATAGCTAGTAATGCTGCATTCTTCGACCTGATAACCATTTTTCCCTGCTTTTCTGGATAGAAACTTGACAGGTTTTGGAATGCCATGCTCTAGTATGGAACCTGCAAAATCTACAACAGCCCGAAGAATGCCTCTTTACCCCAGTTAGTGGTGTTTACTGAGTCTCATTTTCAAGTTAGGGTCTAATTCTATTTCTCTTGCAATATCATCCTTATTTTCTGTGTCTTCAATGGATGTCCTCAGAAGACTCTGTTCCTCCATCTTAGAAAACTTTGCGGTATGAATTCCAAATGTGTCCCCATATTTGTCAGTGGAATTTTTGAGTAGTTGATGTGAGGAAGGCCCTTGCAACTAAGGGCTGGAGACATAGAAGACACAGATGAGTTTCCTGTCTTAAGACCTATAGAGCAACCATGGGTGACATGGGTGTAGTAGTACATTTACCAAAATTTACATACCAATAAGACAATTATATGTTATAATTTGAGAACTTAAGTATAGAGATAACCTACAGCAAAAGATACCAGGGCTAGGTGGCTTCCTTTGAAAGATAGCTTCCCAGAAGACACGTGGCTTGTACTAGGTATTAAAGGTATTAACAAGGGATGGAATGTGAAGGTGAAGTGGGCATCTAGGTTAGGAGGTTAAACGTGTGCAAAACATACACAGATCAGAGAAGCAGGTATTTGTGAGCAGAGGGCACAATATCCTGTATGGAAGAAAAGCTGATTGTTGAGACATGACTACGTTGAGGAGAAGCAAGCATAATACATGAAGAGTTTGTGTTTGGGCCCCTGGGCAGTAAAGGACCAGTAGGAGTTTTGAACCGTGGAATAATGTGAAAATTTCATGGCAGGGACATTTTTCTGTTTACAATGTGTTAAATAAATTTAGGGGTGAAGAAATTGGAGGAATTCAGTAATCCTGTAAAACACATACATACATAGCAGAAACAAAACAGAATGGATAATGGTTTGAAAGACTTGTGAGAGAATTGACAAGAGTTGTGTTGTTCTGTACTCTTTGTGGCAAGGCATATAAAAACTATGTATTCCTTTTGCTTTGTATTATTAACTGGAAAATGTTGGTGATTTAGTTAACAGTTGTCCTGAATACTGAAACCTACGTAAGAGTTGACTGATTTGTTGAAAAATGTCCAAGATGCCTTTCACCAGAAATGGTAAGGAAGGACCTGTTGAGCAGAAGTATGCTGAACTGTGGTCAAAGAAGCAGTGTAGACTTCTATTGCAATAATTAAACATTCTATACTGGTGTTACCTGACTTATGTTTTCTCTCTCAGTAGACTTTAAATTGATCAGTAGCAGAGAAAACAGTATTTCTTACTTATGTTGATATTTTCTGTGCGTAGGAAAATGCATATATTAGGTAATCAGTACACAATAACTTAAAAACATTTATATAATTTACATTCTTATTTATAGTGATGTGTTACAATAGCAAAACACTGTTGTACATTGTTATATAGGTGTAACTGCTTTGGAAAATGCATTGGTTTAGCTTTTTTGAGCACATAGGTAGATATCATATCTTAATTGTCTTTGGAGTTACACTAATGCTACCTATAATTAATATTCACCCAGTAAATGTTGTTTGTGGGCCTAGTGTGAGTAAGTTGTTGTATAGGAAGCATACAAGATGGAAGCAGATACTCTATCCTCAAGAGGTTTGCAGACTGACTAGACCAAGAGATGTGATATCTCCATAAATAACTGCAACGCTAGAGGTAGGAAGTACTAACACAGTACAGGATGCCTGGGTATATAAAGTACGGAGAAAGTTCCATCCTAGAAGGTTGAGAGAACTTTATATAGGATTTTCCTATTTTTAATCTGGTTCAACTTGGGTAAGAGTTCAACTTGCCAGATGGCATAGGAGCAGAAAATCATGAGACATGCATAGGAAACAGCAGGTAGTTAGTATGGCTTGAATATGGGATTAGAGTAATCATGAGAAAGATGCTGGTTTTGTCCAGGACTTTCCCTGGTAAATGATGTCCTCCTAAAGATCTTTTGAGGTCCCATGCAGAACCTAAGTGGGTGGCCTCCATCCACCCTCATAAGTATTTCTGTGACTTTTCCAAAAACTTGTTATGAATGTAAAAAGTTTGTGAAATTCAGTATGATTTTCTTTCGGTCTACACTTGACTATTAAAAAGGTAAAAAAACAACTTTTCTGAAATTTTCATCCAAGTTTTAATGGGAAAAGTTTATGATAGGTATTTAAGAGCTTTCATGGATCAATATTTCTGCCAGTTTCTTCAACTGGCCTTTCAGAATCCATTTCTTACTAAGTCTTTGGAATAAAAGTGAAAAGAGCTACCAGAAAGCTGTAATTATACTGGTTATTTGGGGGAAGTGTTGGGTTGCAGTAATCTAGAATTTTTGAAAGAAATTGTAAATGTAGTTAATGAGACTTTGTGTACTGTGACCGAGCTACAAACTCGGTCACAGTGTTGAGGCTAAAATAAGACTGTGGCCTCTCAGCTTTAAGAGATGAAGTTGTTCTGCTAGGCTGTTAATATTATTATGAATGCTAAAATGAAATTCAGTTTACCTCGTTGAAGTTTTTGGCACTGTAGTAGAGTAAATTTCGGGGAAGAGAGAGAGTGTATAATGTTTTTTGTTTTTTGTTTCTATAATGTAACTGTTACTTATGAGACTTAGAACCTTTCTGATTCTCTTTTAAAACATTTTCTCTGTGAACTTAAAATACTGTTTTCTTTCAGAACAGCTTTAGGGTTTCAAACTTAAAATCTTCTGTTTAAATCCTGGCTTTATATTCATCTCCCCTCCCCTCCAGGCACAGTTTTCTCTAGATCTTGGTTGGCTCTGAATCCCAGGAATTAAGACAGGGTAGCATCTATAAATCAGGAGACAGCTTCATTATCAAAGTTATGTGTTTTCACCTTAACAGATAGCCAGTCCTGGTGTTGGTGCCAGGCCCTGCCTTATCATGTAACCATCAGCACTGCACACTGGAATGTTCTTTGTTTGGATTATTTACTCCTTCTATAAACAAAGATTAGAGTAAAAAATGTCAGCACTGGGGCCCAAGCAGAACTGACTGTTACTAGAAAATCTCAGTAGCGTGAAGTGGGATATAATTTGCTACTCACAGGTAGGGTAGCACTGCCTTGATATTATCATCATAGCTGAATTTAATGCCAAGAATTGTACATGTTTTATCTCATTTAATTTCTCCAATAGCCCTAGAAGATAAGTTCTGTTTTCCCACTTTACAGATGAAGAAACCGAGAAAAAGATTGAGTATGCCTCAACTTACATTGTAAGTAATAGACAATTTAGTTTCAGACCTAGACATTTGACTTCAGCCTTATCTTTTTTATTGACTACACTATAAACAAAGATGGTACCTTTAAAATTAATGTTACTTGCCTTGGCTGGTGTGTCTCAGTGGATTGAATGCCAGTCTGTGAAACAAAGTCACTGGTTCAATTCCCAGTCAGGATGCATGGTTGGCCTGCAGGCCAGGTCCCCAGTTGGGGGGCATGTGAGAAGCAACCCACACATTGATGTTTCTCTTCTAATCTTTCTCTCTCCCTTCCCATCTCTATAAAAATAATAAAATTGTTTTAAAAAATAATGTTAACTGGAATTTGAGCTACTTGTAACCATTAGATGCTTCTACAGTTTTCACTTGTGTTACTTGATCAGAACAGCAAAGCAATTTTAGGACTGAAACATTTTTTATTCTCAATTTGATATAAAAGATCTATAGATTTAAATTTTTTTATCAAATCTTTGACCTATCTCCAATATTTTGAGAGTTTGCATCTTTCTTACAGCTTGCAGGATCTCTTTTATTTAAGAATCTACATTTTAATCGGAATTCAGGAAACTAGCAGAATTATCATTGACCAAGTCATTTTAGACGTATATGTATCACAGAAGCTTATCAAGCATATCTATAGTTTGGATATAATTATGAAAGAAAGTTTTTTCCCAGAATATTTGGACTTGATACATAGAACCCAGAATTAAATAAGTTATTTCTACATAATTTCTACAAAAGAAATAACTGTGTAAGAAGTTTGATTCTGAGTAAATTACACAAATTACTGTCTTTCTTTAGGAATATGATTGCTTTACCATTTATCTTTATATGCATTTTTACATATCATGCCAACCAAGAATCCTCATTTTGCAGATAAGGAAACTGACCTAAAAGAATTGGGTGATGTTGCCAAGATACCTGCTAGTGGCAGGTGATGTGTTGTTACTGGCAAGTTTTCCTCATGGATTCTGATTTGCTTGTAGGTGCTGAGTACGTTTATAAGATCAGGGTATCTTCCTTCCTTGACTGGAGTAAATTTGTTTTCTGATTTACTACAAGGTTATTTTTCTCATCGAACTATATATTTCTTGGATGAAACCCCTTCAACTTTATAACTATCAGCATAGATATGTTTAATGGGCTTTTTGGCATGTTAAAAACTGGATAGTGTTGGCACATGAGGAGGCCCATTTAATTGCTAAATAGTGATATTTAAAATATTTATAAAGGTGCTATTGATTTGTAGTTTGTATATCCATATATATTTATAACATTCTGGTGACAAATAAAAACTTGAATAATGTATCAATGATAGTAAAACATTGTCAGGTATAATTAGAGATGCCTTATTTAAGTTAACTCTGCCAGGTTACCATTAATTAGAATTTTTTAGGAGAGGTGCTTGACCCCACTTGCCTGTGTGTTGAACATGTCATGTCACCATCTGACTGGGACCTAGTTCCAGATGCCATATTATATGATGTTGACTGATATACATGACTGTCCTTTTCCTCTCCCTTCCTTCCTAACTAACTTTGTACCATACATTTTATGTTTCTGCTTTTAAAAAAGCAAGCCCCTTAGAAAAACAAAAAGGAACAAAGAGTGCTTTTATTGAATCTGGTGGAGGATACAGTAGAGTACATAGTCATGTATTCCTCTTCTTCAGCACATTCATTGTGCCTGGAATATAGGGGTATTTTGCTTCCTTTTTGGACCCTCAGAATGTCCTTGTCCCCAAGGACATTTTAAGTGCTGCTTAAAAATGCTGTTTGTTGTAATGTTCAGGGGCAAAAATGTAGGAGGTACATTTTAAGATTACTTTTTTCATTTCTTATCTCTTCTATTGCCCTTTTATGTGTTCTTTATAGGAACGTGTGCACAATTCTACTTATTCAAATAAAGGTTAAATTGTGGCAAGAAGTAATTCATTTAACTATCATGGCAATTCTCATTTGTGCAACATGTCTTAATATTCCTGAGGTTTACTCACCTTTCCTCAGTTCTTTAGCAATTCAGCCAATTCACCGGACACAGTAGTTTTCTGCGGGCATCAACAACAGTCCACAGTAGTTCTGGAAATAGAGGTCAGGGAATGCATACTTGAGTTTCTTGACTTTCCTTTGAGTGTTGGGTATGTTCTGCATAGAGGAAGGGTAATAAATCTACTCACCCTGCCCCTAATGGATGGGATGAACATTTTTATTTAACCAGTTTGCAAGAGTTATAAAGGCTTCTATTCCTGCTTCTTAGACTTTGAGCATACCCCAGGACATGTGAACACCAGAGAAATACTATCAGCTTGGGGAGACATAGGGATTTAGTTTTCAGAACAGTTTTATTGGATACCATGAAAGCGAATTTTTCTTGACCCTAATCAAACCATTTAACTTCTCTGAATGTAACATTTAATTGACCTTTTTCATCTACCATCTGCATACTGATCCTTCTCCCTGAATGGTTGTGAGGATAAAATGTATAAAAAGTGTTGACAGTGGGAAACTATTAAGAACATTACATGAAAAAAGTGTGGTATCATTATCATTGGTCAAGAGATGTGTTGAGGAATGGTTTTCTTCACTGACTCATGATATTTTTTGTGAAAAGGATAAACCCTACCCATTCATATGAATAAGATGACTTCCTTCACCTGAATATTTGAAAAGCTAATTAGATCTCTCAATCTCTTGATATCTCTCTCTTTCTCTCTCTCTCTCTCTCTCTTTCTCTCTCTCTCTCTCTCTCTCTCTCTCACACACACACACACACACACAGAGCATATTGTAGAATTATAAACATTATAGAGCACTTACACTGTTCTAAATGTCTATTTGCTCATTCTATCTCCATAGCAACTCTGTGTAGTAAGTATGGTTACTAACTTTATTCCACAGGTGAAGAAACTGAGGCCACATATTATTTAAGTTATTTGCCTAGGGTCACACAGCCAGTAAGTGGCAGAGCTAGGATTCGAACTCATAGTCCAGCTCTGGAGTCCGTGCTGTTAACTGTCTTCTGCTTCAGTGATTTATGCTTGGATACTGGAAGAGATATCACCTTGTAGATATGTATTCAAATACTGATGGTCATTTATCGATGATAACCCATTAACTGCCTTCTCATTCCCGTGAAAGCAATTTATTAAGTTTTAGGCACCAAATAGATATTAAATAATAGTGTGATGTTTAAAACAAAGTTTCCTGTTTTGTCTCTAGATACATTCTTTTCAATACTATATTTAAATGATTAAATTATGATTATTATTTTTCTCTCCTCTGTGCCCTGCCCCATCCACCCCACAAAACTAAATCCTTTGGCCACAGTTTGCAAACTTATGAACAAGATGGGTTGGCATAATGTAGTCCTGCATTTGTGAACAGAGGGACAGGGACAAGGACAAAACAGATTCTATAATTGTTCCATTGCACATGAAGTACATGTTTTGAGTGTATGATTTTTTTTAGTCTAGATATAGTTTTAATTTTTTGCTTTGGTTTTGAGCCCTGGAAAATAAAGAAAAAATATGCTATTCTTGCCATCTGTGAATTTTCATATGGTTATAGAGACAGATTATATACATCTAAGAAGTTAAAAATATAGCTATTAAATAAGAATGCAAGAGGTGGCAAAAAGTCAAGTGCATCATATGCTCTTTAAGTGCCCAGGATTTGAGGATAAATAAGGTTCCTGAGCACTGGAGGAAGCTAATGAAGCGCCTGAGTTGTTCTGTTGGATGAGTGGGATTCTGAATGGGAAAGAATATTCTTGGAGGGGCCTAGAGGAGAGAAGGAATGTAGTGAAAACACAGGTACATAGCATGAATGGAACTAGAGATGTGCTTCAACCAGTGGTCTGGAGGGTTGGTGGGAGGGTGGAATTGGGGAAGTACGAGCATCTGGCTGCGGGGCTAAGGCTCTGTGAGTTTAAGAGTATCCAGCTACAAAATGTGGTTTCAATTTTGGTAGGCTAGTCATACTGAGAGTTTAAAGTGGAGGAATGACCTCCAGAAAGCTGAGTTCTCGGTATGTTGGTAAGATAGCAGTTAATTGAGCAGATGGATTGTAGATAAAAGATATTGTAAGGAGAAGGATCAACTAGCAGCTTAGGATATTCAGGGTGAGCCCTGGCTGGTGGCACAGTGGATCAGGTGCCGGCCGGCAAACCCAAAGGTTGCTGGTTCGATTCCCCAGTCAGGGCACATAACCGATTTGCAAGCCAGGTCTCCAGCCAGGTCCATGGCTGAAGGCAGGTGAAAAGCAACCATACATTGATGTCTCTCTCCCTCTCTGCCTCTACCCCTTCCCCTCTCTCTAAAAAATAATAAAATCTTAAAAGATAATAAAAACAAATAAAAATGTGAACATTAAAAAAAAAAAAAAGATATTCAGGGTGGAGCTGTATTTGGCAGTGCAAACAGGAGGGGAAGGAATGAACTTAAGATATGACAAAGGGACAATAGATGGGATTTAGTGTGGTATAGTTAAAGTGCCAGGGCATTTCATAGTAATATAATAAATAATTCACAATAAATTAGTTGAAAAAAATAATCCCTAAATATAGACTCTGAAATAAGACTGTTGTAATTAATCACTAACATCCACAGGATTTAAGGAAAACTATTTAACCTGTCTGATCCTCAGTTTTCTCATTTGTAAGATAAAAATAATACCTACCATGGAAGATTTAACATAAGAATTAAATTAGATAGCATGTAAAGAGCTTGGTATAATGGCCAACAAATAGTAGGAGTTAGTCACTTTTAACTATAATTATTAGTATAAATATTTAAAAGTTTGAATATTCTTACATTGTATTTTTTTCAAAAGAGCTGGAAATAACTGTGTTCCTCTTATAGCAGGTCATTTTATTAACTAGTAAGAATGTTATTAACTAATAATATCTTAAGTGTGTCTGACATTTGCCAGTTCTCTGTTAAGTTGTGTTCATGTTCTTATCCCATGTCATATCCAATATCTCAGGGCAAATGGTTTGACCCCCTCTGATGGAGAAGGTCACTTTCTCTAAGGAGTTACAAGGGCAGGGAGATGGGATTGGGACGTGGTGGTGGAACTGGAACTGGAATCCAAGTTTCCTCACTGTCAGTAAAGTGAGTGAGTGTCCTCACTCTTTCCCAATACCAGGCATAGTTCAAGATAAGAAACCATAGAAAACAGAGACAAAATTCTTTGAAAGCTCCAGGTAGGACTGGCTACCTTCTCTCTTCTTCCCCTCCTGGATGCAGGCTATGTCCTATGTCATATAGGCATTTGTAGCCCAGACTGCTCCTGGCTAATTCCTGCATGACTCTCAACCTCAGTGTCACCCAATCTAAATGACTTTGGCTTTGCTATTCTCATAACTCTTGTACCTTTCCTTCATAGCACTTTTTACACTTTGTAATGCTGTATTTGTTTACCTGTTTGTTTGTTTTACATATCTCTCCCACCAGACTATAAGCTCCTTGAGAGCAGAGATTATTTGTTTTGTTCCTTGGTGCACCTGGCTTCCAACACAATTGTATGGCATGTAATGATCAAGAAATATTTGGAAATGAATTCATGAATTAGAGACAATGTAATATTCAGATATATGCTGAGTGATAAGGTCCCTGCTTTTGCCAATAAAGCTGACTTTAAATAGCATCATTAAAATTGTCAAACCTGTGCTTTCATCATCTACAATGGATAGAATAACTGTCTTCATCTACTTCATGGACATGTTTTTAGGATAAGTGAGATATGGAATACTGTTCTTTCCAATACCTGAAAATTAGGCCTAGGTCACAAACTGGACATTTAAGGAAATTTTTTCCCTCACACTTTGAGATAAATAGGAAACACCTTTCAGACATTGCAGTTCTGAAACAGCCTGCTCAGAACCTGCAGTGGGCAATGGGCCTGGAGTGGTCATGCATGGAACAGCACACTAATTACCAACATGGCTGAAGAGACTCCATGAATACCACACCTTACTGCCTGGCAATGCCAGACTCCTAAGAGTACCTACTCTATGGAATTATTCTACCATCTTCTGTAAAAGAGCATAATGCACATCATGATCATGGAGGACATACAGCTAAAAGGCCCTGATGTGGCAATAAAAATGAAGTATATGAGGCAAAAGCAAAAGAAAACACTCTTTGGATATTAGTTCTGCTGACTTTCATTCAAGGCAGGACTTTGCTAGGTACCTGGGAACTGCAGCGTCAGTTTAAATGGACTTGTTCAAATAAGGTTTTCTCAACAATTTCTAGGATTCTAGAGACCTTGGTAGGCTCAGTTGGGTGGAGCATTGTCCCCTACACAAAGAAGGTTCAGGTTCAATTCCTGGTCAGAGCACATACCTAAGTTGCAGGTTCCATCCCTGGTTGGGGTGTTCCTTTTTCTCTTTAAAATCATAAACATATCCTGAGGTGAGGAATAAAAATCCCCACCTTTGAAAAGACTATTCCTGACAAACAGAAATAAAAAAACATGCACCTGGCACTGTTGTTGCCATAAATATTTAGATGATAAAAATTCTTTTAAATATTTAAAGAAACTGCTGAGCACAGCTTAATCATCTTATTGAGAACCCTAGATTTAAAACTTAAATGCCTGTTCTTAGGAATGAAGCAGTTTAAACTGCCTTAAAAATAAAGTGCCTCACAGTTGTATCATAAAATCTCAACTGACATTAAGGTAATTGTGCTTAAGTACAATTTAGGGCCCTTTTTAATGTTCGTGGTAGACACAATAATGATGCTATTTTTAATAGGCCACTCCTAGTTCTAAAGGAATAAACTTATATTCTTTGTGCATGTGTTCTAAACAATCATTTGGAAAGTAAATGCAGTCTCTGAATACTTGATCTTAGTGAAAAGGGGACAAATTGTGGGTGGTGACATCATTATGTTTAAAAAGAAAAAGAGATAAATCTTCTATAGTAGTCCAGAGTAGTGTAATCTTCCCTAAATCTCAGATGCTTCCTGCCACAGCTGATCTGACTCCCTTCAGTTTCCTGGGGATTGTGATTAAAACGCACATTGCCTACCCTATGCTAAGTTTTTATGGAAATTAGAAAAAATACCATGTTTGGACAGATGCATCCAAAACCGGGGCACTTGGATTGGTCCTGGTGAACCAGGCAGGAACTAAATTCAGCCCCACCTGCCATTTTAGGTACATTTGTGTAAAATACACATTAATCCCCCTGTGCCTGAGGTTTACTAGATCCAAATCTCTAGACAGGACACACCCACTGTTAATATGTGCCCTGGTAGCCACGTTATATCAAATTGACATTTTGTCAATATGCAGTTGCTTTTGAGTATATGCTCTGATGAAGTCCATAAGGATCTTGGCCTTCAAGCCCCAAATCCTCAGAGCTGATGGCATGACTTCTAGGATAAAAATGGGCCTACTATATGGAAGAGAAAAGTAATTTTATTTTGTCTTGAATTTAAACAATATTTGGGAATCTTTGATGCTGATTTTTTTTGTTTTTCATTTTGCTGTTCTTATTCATGATAGATCAAGAAAGCAAAGTAAATTAAACAACAATCATCCTTTTTTAGTATCTGTGAATAGTTAAGGTAAGAGTTGATGTTCCATTACCACCATATTTAGGCCCTAATCATTCCTTGGGGATCTCCAGGAACCTCTTGATTGGTCACCTAGCTCCTAACCTATGTTCTCTTCTCCAATGCATGAAAGATCATACTTGCTAATGATGCTTCAGTGATTTTATCCTGGGTGGAGAAAGAATCCAGACTCCTTGACATGGCATGCCAAATGGCTATGAAACTGGAGAGGTCTGTCCATGTAAAAGCTCAAGTCCTATAGGACTTCCCAAGTTTACATGGCCTGCCTCCTTCCTTTCTTTCTCTGACCACATCTCCACTCTCTCTCTCTCCCTCCCCGTCACACAAAGTTAACTACACTGGTTTTCTTTGCTATTTCTCCTTCCTGAAATGCTTTCCTGCCACACTTTAGATCTTGACACTTAAGTTTCCTCCTAAGTCTTTCTTTGGCTACAGTCTTTTTTAATTTCAGCCTCCCTCCACAAACATGCAGAACCTTCTTCCCTCCTTTACTTTTACTCCTTAAATAATTATTAATATCTGACATAGTCCCTATGCCTATTATTTTTCTCTTCTAGAATATAAGCTCCACCAGAATAGGGATTTGTATGTTTTGTTAATTTTCACTCTCATATTCCCAGTGCCTAAAACAGAACCAAACATGCAGCAAGTGATCAATAAATATTAGGCGAGTGGAGGACTGCCCACCCCTCCATCCTCATGTCTCATCCAACTTCTTCATCTCCTACTTGCTCACATCTCTGCGGTCTGCCTGCTCCCCATTTAAACAGGCTTATCCCTTCAGGTGAAAGCTTTCCTGGAGCCCTCCTGCGCAAGTGGGGGTTGCTTTCTCAGCATAGAACCAACCACATGGCTTTTTTCTAGCTCTTGAGGGTCTTATTTGGCTTGGTATTCTCAGTCCCTAGCACAGTGTAGGTATGCCTTACATGTTCATTAACTAAAGAAAGGAGAAAAGGCCTCTATAGATCTGGATGATTACTTCAATATTTTATCCTTATTTTCTACCTCAAAGTTTGCCATATTAAAATAGGTGTTCAGTAAAGCTCCACCTGAAGCCATCACCAGCTCTTTCTGATGCATCCCAGTGCCTGATGGGAAATTTTAAATATTTTTGTTCTAATAGTGAACTTTGCAGAGGTCTTCTTATTTTTTGGCTTTTAACTTCAGGTAGTTGACAAGATCTCGATGTGGTCAGACAGGACAAACAAAACCTTTAACATCTATCAGGATATAGTGGTTGGGAAATGGATATTTCAAGGACCTAAGTGTGTGTGTGTGTGTGTGTGTGTGTGTATTTTCTACAAAACACACACGTCAGTAGCTTTGCCTACCTGTGTCAGTGTTGTTGGAAATGAGCTTTCTCTGTGCATGCTTTGTTTCTTCAGAATCGGACTTACACTAAACCAAGGGGTTAATTGCTCAATTACAGTTTTATCTATGAAACTTTTGACTAAAAATGAAATTTAAAAAGACCTGGGGAGTTCTAAATCTGTTTAATACTCTGTAGTGTAAGGTGATCAATAGGAGATATTTTCATAAAAGCATTAATGTTTTGACTGTTATTTATACTAATGATGATCAGAAATGTCATCTTAGTAAAGCCTATAAAAAAATTACATACTAGTTACAGTGAAACACCATTTCCGATAGCCCAGATTTTAGCAGCAGTTTACTGTGGCTGACTTGTAATGGTGCTCATGACCTAATTAAGTCAACTTTATGGATGGCTGTAGGAGGAAAACACTGGGTAAAATTTTGCCATTCCCAAAGGGTGGAGCTTTTGCTAGTTTTGGATGCATGGCATATATTCCTAAAAGACCAGAAGAGTGTCATGTGATTTCTCAATGGCCCCTAACATCCCAGCAGGAACACCTTTACAACCTGCCAGGTAAACACATACTAAATTACTTCTCAGTATGTGCTTTTGTTACTTTGAAGAAACCATATGCAGTAGCAAACCCCTCTTATCTTTTGCATCCAGAACCAATAGTTAGCTAATCAGTTGAAGTGATAAAACTTCACCAAAAATAAACAAACCACATGTTTGAAGCATTTTAAACTTAAGACATGGAAATATGCATTCATTTCTCTAAACTTGTGAAGTTAGCCAAACTTTTTTTGAGATATGGATGGTTGTACTCATTGGAGTTTCAAATTGAACTCTTACTTAAATGATACCCATAACATATCACTAAGATTTTCACCTTCAGTTGCTTTAAAGTGAACCTGGAAGTTAGACGCAAATAAGTAGTCTTTAGTGCAGAATTCTTTAATCCTTTTCAGTTGTCTGGCCAGCACCACCACACCAAGAGGATTGTTTTCTTTTTAAGTGACTTATCCTGTCGTTACTTCCCAAAGCATTCAATGTAGTTTCTGTAGAATGAACCTTTTCTTTTACAATCATATTTCATTGATTTTTATAATATTTCATTAAATTATGAAACTATATTTATAGATGAAACTGTTATAGTCAGGTTTGAGAACAAACAACCAACCCACTCTTCATAAATCAGTCAGTAAAAACAGAAGTGCCTGGACATAATAGAGTGTGGTTTACTAGTTTAGTTTATTTAGCATGCTGTGGACATCAATATATATTATGGAAGGAATAATGATTTTAATAAATCTGGTAACATAAGCACACGTGTAGTCATAATTTTTTATTTGCTCCTGTTTCTGTATAACTTAAAAAGATGAAATTTCAACTGCAGTGAAAATAGTTCTAAGAGACCAATAACATACCTTTCACACTTGCATGCGCACACAGAGGCATGTTTGCAAGTGAACAAGTCATAATGTATACCTTTAACTGTTAATTTTTGACTGCTATCTCATTTTAATTCAGCCCTAGTGAAGTTCACTATTTCCTTTGTTAAGCCTTCTTATGATTTCCCAGTACCTTAGAATTATTGTCACTTCTCCAACTTTAATGGTATTCAATATAGTTAGAAAAAAATATTTACTTTTTACCTTTGTTCCTCTTATGTCCGGTCAGTGAACACATCTTGTCATCTGGGAAATGCATCTTTCTTTCTATTTGAATGGCCACCCCCGCCCTGTGCCTCCAGCTGGGTGCATCACTGAAGCTGTGGGCAGATCCTTCTTCCACAAATCCCACTTTCAACATTTCACTTGCTGCTCAAAATTCTCAGTGGCTTTTCACTAACTGCAACATAAAATAAAAAATATTTGTCTTAGCTCTCCGTGCCATTCTCAACACAGTCCCCTTCTCATTTCAAATGTCAGCTGCTGCCTTTTTTTAATGCCCTCCAGGAACCTGCTGCAACCCTTTGAGGGCCTCTTCTCCTCCTTTAAACTTCCTTTCCCCTGCCTCTGCTCAAACTGAGCTATCTGGCATGTAGGAGCTTAGATTTTGTATTCATTGTCTTCAGTTCCTAAAAGATCCTGCTTGAATCTTTCTTCCAAGGGTTCCTGCGCTAGGCTAGGAGTGTGTGGATGTCAAAGATCGCTAATTCTCACACTAAACCAGGTTTACTGTATTTTTATTGTTAGTTAATATCAACTAGAAAATAAAGCCAGTTAAGAGTAGGGATCCCCACTTACATTTTTCTCTCTTTGTGTCTTTTCTTCAGAGAGCATGGAGTACCTTCTGTTCAGCACACCTGTACTGAGCACCTGGTGTGGGAGACATAGGAATGACTAGACCATGGTGCCAGCCCTCCAGGTGTTCACAGTCTAACAGAAGAGAGATGTTCTTAAACACACATACCTAATATTAAGTAAATAGATGCTAAAATTTGTTCCAGTAAAGGTGTTTATTGTATGTAGGTGAGAATTCAGGAGAAGATGAGATTTCACTCTAATAAATAGAGAGGAGGGCCTCTGACTTGGTGGGGTTGGTATACGAATTAGATGTTAAAGTAAATGTTTGAATCCAAGTATCATTAGAATAATAGGAGGATATTCTTATTTTCGGGCAAAACATTTATTTCAAGGGAGGTTAAACAGTTAATGAAGTAAGCATTAGGAAACTGAATAACTTGGTCCAGTTCACATAATTCATCGGGAGAAGACACTCCAGGGCTCTTATTCTACCACCAGGGGTTTTTGAGGAATAATTTCTGCTACCTCCCCAAGTTTTGTTAGCATTCTTTAGACTCACCTGAACATATGGAAGGATTTGAGTTCTCAGAGGGTAAAAAACTTTTCAGTCCCCCCCCCCCCCCCCCCCCCATTATGTAACACTCAAATCACTCAAGAATGTTTCCTTTTGAAAGCACTTGAAATCTGCTGAGGAGTTAGCCTTTGGGGAAGAGAAAGGTGGGTAACATAAAATAATCAGCCAACACTTTGAAGATGGGTGATATCTTTTTCTCCTTAAGATGCTAAATCACGCATCACTGCACATGTGCATAGAAAATGAAAAATGTCAGCAGCACATTTATGTAAACCATAGCTCATATTTACATATATGACATTTCAACTTGGCCCTCCTACCCTGAGATCTGCAATGATTGATGCTTTATATTTTGCTTTTAAAAGATTTTTCTAGTCCTAAGATTTTGTTGTATGTTAAAACTATTATCTCAATGCAAGATGGATAAGATTTATTAAACTGTAGACCTTTGCTCACTAATACAGTAGCCACTAACTACATGTACGTTTAAACTCAAAATTTAAAATTGATATCCTTAGTCACATAGCTACATTTCAAGCATTCCATACTGAATTGTGATGTACAGAAGATTATAAAACACCAGGTTTTAAAGATTTAATATAAATACCAAATGTAAAATATTAACAATTTTTATATTGATTATATGTTGAAGTGACAATATTTTGGACATGTTGGATCAAGTAAAATTTGTTTTTTTCAAATGGCAAATTTGAAAAAAAAGTTTAACTTTTTTATCATTACTTAAAAACTTAAAATTATTTCTGTGGGTCACATATTTCTATTTGGCATTGCTAGCTTAGAAAATGTACATGTTAATTTTTAATCTCTGTTTTAGTATAAAAATTTATACAGAATGGACTTGGCTAAACATTTTGGACATAGGCTAATTAGTAATGAAAAAAGCATGATGTAGATAATTTTGTGATTCCTGCAAGTGTTTGATTTATGATTTTGACTAAACCTACCAATCAGCATTTTCCTTCTTTCTTTCTTCCCTTTTCCTTTTCCTAAAAATAAAGACCTTTATCCCTGTTCAGGCCATTCAAGCAGTTATCTTTTTGTTGTTTTTTGTTGTTGTTGTTTTAATGTTTTAAATGTATAGCTGGTGGCACGTGTTGTTCTTGAACCTTCACCAGCAGCTGGGGCATCCCCACCTTCAGTGTTTCTGGAGTAAATTACTTTAGGTCTGTGCTTTGAAACTAGTTTAATAACAAGCCTTTTTACTAAGGAACTTCTCAAGGGCTGCCCTGGCCAAGGAACCATGAATCTTCAGTCTCTCAGAGACAACAGCTGGGGTTATAAGCTTATTGTTTGGAACCTTCCTACAGAATTTGTGATATGTTTTTTTGTCAAACCAGACTGAGTTATTGAGCATCTCCTGAACTTTGCCTATGGACCATTTCTTTGCGGCCTTGCCCCTAGATTTGTTCACTGGGTCTGTCTTTCTTGGCTGACTTTCTGGCACCTTTCTTCTTGCTGTTCTTGGGCAGCACATGAAACTCACTGTTACCACTGCAGCTTTGATAAGATGTCCCCAGGCCATTACCTTTTAAAATTGTTCCTGGTTTTGAACTAGTTTAGACCTTAATCTTCATTCCTTGATTGGCTAGTGAGTAAGGCTAACTGAATGATAGGGATTAGAATTCAAATATTTTATAAATGCTTCCACTGCAGCTTTTGGGTTTTTTAAATGGGAACTTATAGTTGATATCCTATCCAAAGCAGTACACTTAATCTCAAGTATTTTCAGGCTGAGCCCTGAATCAGATATTTCAGTGCATGAAAAGATAAAACTATTTATTTGCCAATTAGAAAAATGTTGTTTCCCACTAAACCATTTGACTCGGTAGCTTTCATGTAGAAACATTGTGAGTGTTTCCACAAAGTTGCTTAATTTATTCATGTGAGTTCAAACTACGTTCAGTGTAATTTTTCAGTTAAAGCATGGGCATGTTAGTGTTATATAAACCCTATTTGGCTATTAGTATTGTTGTCATTTGTTTATTTAAAAAGGCTTATCTTAAGCAGAGAACAGGCTTCCTAACATATGCGTTGTTAATATTTTATTTTTTATGATATTCAGACCATCAAGATAAGTGTAGCTTGGGGGGGTAGGGGGAGGGAAACCTTGTGAATTTGATAGAAAATTAGAAACCTTTCAAAGATAAGGTCATTGCTATGGTTTTGAGCTAACCTTACTGAAGTTGTTTGTGATAACACACTGAAATATAAGTAATGGGAAAATGGTGCCTTT
Source organism: Noctilio leporinus (assembly GCA_004026585.1). Classification (NCBI taxonomy): domain Eukaryota; kingdom Metazoa; phylum Chordata; class Mammalia; order Chiroptera; family Noctilionidae; genus Noctilio; species Noctilio leporinus. Next base: position 198,036 of record PVIW01000539.1, read on the forward strand.
CTAGACCAGGTGGGATATGTAATTTGGTGTAGTATAAAGACAAAGAGTGACAAAAGATAAGACCATAAGTAGTAGTATTAGGGCTTTTGCTGAATTGAATCACACTAATGTCTGAATATTTTCCAGTATTAAACTCTCTTCTAAATTTAATATTATCCTATTTCCTCCATCTGTGGTAGAATATCCATGGAAACAAAGTGGTTTTCTCATGTGTTCGCATTATTTCCTTACTGATCCTGCTTTAGAAAAAAACAAATATATGTGCAAGGAGGAAAAATAATATTTCATATGGCCCCTTTCTTTACTAAGGAAGACCCAGAGAGATGCTTGTTTATAACTGTCCAACTTCAGTTCAGGGATTTTGCTTTAGGGCTACGTAGCAGTACAAATGTTACTGGAGTCTTAAGGATGACAAGAAATTATTGTTTCTGACGATAGGTCGTCACTTTTTTTTCATAGGACTTTTCTGGGGTTCAGTGCTCTCTTTGGTCTTATTTGAATGTCATTTTATCAGTCAGACAAAATAATATTCAACTATTAATCCCGTTCTGCTAAAACAGTTTAGAATAGAGATTTAATGTTCTCCTCAGTGAAGGGCTTATGCCCACCGTGCAGGACTATAATAAAAGAGAACTAAATGAGGCAGCTCAAAGTTATGGCTCTCCATGGCTTTTAGGTTTCTCATACATTTTTATAAAACATATATCAGAACTTCTGAATTGTTAAATTGGGTTATTTTTTAAATGCAGTTGTATTCACATATGGACCTGAGAGTAACCTATTAGGTTTCAGTAACCTATTAGGTTTCAGAACAGGTTCTCTCCTGGCTCACAGACTTACTGCTGTTATTATATCCTCTGTTCTCTATCCTGAAGAGGACAATTGACCCCAAACTGTGTTCCTAGTTGATCTTGAAGTAAACTGGTGCACCTGCAGCCCAGCCCCAGGCTCACCTCCTCACCCTTAGGCAAATGGGTAACAAGTCACCTGTCTCCTTTCTCATATATATAAGAAGTGTATAGAAGGTGTCACTTCTAGGTTCTCCAGTGGATTTAAAAGGCAAATATGAGATTAAAAATATCATGCGACTCACATTGCTACTATTTATTTAATAACTTGCACACCCCGTAGCAACCCAGGAGAGCTTTAAAGAACAGAAAGTAAATTTTAACTCAAATATTTGAGAGCCTCGTGTATCATTAAAAGTTTGTGGGAATGTACTCTTTGAAAGCTGGTAATTAGCTTTTGATTAAGCAAGCATTACTCAAAATAACTTTATGGGGAGACAAGACTCTTTCACATGACATGGTCCAGCTATAGTATTGGGAGGGTGCTAAAACAGGTATATTATTGATTTTGGTGTGGGAGAGATAAGATTAAGTGCAAAATGAGCTTCAGCAGTGATTCTTCATGCCCCACCCTAGAAGTTAATCTCAGCCTCAAATGAAGGAGGACCATGGAGTTTCCAAAATCAGGAATGAGATTATTACCTCAAAAAGTATAACTTCTGTCCCAACTCTTAGAAATTACTGAAATTTCACACTCCAGTCTTCCTTCTGCACTAGTCTCTTCCTCTCAGGCTGAAATAGGAGGAGGGGAGGAGGCCAGGATCATTCAAAGTAAATGGATCACCATGGCAGGTTGTTTTGACTTAGTCAAGTTCTTAGCATTAAAACAAACATTCCCCAAAAAACACATTACCCTCCCACCATAAGAGTGGAAACACACAATGCAGGAAGCCTGCTGGAGTCTTTAGGGAAATCTTGAGTGCTTTGGGGTGATTTATTTTCAGAGGATTTGAACTAGATCAGCTCAAGAGAAGATGAGAATATTCAGAATGGTGGAAAAACAAAGTAATTGACTCTTTTTCCCTCTAAATAAATGGTTTCCCTGGAAAATGATCACATGTAAATGTTTTGTTCTACTTCTCTTTTGGAAGTGCATAGTGGAGTAAAGTTATAGATTGCATGAAGCATGCTTTTTTTCTTGTTTCTTTTATAAACTCCAGCACTATGAAATGATCTCATGGTGCTGGAGTTTACGGACTGGCCCTTACAGACCGACCCTACATGATGCCATGACTGGGTTAATGCAAAGTTTGGCTCACAGAAGGCTTGCAGCTGTGAAGTGGATTTGGTCTCTGAACCCAGAATGACCCACAAACTAGGATTTTTACTAATAGATGCTTAGTGAGCATTCCTAACCCAAGTTTACAAACACACAAATAAAGCTAGAATAAGTTTACCTGAGCAGAATGAAAACCAAAGTTAGAAGATACTTAGAGGGCTTCCTTACCCAGCTATGAATCAGCTTCTCCATGGAGCTCAGAACACATGTAGTAGCTATTAGGAATGGTCCTTTAGAACAGAGCTGAACTCCCTAAAACTCTCCCAATGATAACTAAATTGTTATGCAGAGAAAAAGGAAATCAGAATCCTGTTCATGTGTGTATGTTGCACACATGAGTGTGTTTGAATAATTTTTCAGGAAGCTCAGGAGCAATGAGGTCTTTGTTAAGGGACATTATAAAATCACTGTAGTCTCCTTTGTACAGTGGTTGTAATTATAACCACAGGGATATTGTGTTCTCAAACAAGCATTCAAGCTCCCTGATACCTGGTTGCCTGAAGCCAAGCTTCACATATGAATGCATGTAACAATGCCTCTTAGTCATTTTCCCCATTGCTTGTCATTGGCCTTTGCCTCTCACAGTGGAAGTGTCTTTATAGTCTGCTTCTAGCATATTGCTTTTGTTCATCTTAGATTCAGTGTGTCTGTTTTAAACAATGAAAATGTAGAGTTTCTTAAGACTAGCACCTGACACTTAAGGGCTTGATAGGGTGCACACATGTAGAAATAAGTGCCTTCTTCAAGAAATGCTTCATGATATAGTCGTTATGCCCCTAGAGCAGTCAGAAAGAGGAAAATTAGATCCACTTGCATGCCAGAAAGCTCTGTTTTTAACACATGATTATTTTATTGGGGTGTACATTAATTAATCCTGAAATAAGATCCTTTGTGACATTCAAAGTTGTGTTGAGTAGCTCAGAGTTTAAATATTTTAGTTTTACAACTCTGTTATGCTGGCAGCCAGCAGTGGTGTCTCCGTGAAGTCAGCATATGAACCCTGCTCGTGATGACATCTGGGAAGCTTGTTTTATCTATACGCACAGTTGTAGACAAATGAAAGCCGACAGATGTAAGGCTGGGGTGGCATCTTTGCCTCAAGCACTCTCTGGCTGTACATTTTCCAGTGTGTCAAAAATGGGAGGTTTTTTTTTTTTCAGGATGGAATGAAAACATTCTGTCACATCCATACACCAGCTACTGTGCTTCCTTCTCTGAGCTCTGAGGTGTAAAATGGCGTATATTGTTCAAAATTTAACAAGAAGAGTTAGGAGTCAGTAGGAGGCCCCTGAGTGTGAAGGTACTTGACACAAAGGCAAAGGAAGACATCATTTTAAGTTAATCACAACCCCCTTCTCCTGGGAGAGCCAGGAGGAATAGAATTGTTGGAAGGGGGTTTGGCGCTCCAGGTACATACTTTCCTTAAGCTGCTGTCATTATCAGTCACTAGATACATTTACTGTGTATTAAGCACCCACTATGTACAGAGAAGTCTACTTAGTAGTTTGTGTGGGTGGGTCAGAGATAAGCTTTAGGGATGATGTTATGTTTAAAGATGAATATTTACAAGTATAAAGTCATTGACATCATTTCATGGTTGGCTTTTGAGTCATTTTGCTAAAGGACCATTCTTTAAGAAATTTTTCTACAAGGGCAACTTGCCCTTTAGACTACTCTTGTTTTTGCACAAACAAGTATGTCTCTCGCTCTCTCTCTCTACATATATATACATATGTATGTACATATATACATATATATGTGTGTGTGTGTATATGTATACATATGTGCATAATTGCTGAGATTTGAGTTTAAACAGTTTTCAAAGTTCTTGACTTTGTGATAGCAGTAGAATTTGCTGTACCTGTTATGGGTGCAAAGTTCACACATTTTCATCTTTGGGGATTTCTGGCTCCATATTCTATACCATGTAATTATTGTTAAATATGTTTTAGTGAAATTTTAGTCTGTTTAAGGGCTAAATTGCTCACTTGCAGTGAGAAACATGTAACTTTATAGTATTAGATTCTTCTATTTGAAGAAACTGCACAAGAAACCACACAGATACATGTAATTTGAGAGCAGAGAAATAATGGAAATGTAGAGAAAATAAAATGGGCTAAGGAGGTGAAATATGTTTAGTTGCTTGTTGAGCACAAACGTCTTTCTTGGCTTTAGCAGCAAGTATTTTTTTCAGTGGCTCAAGGTAGTTGAGAACATCCTTTTTTTTACTTTCTTTTTAGCAATAAAGTTGCATTATGCTATTAACAGGGGAAAACCCAGATGTCCATTTCCTGTCCCATTCCCACCGCACCATCATCAATCCTTTCAAAGTGCATGGTGTTGAGAGCCACTGAGCCCTGATAAGTGCTTTTGTGTGTACAAAATGGGACTTTTTTGTTTTACATGCTGTTAGGCATGGTGGAGAAAATATATGGGTATCAAAAATGTACAGTAAATTGCCATTTGTATCTGCAAGGACTAAATGGTCCATTCAGATGGATTGCAGGGGTTTTAGTAACACCTGAGTGAACTTTTGGGCCAGCAAGGGAGCCCGGGACCTTTGCATAACTTTTCACTTAAGGCCATCTGAGGGGTCCAGTGATCCCATCAGGGTTCCCTGAGACCCAGTGTGGCCCCAGGTGTCCTGGGGTTTTTAACAGAGGTTGACTCCTCTTAATTTATTTATTTAAATTGGGAACACAGATGGGAGGGAATCTTGGGATCCTGGTTTTGCCTAATAAATGTTAGGGGTAACAGGATTTATAAATTATCTGCAGGCCATGGAGTTTGGCAACCAGGAAGATTTCATCATGTTTTATCACCCTTCCAAATCTGAGGGTCTCAGAATCTGTTTTCACAGCCCCTTTCCTCAGTGAAAACTTAAAATTTAAACTGTTGAAATAGAGATCGTAATTCCTGTTTGTGTCACTCAATATAAAAGATTTTACCCCTCTTTATTTGAGTTCCTATAGTTGAATATTTAGAGAAATTTTTTAATGTTTGCCTACACTATTGGGTTGACATAATAGGTTATAATAGCCCGAAGGGACCTTGTATCAATACCAATTTGATTTGTTTATAAATTAAACTATTCTGCTAAATCTTTAATACTATTTAGTCATCCTGAATTCATCAGAAAAATCCTGAAAGGCTGTGTTTAACCAAGATTAAAATTATTATTTTGGTAACATTGAAACGAATGATGAATCCCTTCCTGTTATTGGTAAGTATTCATTTTTACTGGCATGTTGATCTTCTATTAGTTTTTAAAGATTTTATTTATTATTTTTAGAAAGAGGGGAAGGGAGAGAGGCAGAAAAGAGACAGAGATATCAATGTGTGGTTGCCTTTCACCTGCCTCCAGCTACAGACCTAGCTGGAGACCTGGCTTGCAACCTGGTTATGTGCCCTGGCTGGGAATCAAACCAGTGACCTTTAGGTTCACAGGCTGGCGCCTTATCCACTGTGCCACCAGCCAGGTGATCTTCTATTATTATTGCTAACACTTTTATGCTATATACAGTGTTAAATGCTTTACATGTGTTTGTTATATTATTATAGTTCAGTTGGTTCTATTATATTATCCCCATTTGCTCAGTGACAACAAAGGTTCAGAGAAGTTCATTAACTTGCTCAAGAATATACATCTTTATATATATAATGGACTGTGTGTGTAGGCATTGATTTCATTTTCAGCAAACATTTATTTACAATTCCAAGTACATTTTAACTATAATAGAACTTGTACGTATGTTTTTTACTCAGAAACAATGTTGATTTTTTAAAATGCATTGAAATTGAGCATTATTTAAATCTCCCAAAGAAAATAACAAACCAGTTGGTCAATTAGTAGTATCATGGGTTTTGGTAGTGATATAATGTTAGATTTCCATAAGGTTTAGAATTTTTTTTGTTGGCTGGAAAGGCAATACAGTGTATTGGCTGGTCAAAAAGTTTGGGGTGTAATTTCCAGTTAAGATGGAGCTGTAGGTAAACACAACTCGCCTCCTTGCACAGCCACATCAAAATTACAACTGAACTATAGAACAAACATCACTCAGCAGCATTAGAAATTGAGTTGAATGGAAGTCTGATTGTTATGGGTGAAATCCTGGTTCTTTTTGCCAATGCAGTAAAGAATTACAGATCAGTGAGCCTGTTAGCACGCACAAAAAAATTTATTAATGAATGGGAGAGCAAGAACAAATGGCAGAAGGCTGGAGGTGGCAAGCTTGCCCTAGTGTGGCCGAAGGCCAAGGGTGCCAAGGGAGAGAGCAAGTCCTTTGTTCTGAGCCCTTATAGTGCTGGTGGGAAGAGAGAAAGGAAATTACTTAATTGAAAGTGTGATATTAGCTTTCTAGGACTTAAGGGCATGGATACCTAAAGGTATTAATAGGCCTCTTCCTTTAGGTACTATGAGCTCTTTCCTACCTTTAGGGCTTTGTGATGCCTTTCTGACTTTGGGAAGTAAAAGGTTTTCTTCCCAGATAGAGGAACCAATATATCCCAGGTAGGGATTGAGTTGGTGGAAGAAACTCCTAGAGTCCCAAGCAGTTCCTCTTAAAAAACCCACACATGGACTTACTCAGACTCAACAACCTCTGATCTCCAGCACCAGGGTAGCAGCTTTAAGAGCTCCAGAAGGAGGAATTCAAGTGTCAGGCATCACTGTGAGAGCTGGGAGCAGCTTTCTCCCCTTCAGAGAAGTGGGCAGAGGCCATTGTTTTTTTTCGGAACCCTCCCCCACAACAGAGTCACAGAATGGGCAGGTAGGTGCCATATCTGAGACTCCATCTACCTGGCTTACATTGTTTGCCCCACCCTAGAGACCCCCTCAGGCTCTGGCCCACCCAAGCTTTTAACAGTGGCTGTTCCCTAGGAATGGCTGGTCTTGGCTCATGCTTCACAACTTCCCAAGTTCTCTCAAACAGGCAGCCTCAGTGAGCCCCCAGCCCCCATACCTCTTCTAAATGGCCCGAGGCCTGGCACCAGCAGCAGCCAGCCTAGGATCACAGCTTGGCTTTGCCTGAGGACCTCCAAGCTCAGATCATGTAGCAGCCATCTCAGATTGCTCTGTAGCTCATGTAGGGTAGCCCCTTGGCACGCACCACCTGGGAAAGCCCAAAGCCTGTGCACCTACTTGACAGCCACATAGTAAGTACTGTATGTGTATCAGCTGCCTGTCATTGTTTTGTGGTTGTTATTATGATAACTTACGGTTACATATGGGGACCACAAGCAGCTTATAAGTAATTCCCAAATTTTCAGACATATTTAGATAATGTCAAAGGTAAGTATACTTCCAAAGGTTAAGCTGTCACAGATAACATTTTACTCTTTGTGCCAAACTGTTAAACAGATAAATAACCTAGCTGATTATTTATCCAGAGTGCATGAAGAAGGAATTTAGAACTCTAATGCAAGTAAGATTATTTAGTATAAATTAATCATTTAAAATGTGTATATCGATACTTTTAAAAATGAGTGCTGACACAGTAGTATCAGTAATTTTCCCCTGAAATTGTAAATTATATGACTATTGTCTCATGTTGGTCAATGGTATGTAAAAGACCCTTAGAAGCAAATATAATAAAAAGGTAATTGTAGAATTTAGATTATATATATATATATATATATATATATATATATATATACATACACACACACATACACACACACACACACACTCACTGTACAATTCTTTCAACTTCTCTATATATTTAAATGCTTTTAATAGTAAAATATTAATAGTGGGAGATCTGTAATGTCATGGTACATTTACACAATGGAATAGTACTCAGCCATAAAAAGGGAAACATTACCTTTTGCAACAGCATAGTTGGACCTGGATATATTATGCTAAATGAACTAAGCCAGCCAGAGAAAGACAAATACCATGTGATTTCACTTATATGTGGAATCTAATCAACAAAATGAACTAAAATGAAATAGAAACAGACTCAAGAGAGTCTGTCGCAGAGAACAGACTGACAACTGTCAGAGGGGAAGGAGTTTGGGGGCTAGGTGGAAATGGTAAAATTCCTTCACCATTTTAATCACAGGGAAAAAACTCAGACACAGACAACAGTAAGGTGATTGCCAGAGGGAAGGGAGGTTGGGAGAAGTGATGGAAGAAGACTTGATGGGGATGGGGAACACAATGCAATATACAAATGATATATTATAGAATGGTATACCTAAAACCTATATGATTTTATGAACCAGTATCATCCCAGTAAATTCAATAAAAAGTAAGTTAAAAATAATATGAGAAAGAGAAACAAAAAATATTGCCCCTCAATCACTGAAAGTAAAATAAACTTCTCTGAAGTTTGAAAACCTTTCCTAGAGTCTGTGTTCCTTGGCATGATAGATGGCAGTTGGGTGGTGTGCAATATGCTCAGAAACACACTCTCTGAAATACCATTTGAGTCTGACTTGAAGATAGATTTTCCAACCACCAACTTTTTCTTTTTTTGAGTCCTTTTGTTTTTTGTGAATTGAATTTCCATTTGCATTTTGTTCATCTGCTTAATATCTGTCATGCTTCCTTTGTTTAGTCAGAACTGGAAGAAGTTTGAGAGCCCAAAATTTAAGGAACCACAAGTAGTTATTTCAGTTTAATGATACTATTACCCAGTGACATTCCTTTGTGACCTAAAAGAGTTTGCCAGGAATTTTATGGTTAATGTAGAGCTCACATTTTCTGAAGCTAATATTCATCTGTGTATTAGATTATCTATACTTGTATCTAACAGTCCTTTCATCTTATAATTTGTGTTAAAGATGAATATTTTATGTTACACTAACACTGTTCATTGATGAATAGCCCTGTCCAGGTAGTTTAGTTGTTTGGAGCATTGTCCCATATGACAAAAATAGGTTTCAGGTTTGATACCCAATCAGGGCATATGCCCAGGTTGTGGATTCAATCCCCAGTTGGGGCACATATAAGAAGCACTCAGTTGGTGTTTCTCTATCTCTTTTTATCTCCCCTACCTCTTCCTCTCTATATAAAAATCAATTAAAACATATCTTTGGGTGAGGATTTAAAAGAAAGAGTAAGCAAAAAATAGGTTATAGATGCCTCCTAAGAAGAAGATATTTTATAACCATACAAAATGAATTTTCAGTTGAGAATGTGTCTTGTACCATTTATGTCATGTGCCTTTTTTTTTTTTTTTTTTAATATTTTATTTATTATTTCCAGGGAGAGAAACATCAATGTACGGTTGCCTTTCACCTGCCTCCAGCTAAGGACCAGGCTGGAGACCAGGCTTGCAACCTGGTTATGTGCACTGGCTGGGGAATCGAACCAGTGACCCTTGGGTTTGCAAGCCGGTGCCTTATCCACTGTGCCACCAGCCAGGGCTCATGTGCCTTTTTAAGAAAAAGTGCACTTGGTCATTAACTACACGGTTTTGGTGATGTTATAATGTGTCTCCTTCTCTGTTTGGCTCAGACCATATATGGAATCTTGCATTTAACTGTGGGTATCACATGGTATGAGGAGCACTGAGCAATACCAAAATGACCATGGTGGTTCCAGGTCTGCAGACAAACCACTGGGGTGCAGTTGAAGAGTCTGACCGTGTATGATCTGGAGAAGAACCTGCCAGAGTGGAATTGCCTCCCTATCAATAAGAGCTTCTACATAGACCAGGAAGCAGACTGATTCTGTTAATACCTCAGAGGACCAAAATTTATAGGAAGGTAGATTTCAATCCAGTGGAAGGAAGGAAATATAGCAGTTAGAGCCATGAAACAGTGAGATGAACCTCCTCATTAGGTAATGAGCCAGATACAGCTGAGGTGGGGTGTTTTGGTTTGTTTTGGTTTTGGTTTGGTTTGTTTGTTGTTTTTTTTTGTGCCTCACTATTCCTATAACCTGTTTGCATGATATGTAAGGATACAGGGGCCCACCCAAGCCTTTTTCTAAGGCAAGTGATACTACTTGAACACCTAGAGAGAGACATGCTGAGATGTTCAAATAGAGGGGCCAAGTACTCTCCCCACAAAAGCAGAGTATTCTCATTGTTCTGGGAGTCAGTTCTAGAGTGAGATCTGAAGAAAGTTTCTTCAAAGGATATTGTGGATGCGTGTCTTTTTGAAAGCACTGAAGGGAAGATAGTATTCTGATACAAAGAAATGGATATATTAGTTTTTTATTAAAAAACAAATTAATTCTATAATGTCAAACCTGAATTGAAAATACAATGACATAATATTGATCTTTTCTCCCTATGTATTTTGTAATCTTCATTTCTTTAGGGTTATAAGGAAATAGTCTAGATATATCAAAGAGAATCTGGTGAAGGCCTTAGTTATTTTAGCATGTTAAGTACAAACAACTAGAATTTTAAAGATGCTTAAGTAATATAAGAAGAGCCCTCTTTTTGGAAATATGTTTGTTTGATATTTTGAAATAACTTGACTACATAGCAGCCTTGGCCCCTGCTTATAAGTTAAGAAATATAAGGAGTTGTTTTTTTGTCTTTTTGTTTCATTTCCTTGTTTTATCAAGGACTGTTTGTTTTTTACAAGCAACTACTGGACACGAAAGGTAATCAAAGAGTGTTCTGAAGCTGAATGATACTTTGACCTATTCTTCAGGATGTAGTTTCAGTCTTGCTCTTTCCTTGTTCTTTTCTGTCCCATTGGAGCAACATGGTGGCTTGAGACACACTTGTGTCCAGCTCCAGTTGCATGTTGGAAGCCCTTTTGAAGGCTTCTGCTACTTTTATGTTTTTTTATGTTTTTTATGGATTCTACGCTACTTCCAACAGTCTTCACTTTGTTCTTTTCCTACTGCAGATGCATGTAAAACCCACAAATGATAAACTTTTTATGCATTTTAAAAGTTGTACTTCATTATACATATTTAAAATATAATTTTAGGAACAATTAATTACCTTGTAACATGCAAAAGGTATAGAAAATGTCAGGAACTTGGTATGTTTAGTTAAAATATGTGGAAACAGTGGTAGATTAATGCAGCATTTAGTCATTTGACAAATATTTATTGAGGTCCTACTATGTGCCAGACAGAGCTGCTAGAATCTAGAAGTTATATAGTGAGCAAGACAGATGGGATTCCTGCCCTCATGGAGCTTATTGACAAGTGGAGGGAGATGGTGTCATGAATCATATAAGCATAATGTATATAAATTGTTATAAGTTCTCTAGAAACACACACACACAGCTTTAAAAAGAAGCAAGTTACCCAGGGCTCTTCTGGAGCTGTTTTCCTGATAAAGGGAGCTTTAATCTGAAGGATAAGTTGCAGTTCTGGAAGCAAATGGGCTGCAATGGAGGTTTATAGACAGGAGGCAGCGTGGCCTCCTGGAGGAGCTGGCAGTGGAGACCCAACTGGAGCAGCCTGGCGTGCAGGGGAAAGGCTCAGGGCCAACGCAGGGCTACCTTACAAGACACACTCGCCCTCTCTGCTCCACTGCCGGGTTTTTTGGTTGTTTTTGTTTGTTTGTTTGTTCTGTTCCAGAATTTTCCTAGGTTTATATTGTAATGCTTCATAATCCTCTATTATTTCAGGTGATGAAGACTTCTAGAAGCAGAACTAGCAATGGTGTTACAGTGTCTCAGCTCTTGGTGTCAGGTCTTTATAGGGAAGCCTTTTCAGTTTTCACTGGTAGATAAAGCAAACCTACTGTTCATGGGTTTTCCCTCCAGGCTGCCCTAGGTAGAGTTGATAGGAAATCTTTTGGACATGGGAATTGCTTCACTGTTGACAGAAAGACATGGTGAATTTGATTAAATTAAATTAGGAGCATGTGTATGCTTGACAAAATGAGCTAATGAAGGAAAATGCATCAAAAGAATTATGGTGAATTGATTAAAATTTTTCTTTGTAGAAAGCACTTCTGGCTTAACACTTGGAGTTATAAAGCTATGCCAGTGCTTGTAGGTTCTTCTTGCCTTTATAGTAGGCAGTTTGGGGACCTTTCTTCCCTTTAAGCAGCTGCTATGTCTGTAGCATACTCTTGTTGCAGGCAAAAGTATTCCCAACCTGCAATCTGAATTGCATGGAGGAAAGAGGATAAAAGACACTATTTGATTTATTAATTTCTAGTGGATTAGAACTACAAATGTTTGCTATGTTTTTAATTTGAGAAGTAGAGAGAATCACAGCAGCTTTTAATTATGCATTTTGTGTAATGCAGTTCTGAATAGAGCAGAACAAAATTAAAATTGTGGATCAAATACTAAATCTGAGAGGATGCTAAAGTGAACTGTAGTGTAATGCTAATGGTTTTGCGTCTTCCTGGCATTATGTCAATAATGGCTCTAATCACATTAAGTAGAGAGCCCATTAGTTTTTCTTTGCAGCAGCATGCACCATAGCAACATACTATGAGTTCTGAAATAACTTTTGACATATTTTTAAAAGCATTGCCATGTTCAGGCTAATAGACAAATGGATAACGTGTGCATGTGTGAACACAACTGCGTTCGCAATGTTGTATGTGCAGTGATGTACTTTGGTTCATATAGGCAGATTAACTACCTAACACCGTTTTTAAGAAATGCAGCCCAGTGCCCTTATCTTTATAAATATAATAGAGTATTAGCTATTTTCATGAGACTGAAGCTTTCCTGGATAGCAGCATGGAATAAAATCAGATCTACTTCTATACCATTATACCTAGAGGGATGAAAGGCCTTTTAATATTTCCTTTCTTTGCTCTATTCTCAAATGACATGGCATTTGCTAACTGTCCAGCTCTATATAGTTCTATTTCTATGTTGAAACTGGAACAGAGAAGTCTGGTTCTGGTTCTTTTGCTTTAATGTCATTTCAGGGGTATTTTGGTGGAATATTTTGTGCTCCCAAGATGAGCCTGCCATGTGGTAGTTATAATGGGTGTTCTTAGTGACTAGGAGACAAAATATTAGTATAGTATGTGAATACTCCTTCCTAATAACTTTAAAAAATTACAGAGTATTTTAAAATTTTTAACCAATTAAAATTTGCTTCAGAGGAAGCTTCGAGTATAACTAAAACCCTTCTGGGGGGGGTTTGTTTTGTTTTGTTTTGTTACCACATTATATGAAGATAAACTAGGAAGTCAATGAGGGAATTTCCAAAACAGCAGTATCCAAAGGTATTTTATTCTCAATTTTTATATGATTTGATAACATACCTTTCTCCTCAAACCTTTGTCTAATCAATATATAACTTGACAGCCAAGTTTACAATATTGAAGGTTCATCTTTGACACTTTCTTCTTCCTACCTTCTCTATCCAACTGCCAGCCCTCCCCCAAAAGAAAGTTGTTGCTTCGGTCTAAGTAAATTTTGTTGCTTCAGTATTCTAAATAGCCCTTGATCTCATCCCTTCATTTCTACTCCCTTACCTCAATTCAGGCCTTCATTGCCCCTTGCCTGTTTTCATGATAATATTCTTAAGTGTTCCTCTTTCTGCTACATTGTGAGTGATTTTTTAAGAAAACAATGTTTAGTGATGTGTATGTGGATTTCATTTCTTTCCTAAAATGTGTCCTTTTAATTTAGGATACAGAATCCTAATTTATATTCAAGGGGGTTAATCAAGGACAAGCAGCCTTAAATTTTACAGCTGATCACTGTGCATTCTGTTAGTGCAGTTAGAGTCCAATTCTCTTAGAACTTGGAAAACGAATACTAACTTCAGTCAAGAGTTGCATATCTTGTCTGTTTATCTTCGGTATCAAAGACCCAGAGAATTTGGAGAAACATCAGACAGATTTAAAATTATTCAGACAAGCTATACTATCACATGACTGTTCCCCTAAATGGCAACACATTACTCACTGGATCTTAAGACATTTTAAGTACTTAATCATCATAATACCTTAATAAGATAGTCAGGAGTGAAATTTAAATCACTTAAAATTGGGGCAAAGAGAGGCGAAGTGACTGACCAAGTTTACTTTGTCATTGGTTGAACTGGGATCAATTCTGGAAATAATTCCCTTTTTATTTTATTTTTTAACATTTTTTAATTTATTTTTTAATTTAATTTTATTGTTGCCTTTTTTAGTATGTTAAAGTATATTTCCACTTAGCATTTATTTATTTATTTATTTATTTATTTATTTATTGTTTTAGAGGGAGGGGAAGGGAGAGAGGCAGAGAGGGAGAGAGACATCAATATATGGTTGCCTTTCACCTGCCTCCAGCTACAGACCTGGCTAAAGACCTGGCTTGTAACCTGGTTATGTGCCCTGACTAGGAGTTAAACCAATGATCTTTGGATTCACAGGCCGCTGCCTTATCCATTGTGCCACCAGCCAAGGCCCCACTTAGCTTTTAATTCAAAAGAGTTAACCTTAGTTCTTAAAGGAGTTCATAAATGCTACCTTATATACATGTATAGCAGTCTTATGATTCAAAATACTTTGTTTCTCATCAGAAGCCCAGTAAGAGGGAAAAGTAAGGTCTCTTTCTGAAGGTGAGAAATATGAAATGTCATGTGTAGTGACAGAACCTAAATACTTCTGATTATTGGTCCATGGCATGCTATTGTATCATGCTGTCAGAATAGCTTCTATCTTCTGCAGAGATGTCATGGTCCATGGTAATGGTGATAAGTGCCCTTCTGTCTGACTGCACACTGGGAGCCATCAGACTTGCCCATCAGTATCTTTTCCAGTTCTGAGGTAGCCTCCTACATGTCTGTCTTCTAACATTGTTGTCTCCTTTCTGTCTAGATCTGCTTTGAAAATTTGCCATAGCTACAGCTCCACCTTTGGGTAGAGAACCCATATCTGATTCCCAAGCTTCCACCTTCCTTCTGCACCATAGTTCCACATTTTCAAATGTTCACTGACTTTTGATGCCTGGTGGCACTGTCAGCAAATCTATACCATCATAGCCAAAAATGAATTTTTTAATATTTTACCTCTTTTCAGAAGAAATTACATCTCATAACTTACCACATTGACATTCCACTTAATATTCAGTAGTCACCAGAGGGGAACTCTTGTTTCCCCTGACAGTTCTAAAGTTTGATAAAAAGTGATTTTTACCTCTAAGGGACTTAGAAATAAATAAAAATATAATGTGGATCATACTTGTATTTCAGAAGTTTCACTGTATTTGAAGGCTAGGGATGGTTTAGGGCTGAGGGGATCAAGACTCAGTCTAAAGAGAGATGGAAAGAGACTGATCAAGTGACCTCTCTGAATTCTTGTCCCCAAGAAACACATAGTCAAGTAGAGGAGAGTAGATGCACCTAAAAATCTAGGTGTGGGGGCCTTTAAAGCAATCAGCACATGCTTAGAAAGCTTAGTTCTCAGGTTTTCCTGGTCTTCCTCATTCTCACTTTGTCATATAAATGCAGGACAGCAAAATATCTCTTGTGGATTATCACCATTTTTCTATCCACATGCCCTTTTCCCCTTTCCTCTCTCAATTCCTCCAGCAAGTCAGAGGGGACAAAGAAGACAGAAAAAGGTTTAGGTTAAATATCTATACAATCCTAGAATTTTTCCCCTTTTGTGTCAGTGCAGGGCAATACCAGGGTTTATGGGGCCTTTAGAATTCATCCTGACACACCCTGGGGAATCATCGATATAATTTGAACATCCTTTCTTCTCAGACCTTGTTTCTGTAAGGTGAATGCAAGATTTACTTCTGATAAACTCAATTTTAGTAATGTATGCTACCCAGTACTTTGTTAGCAATGTTTAAAATATAAAAAGCACACTTTGGTATGAAATGTAATTTTCTATAGCATATAGGCTGAATTACTCATAATTAATTTACAAATGCAAGATTTTTAACTAGATATACATTCACTTACCAAGTATTTTTTATTAGCTTGCTGTGTGCTAAGTGCTTTGAATATAAAAGTTAAAACCTGCCAGGTTGTGGACAAAGATTTGTGCCATGCAAACCAGCAGTAACAATACTACTATATAACATATGGTGTCATGGGAGATGTGAATGTATAGAAGTATAAGAGTATGTACTTTGGTGTCAAACTTGAGCCTAAAGGCCTTCCCTACTTTTTATTAGCTGTGTCACTTGAAAATAAGTTTTTAACTTTCATAAACCTCAGTTTGGATATAGTAATAGTAGCCACTGTATTATGGTTCTTGGGGAGATAACTCAAGATACTACACATATAGTATGTGTAGCAGAATACTTGGTGGAAAGTGAATGCTCAGAAAGTGCTAGCCATTGTTGCTGTTAATATTAATAGGGAAGGAGCCTTCCAGTCCATCAGGGAAGAATTCCCAAAAGAGATAGGTAGCAATTTAAATGACACTGAAAATGATGAGAGTAGGAGTTTCTCAGGAACTAAGTATCCCATCCAGGCTAACCGAACATCATCCACTGAAGTATAGAAATATAAGAAGTGGTAGTCTGTTTTGGAATTTTGTGATTCAATATAGCAGGAACGTAAAAAGATTCATGAGAAATAAACCTTCACAGATAGCCAGGAACCAGGTCTGCAAGGGTCTTGTCCAGCAAAAAAAAACGTTTTGAGTTTATACTGTCTGCCTGTCATCTTCTAACTGGAGTGATTAAGTTAAGTGGTCAGAAATGGAAGAAAATGTTAAATTTCTATTTTTTCCCTTTATTTTAATTTTGTTTTAAAATTATAACATAATATATTATAAAATGATTCTATATTAGTACAGTAATAGTACATGTAGATAGTTTGACCACAAATGTGCCCATAGTAATTGTTTTTATGGCTGGTGTTTTTCACATTGGTTATGGCATCCATTCAGATTGATTATTACCTGGCCTTCCTAGTTATTAAAAAGTTTTAATATCACTTCTTTAATTAAGTATAGCAGTGTTGGGCTCTGTACTCATGTTTCATCACTGATCATGAGTCTGTTGACTGCAGCTCTGGGAAATGGGGAGCCACTAGAGGATTTAGGGCATGGGAGTGAAATGATTAGAATCATGTTAGAATTATCATTTGGGCAGCATCCTGAGGGCTAAGTTAGCATTGAAAAAGGTTAGGAGAGACTTCACCTCCTGATTTATTTAGGTCTGACCACGTAGTGCATAGCTGAAGCACACACACCACCATCCTGGTAGAAGGAAAACATGAGTTGTTTAACTGTCCGAGGGTCCATGAGCAAACAAGATATTGTTCAAATTTTGAAAAACAACATTGCATCATACCATATAACAATATAGTTACCAAAAAACAAACTCAGAGACAAAACTTGAAGACTTCTTTCAAAATATTTAGAGAAGAAAGGAAAAGCAGATATTTTGAGAATACAGGCATAATACTTCATCATTTTAATAACCGAAATGGCAGCGGCACTAACAATAACAGCAGGTGCCCAGGAATTGACCTGTATTTCCTACTTGTCTAGTACATATCAGCTGAATATTAGCCTGGGTGGGGGGAATAAGTAATAAATATGTGAGTATGTGTACATATATGAGGATTCTAAAGATTTCTTAGCTGTAGTTAGCTCCTACTATATGTACCTTCCCCATTGTTAAGCCAGTTTATCTTCCTGAGTTATGAATTCTGTACTCAGAGGAAGAATCAGAAAGCAATATCCCATCAGTGTTGACATGTAACCCTCATTTGCAACAAATGGGAATTTAATTCTGATTTTGTCAGTGCAGTGAAGTGGCACTGAAAACACCTTCTATTTATTTACATAGATCAGTCACAGGATTTAGGAGATACATATATGCTAATGATGACAAATTTACTGTGTCACCATTTTGCTCTACTTTCCAAAATGATCTCAGAATACCTTCCCATTCACCGTCATTCAATCTTCTGAAAGTTGGTTTCATTTTCCATGAGATCATCTGTATTTTCTGTTATACATACAGAGAACATACTGTTAGCTTTTATCTGTGTGACTGCACACCTTTCATTTTCCTTCTCTAAACCAAAATGAAATGATTGAGGAAGGAAAAGAAAGTTGCTTTCAGGAATGAAAATGAAAAGAGTATAGTATGCAGAAAGGAAGAAACAAGTCAGCTCTGAATTGGGGAAATGGTCAGGTTAAAAGAAGAAGTATGGTTGTAGAAATTTGAGAGTAAAACTAGGAAATCACACAAGAGTGAAAGGGAAAAAAAACTTCAGGTAGGGCCTTTTGGGATTTAAAGCACAAGAGAAAGAGAACATTAAATAACTGGGAAAAACACAGATGAAGCAAAGAACAAAGACAGGGAGGGGACATTTCTTCTGGCAAAGGAGATGGAGATGAAGACCAAGAACAGGCAGTAATGGAGCAAATGACCTTTTTGGATTGACAATGTGTTCTCTCTCTTCCTCATTTCCATTGTGAAAGAGGGAAGAATGATGTAGCTGGGAGACAGATTGATTCTTAGCTATCATACATCTAAAGCCCTGTGTGTGAGTTTGCCATTTTCTGTTGGGAGGGATTTTATCAGGTGTTAGATGGGGAGGAGGAGGGATTTCTACACTTCACTTGCAACTTAGTCTTTTGACTCTGTGTTAATCATTTTGCCAACAAGAAGCATAAGATTTGGTATTGATTTCCACTTTTACCCCACTTTGCACTTGAAGGCAAAAATTTATTCTAACCTTTTGAGAAGGTAGAGAAGAGAGAGGAGTAGGTGCCTCTGTGTTAATGTGAAAGTCAGGGACAGAAATTTCAGGCAGTTGCTCCTGAGCTGTTTTCGATGGATCATTTATTAAATCTTATAATAAAGCCAAATTTGATTTCCATTGGCATATCATGTTTCAACTGGCATGAATAACGTTTTTCTGTTGCCAGTGAATGGAGATGATCTTGAGGTATGAAAAAATAAAGAATGTGAGTGAAGAAATCCTGGCTTAGCTCAAAGACAGCAGGAGGATTTCTGAGTGACTGGGAGTACAAAAGCAACGCAACAGACTTTTGCTGATGGACACTCATTAAATGTTAATAGGAACTACATGTGATGAAAGGCAGATGACTGTGAATTTATCTTGTAACTATGTCTATTACTAGAAATATGCGAATAAAATCAAGAAAAGGCATTAAGGAAGTTATTTGTTAAGACACAGAAGCAAGATTCTGTTTACTTACATACTTTGAAGAGAACACTACCAGCATTTCTCAACTGGAAGCATATGAGAGAAGTCAGTGGCCTTCTAGCTCAGTGGCAGGTGGAAGATGTTAGAAAAGAAACAACTCATTATCTGAATAAATTCCCAGGAAAGTTGAGAGCCCCTGACATAGTAGGTATGTAAAACCATGTAGCTGACATTAAGGCCAGTTACACTATTGTAACCTTCTTGAATCACTGGAGCGAGCAGCCTCTGGTGAGGGAGCAAGTCACTGGGCTCTGCATCTTGACAGGGAGTTGCACCTGTGGTACCTGAAACCTTACACTCCCCTGGTTAGTCCTGGGTCATTGGAATGCAGGCTCTGGATTGAAGCGTTTATTCATAGCAGATTAAGAATATAAATATCTGTGAGGCCTTACTTAGGAAGCTCTTAGAGGATTAATAAAATATTTACAAAATAACCTATATGATTGCTTCATTTTTGAGATATTTGGCTCTAATGGCATCATAAATCCTCATTCAAGTTGCTTCTCTGTTCTATGAAGGAAGTTCCATACTTCTGGAGAAGCAGAAACAGATTCCTTCAGTACTTTTATTAAAAACAAAAAAGATCCTGGTTTCTATGCACATGCATGTTCTCTTTCTTAGACATACACAGAGCCAATACCCAAAATGCCGGTAAACATACGGATAAAATGATTGTTTTTAAAACTATCTATTCAGTAAATGGAATTCACAATGTAAAGCATTCAGAAAATTCATCCTATTATAAGAATTTTATCTCTGCATGTTTTAACATAGCACCTGTATCCAAGACATTCTTAAGCAGGCCAAAGTGTGGTTTTTCCAGTAATTTAAAGACTGTCTATATAATTTTATTTTAATTTTTAATCTTTGTCTTTAAGTCTGTTGTCAGTTATTTACTATTTTATATGCATTCTCAGCATATTTCTTGATGCAAGGTCAAGGTTTCAGATAATCCTTGGATTTATGCTAAAGCTGTAACTATTTATCCGAACAGTCAGTTATTGAGTGCCTTCCCTGTACCTAAAGTAAACCTACCTGTGAACCCAAAGGTCACTGGTTCGATTCCCCAGCCAGGGCACATAACCAGGGTGCAAGCCAGGTCTCCAGCCAGGTCCGTAGCTGGAAGCAGGTGAAAGGCAACCATACATTGATGTCTCTCTCCCTCTCTGCCTCTCTCCCTTCCCCTCTCTCTGAAAATAATGTATAAAACAATTTTATAAGTAAATAAAATTAGCCGAGGTCTTTTGTGAGAATTTGTACTTCATTTAACTCTACCCTAATGCTAACTAATAATCTTAAAAACAACCCTAAAAGGTATGGCTATCAGGTATTGCTCCTCTTGTTTCATATTTTGGAAACTAACATTCAGAGTGGTCACACAGCTAGTAAGTAAAGATGTGATGTTGGAGCATAGGCCCATGACTTCATACCCCATACTGAGTCTTGTCTTTTGCTTTAATTTTACTTAATTTGATCTTCTACTCCATTCATTCTTCCTTTACTTCCATGAAAGGGGTATTTAAGGATTGTTAGAAGCAGACCATATCCTTTTATCCCCCCCTATCTTTTACTGACTTTCCCTTCATTGTACACCATCGCTTTTGTTTGTTGCTGCCTTTTTTTCTTATGATACAACTTGGGAGTTGACCTCTTAATACATGTTATATAAACTTTAATAAAATATTTATTAGATGATTAAAAATGTTGCCAGAGATTCATATTAAAATGTTCTTCAAAGCTAAAAATTATTTATCTGGCAACACTCTGCTATGTATAACAGAAATATTTTTTACCCCATTTCCTTTCATTTTCTCTCAGCCCCTGCAGAAAGGAATAATGGAGCTGGCACCTGTGGCCATAGGAAGTCTGTGCAATCTGTGGTATATATACATATATATATGGCAAAAATATGCTTTTACCATGATTTTTTCTTTTTATTTGTTGATAGGTACAGAAGCTCCAGCTTTCCACTTGTCTTACTTATGATTAATCAGGATGTCTTTGTTTTCTCCAATGTAAAATCTACAAACCAGCCTCTGTCTTCACTGAATGTCAGTGCAGCTCCTGTTTGCATGCTGTTTTCTTTGTTGCTATGTGTGTGGGTGCCTCAGGCCCAGGTCCTGAGTCCCCCTTCTCCTGCTGTGCATTGCCTGTGTTTCTGTGGAGAATGGTAATGTTCTTGGATCAGGGACTTTTACAAATAGGTGTGTTCTTCCTTGCTGGTTTGGAGTGATCAAAGACCACCATGCCTCATTTTGCCCAGAGCCTTAAATCCTACCCCTCATCTTCAGTAAAATCCATTGCAGAGAGCTTTACCCTAAAGCCACAGAAAACAAATCCAACACCTGTGGCCTGAGAGCCTGGAAACTCCCAGAATGTTGTTTATGAAGTACTCCCTAAGTTGGGACCCATAGGAGTTGCTGTCTCTCTTGTTTCTTTTCTAGCTACATGTGAGCATCAGACCTTTTGGTAGAGAGAGAGAAGGAAGGTCATGTTATAGCACAGAATCACACCTGTCAGGACAAACGCTAATTCATGACACTGAATTCTGATTAATATCCTGAGGGAAGGAGGAAATACATGCATATGGGTATGTTTTGGCTTCCATTGAAGTCTCTAATTGGTGTGTTTCTTTTTCCCTTAAAGAAAGATTTCTGTCTTAATCAATGGTATTATTTGTTAAGAGACTGCAGGGTTTCTACATGTGCCTCACCCTTGTGAAGTAGAAGAAATGTGTTTTCAGGGTTTTTTGCCATATCCCTACCAGGGTTGCTCTTATTAAAACCAGGAGACTAAAAAGAAGGGCAGTGCATGTATTTACCCATTGTTCTACCTTTACTCTGGACATAAGCTGAAATGCAGTTTCCAGCCTTCACGTGTGAGCTGAGTGATGGAATAATTAGGTGAGGGAATGCATGTGAAGTCTTCTCCTGTAGTGTCTGGCACATAGTAAGTGCTCAGTGAATAGTGGTTGTTAATTTTTTTTGGAGCTAAATTCACCTAGCCACTTCTCTTTTTAATGCAGATTTATGATAGGCCTTTTAGTTTGATCTGATGGTTATTTTCTACCATACCATACAGCTTTAGGAAGTTTTACTTATACAGAATTTTATTTTATGTACTTTGATATATAGTTGGCAGATTGTTTTGAAAAACAAAATGCTATGTTGATTTCCATTTCCTAAATTATTTTATGTTGTGGCAGATTGTCATAAATAACTTTGGTGTCATATTTGTAGGCTAAGAACTGACAAACTAGTTTTAGACAACAATGAAGATTTTCTACCCTATTTAAATATAAAATCAAAACCAAGAGATTTGTAAACATTCCTCATATTGATTTTTGTTACTGTAACTGAATGTTGAAAGGGACCACAAAGGCTGCTTTTCCAGCCTCTACTGGACCCAAGGCTTCTTTTGGGGGACCATTAGTTTCGCCCTGTAATAAATAACAGTTACTATATTAAATACTCATTTAAATGGGTTCTCTTTAAAGAAAGTGAAGCCAGCATGGTCTCTTGGCTTCTATGAGTCTTAATCTCATCTATTGTTATTATACCCTATGATGGCAGGCTTTCCCCCTTAGTAATGTTTTTTGAACTCAACACTATAGAAGACACTGATAAATTATTCATCCTTATGCTCAAATAAAGGCAGACATTTCCCTGTCTCTCACCTGTCCACCCATTTCTGGATCAAGTTTCAGAGCTGAGCTTGTGGCCAGCCATCTAGAACCACAGTCCATTTTTGTGTGAGATGGCAGTGGATATTCAGAGAATTGTTAAAATAGCAGTTCTGAGACTGCCATCCTTAGGAAGGACTGCATGCAAGGTTGGCCATTGGCCATTGGATTTGGGAGGGGGCAGTTTCCGTAAGTGATTTATAGTGGCTCCCTGTTCTAAATGGTCTATATTGAGCACTTGCTTCCCTTCAGGGAGTCAGGAATTTTGGGTTTTGGTACATGCTAGGCAAAGGGCATCCATATAACCAACCCCCAGTAAAAACCATGGACTGAGTTGTTAATGAGCTTCTCTTATAGACAGCACTTTACATGAGTTGTCACAACCCGATGCTGGCTAAATTAAGTGCATCCTCTGACTTCTTGGGGAGAGGATTTAGGGAGTATGCTCTTAAGTTTCTTGTGGACTTTGCCTCATGCACCTTTTCCCTTTGCTGATTTTGTTGTGTCCATCAGTGTACTAAGTCTTAGCTGTGAGTGTGATTATAGACTGATGAGTCCTATGAGTCTCATTGATCCTGGTGCTCGTCTTACAGACTCCTACCCCAGTAATTACAACCCAACTTGTATAGGGTTCCATACAAGGAGAAAAAGCAGAAAGTCTGAAGGTGTACCTGAATATTTGCCTTGTGAATACCCTCATTCTCTATCATTTTCTTCCTAAGTACTACTTCATTTTGATGATGAGTTTTGTAAATATATTTATCATATAATTAGGTGAGCATTTATGGCACATTCAGGTATCAGTGTGAATCCATTTATTATTCTCTACTCATTGGAACTGAAGTGTAAAGGAGAGAAAGACGTAACACAGTGTTTCTCTCTCTCTCTCTCTCTCTCTCTCTCTCTCACTCACTCTCTCTCTCTCTCTCACTCACTCTCTCTCTCTTTCTCTCTTACACACACACACACACACACATATATATATGTATATGTATATATATGTATGTATATATGCACAAGTTTCCCATGACCTACTATTCTGATATGCACAAGTTTCCCATGACCTACTATTCCGATAATTGGAAATCAGTACTAATTAGAATTTTCCTCATTGATATAATACAGTGACAATTGACTCTCACTTGGAAATGCTTTATGAGTTAGCAAAATAAAATGAAAATTACCCTAGAGTTAATTGGAAGAGGGTGTTATTATGTTTCTTATACCACTTCTTGGATGCTTACATAAAATATGCTTTTCCTTACTATACCAACAGAGAATTGCCAGAATATAATTATCTCTCTTCATTTGAAAGAACTCTTGACTTGTTTCCTCAATGGAAAAAGAAAAAAAGAAACATAAGTTCTGCAAAGCAATATCATCCAGGAGAATATCTGGGGAGAAAGTACAAGAAAGAAACTGCATTTGGTAGTGGGTATTGCTGGCCATCATTGATTTACTTGCCACTGTTGGCCATCTGTCTGCAGGAGTTTACATACACTTTGCCTTTTTGCTCTAGTAGAATAACCTTTATGTGTTCCTTCTGAGACAGTTGAACATAGAGCAAATAAAGCATGTACATTTATAGATAGTGTCTGTTTTAGACATCATGAAAATATACATCAACAGAAAAGACAGGTTGAGTTGACAAAAATTTGTTACATGCCTTGATAAGTAAATTCCATAAAAAATAAAAGGTGAAATGCTCTTCATATTCTTTCCATTAAGGAAATTTGAAGTTTTTATTTAAAATGACTTAATTTCTTGTTGCTCTTTAAAATTGTATCTTTCCTCCCTCAAATAAATGTGATAAGTAAAGAAAAAAATCTTCCTGGTAATTTAGAAAATCAACAGACAGTTGATTTGTTTTGTTAAGGTAGCTATAAAAGGTACATTCTGTGGTTCACTAATTATCAAAGTTAGTACATTTCTAAGACAAGCAACTCATTTATTTTATATTCTATGGAACCATTACAGCTACTTTAGAGGTAAAAATAAAAGGTTTGCAGAGTAAAATAAGTGAAGGCCTTTTTATATTGTATAGCTTAGACTGGCTGAAAGGCCTTTAATATTTCTTTTTCAATACATTTTATATTCATTTATCAAAATTCATTTTCTATGCTTTTTTTCTCCCTGTTCTGTGTATTTTACTTTTTGCTTATATTAAGAATTAAATTGATGTATTCAAAATGGACCACTCTAGTCTCTATTTTCATATACCCGTATATTCATTTTATCATTGCCATTTTAGTTTTATCAAATCTCTTATAAAAGAGATTTCCCCACCATACTTTTCTCTGCCCTGTTTACTCATACATATATACTTCAAACTCTTGTCAGTTTCATATTACTTCAATTAAATTATTTTAAATGTTTTAATATTTAGTTTTTTCATTGATTAATTTGGCTACAAGAAGAAATTATTTCTGGTCTGTCCGATTTTAAAGGTATGTTCATATCCCACATTTGCATTTTTGAGCTCCCTTTCTAATACTTAGTTCCTCACCCATAAATTTCTTTTTTCTCTTAGCTTGTTTGCCTGGCAGCCACTTTCTCTCTTCAGTCATTCATTTGTTTTGATATTTAGGAAATTTAAGTAGTTGCCTCTACACCTGTAAACAATTCTGTAATAAAATAAACTTAGTAGTGTACCCCAACTAAGTCCTTAAAATATTTTAAGAAAAATGAATTTTTACTTGCATCAGACAATATTTATATTTTTATTTCTTAAATGCATAATAGAAAGTTTTTTATATTTATATATGCAAATTTGACTGCCTAGCCAGACATCAGACCATGTAAGTTTTAGATTCGTACTGGCTGTTTTTAGAACTCCAGTGAGCATTTGTCTAAAGAACATAGTTGGGTTTACATAAATGACAAACGGGCAGAATTTATGCTTAAACCATTTAGCAGAGCAGAGCCATCGAAGTTCAGTTTGGAGGCAGGGGTTATAATCAAATTTGATCGGAGGTGTACTTCAGGAAAAGCAATTTGGCATCATGATGTAGTCAAAATGTGAGTGGGCTGGAAGGTGTAAATGAGAAGAATGAGGAATGATTAAAATAATCCAGTTAGGAAGTCAAGTGGGGCCATTACTAAGCTTGTGAGGATAGGTGTCAAGAGACAGGTATGTGACTGGACAATTAAGTTAACCATGGGATAAGTCAAAGGGAACAACCTTTCAGTCCTGGATTTCAGGAGGAATACGGGGAAAAGAAAAGGCAGGGAGGATGTTGATGGAGGCTTGAGTTGGGGTGGACAGGCAGGAATCCCTTCTGTGCAAGACATTTCAACATACTTCTACCTTCATACTGCAGAGTTGAATCATCCTGGCTTCGAAAACTATGAGCTATATGACCTTAGGCAAGTTACTCAGCTTTAATGCACCTCAATCTCCCCATCTGTGAAGTGGGTTTGACAGTAGCGTCTCAAAACTGCTTTTAGGCCCTGGCTGGTAGCAAAGTGGTTAAGGTGCCGGCCTGCGAACCCAAAGGTCGCAGGTTCGATTCCCCAGCCAGGGCACATAACCAGGTTGCAAACCAGGTCTCCAGTCAGGTCTGTGGCTGGAGGCAGGTGAAACGCAACCATACGTTGATGTCTCTCTCCCTCTCTGCCTCTCTCCCTTCCCCTCTTTCTAAAAATAATGAAATAAAACCTTAAAAAAAAAATTTTTTTTTTTAAACTGCTTTTAGTGTAGATGAATCCAGAGTCCTTCTTAGGTCATTGTAAGCAAATTGTAGGCATTATTATTTTTCTTTAATGCTCAGAGCTCTAGTATGTAGCTATTTTTACCTTATTTTATATATGAGATAACCAAGACACAGAGACTATATTATTTTAAGCAATCATTTAGCTGGAAAATAGCATCACAGTAAAAAAATAGATACCTATCCTTTGTGTGTTTCAGATGGCGGGGGGCTTTTTGGTTTTATTTTCAAAATTCAGGTAATAGTTCTTTTTGAGCAACTGTGTTTGACAGGCAGAATCCCTAAAGAAACCCTAGTTGAAGTTTTCCTCATAAAAGAAATGGAGCATATGCAAACAAAAATGAGAAATAGGGGGATTATGGGAAGATCAGATGAGAGTGTAAATATAGTTATTTGCAGAAGATAAAATGAAGGAAGAAAGTATGTGCTTACAAACATATTTATAACTGTAGTGGTTTATTATTCCTGTGCCTAATATTAAAGTGACTGATTTAATTGATTCACTCCATAGGCATATACAGAACTTCAACCATATGAGAGGCACTCTTGTATTTGCTTTATAGTTCTTTGTATGCTAGGATTTAACTTTGATCCAGAAAAGTTTCAACATAAATGTAATGTCATTGCCAAAAGCATTTTCCGAGAACAATAGATTATTTTCAGGTACTTGCAGAGAAAAGAATACAGTGAGGACAAAATTAAATATAGTATATATGTTTTCTCAAAACATGGTTCCCAACTTTCCTCACCTCCAGCACTCTAGTAATGAGTGGTCTTGGGTTTCTGTTGGATGCCTTCTTGATAGTCAAGAGGTGAGGTCTGTTCAGGGGAAAACAACTTATAGTAGGGTTGGTGTGGGGTTGAAGAAAGTCTCAGTTAATTGGATTCTGCACAAATCCAGGGTGTGGCAGTGATATGGAATAGATGTTCTCTCTTCTAAATCAGGAGTCACTATGCCAGGAGTAAAGGATGGTATTGTGGGAAAAGCAATAGACTCTGTTGGGGAGCTGGTTGGCTCCTTCCAAGTCAGCCGTACACACTAGCTTCCCAATCTTGGACAAGATACTTACTTGTTAATTTTCTCATCTGTAACGTAAAAAAGGTGGCACTCAATGACCGGTAAATTTCCTCCCAACTCCTACATTTCTAGGATTAATGAATTCATTCCGTATCAACTCATCTTGGCAGTGGGGATGTAAAGCATAATAATCCTATAATAAGGAGACCATACATGTCAAACAAGTATAAGCAAACGGCTGAAGGAGCAAGTCATTCCTGCTGGGAGTAGGGACAAGGAAGGTAGGGAGCACTTCGTAGAGGGGGTTGTTTAAAGTTGGGCCTCGAAGATTGAGATGAATTTGTCAGAATGGCAGGAGTGTTCAGAAGCAGTTAAGATTGTGCCATACTCAGGTTCTTTAATGGCAAGTAGTGTTTGCAGCTAGAGCTTTAGAGAGTTGGGCAGGAGGTGATGTTGGAAAGGTAGGTTGGGTTTGTATTGAGGGGACTCCAAATGCCAGGTCAGGGAATTTATCATTTATTCTGGGCACAGTAGGGAGCCGCTGTAGTTTTATTAGGAAGGGGAGTAAAATATTTACAATTTTGGTGTTTGGAAATTTGATGAAAGTATATAAAGAGTGGATTAAAATGAGTAGAGAGATCCTTCTGTTTTCTTAATGGCTATCTTCATCTGTTAACTGATACACAAATACCATTTGGCATTTACTTTGGTATTTCTGGGATTGTCTTTCTTTCTGTAACCAGCACTGACTTCAGAAACTCAAGAAAATATTTTTTGTGCTTATCTTTTTGGACGTGACATCAAGAATTTATTTCCCCCAAGGTGCCGGCCTGCGAACCCAAAGGTCTCAGGTTCGATTCCCCAGCCAGGGCACATAACAAGGGTGCAAACCAGGTCTCCAGTCAGGTATGTGGCTGGAGGCAGTTGAAAAACAACCATACATTGATGTTTCTCTCCCTTTCTGCCTCTCTCTGTTCCCCTCTTTCTAAAAACAATGAAATAAAATCTTAAAAAAAAAGAATTTATCTTCCCTAAATTCACATCGTCTCCCCAACCCCCAACCAAGCCGAGCAGCTATACTATAAGCAAGGTTAAGAAAGGAGCCAATGAAACCCAATATTAGAAGGGAAAGAAAGGTAATAATTTATACATTCACTTTCCTCAGTTCCATATCCATTGATAGCCTAAGTAATTTTCAAAAATTAGGAAAAATTTTAATCCCTCAATGGTTATCACAGTGATGTCGGTCTCAACTGGGATCTCTGAACTGTTGCCTCACACACGGCTAAGAACATTGCAAGGCACTTTCATTTTTGCCTGCAGCACTTGCTCAGTTGAAGCTGCGTTGACTGAATGCAGGACAGACTAAAATCAGTCTTTGGGGACTGGAGGGAGCCCTAGGGGTTATGCTTAGCATCCACGAGGCCCCTGGGCTAGGCCTGTCAAGTCTGGCTTTCATGTTTTCCTTTCTTTTCACTGCAGCTTTTTCTTCCAGCCTGTTCAGCGACTGCATCAAGAGGTGCTAGATGTGCGTACATGCATGCTTCTAACCAAGTAGCTTTATCATCTGTGCTGTCGGCGCTCCCTCACAAATGCGGGGCTGCCGTAAGGGGATTTGATGTACCCTTTCTACATGCCCAACTAATTGAGAGTTGAAAGCCATCCTTCAGATTGGTATGGCCCTGTTACTTATGCTTGCGAGTTACCAACCACTTTGGTGTCATTTAAGTGGAGGCATTTTGAATATTTCACATTTCAAAATGTTTTTAAGAGACTGATTAAATGGCAGTCATTTTAGGAAGCCTGTTGTTTCTGCTTGTTCTCATGTAAATATTTATCTACCTGATAGTCTGCAGAATCATACATTTTAAGTTAAAAACCAAGTATTTCAGATTATTTTCAGTTGACCTGATCTCTCTCTTTTATAAAAAATTTAAATATGCTCATACTGTCCTGTTCTCCCTGTAAATTATATCAGAGCAGATGTAGTCACCCTGGTGCTGCAATGGGCTAGACAAATTTCATTCATGTAAACATGGTTAAGTAATTTCAAACTCAACTTTGGAAACTAGTGTTTCTGTATGTTTGATAATATTTAAAAATGCATCAATGAAATTGGCTTAACCTGTGGCCTTTATTGCGCTATCTGTTCTCAATTATATAGGTTCTGTGCTTTATGTTTGCAATGGTTCTAAACGACCCCAAAAAAAGAACAACAGTGATCCCAGCTGAAGAGCATGGCATATGTGTAACCAATTGAATTTAATTTAGATTGGATAAATCTTGGAAAATACATTAAATATGCCATTTCAGCTATTAAGATAATAATAAATGCATTCAGGAGGTTGAGCTAGCATTATTATTTCAGTTTTCAGCCCATTTTTCCCCTTTTACCTACGTTGCTCTTCACCTTCCACTCACCCCCGGTGTCATTGTTGTGACTTCAAATTCTAAGCTATCAGCCTTGAAATGTAACATAAACATTAAATATGTTTTTACTAATTGTGATCTGCTAAAATCACAATTCAAGCTCTGTGCTGAAGCATTTTTAATTTCAGAAGCAGTATTTAAGTGATGACATGCAGTAATTTGTTCATTCTTCTGTCAGTGTAATTTACAAGGCAATGGCAGATAAACATAGCAATACAAGATTCATTTACAGTGACACAATGGCAGATACACAGAGCAGAACCCTGCCTATGAGATAAAGTGGACTGAGTGACTTATGCAGTAATTAGGGGATAATTGTCATTAACCTCACAAACAGTAGTTTACCCATATTGTTTAAAAGGCTCCAGGATGCATAATGACAAGGTAATCTGTCAAAGCGCTAGGGGAAAATATTAATAAGATTTGTGCAAGCCTGGATAGAAAATATGCAGAAAGCGGCCACATTAAGCTAATTGGTGGATGAATATACACTTGTAAAAGTGCTTCTAATGGCACGTTTGCTGCTCTCCAAATGACTACCGTTAATGTGGAGAAGTGGGCTGCTTAGAAAGTCAGGACTGCTGGGACATGAGGGTATTAGGCATGTAGACATGGTTATTACCTTGTGCTCTATAATGCATGCTTCCTCCTCCTATCCTTTATTTTGAATTTCTGAGTTTTTTGTTACAGTCCCATATATTGATTATTTACTCTTATTATTCAGTCTTTATCTATATTTGTTCAGTCAGCCACCAACCCCAAATCATCTCTACTTTGTGGACAAATAAAACATATAACATCTACATTGATAGCTACTTATAAATATATGGAAACACAAACTGTTAATGCACACGTGGATTTATAATCGTACATGTGTGTGTGCATGCGCCTTTGCTACAAACACATTTAATCTGAGCAATCAAAGGAAAGTATATCCATCAACAGCCTGTGTATGTGTTACAAGTAATAATGTGTTGTTCCCTGATGAATGCTAAAGCAGGAAATTAATCTTTGTGTTGTACAGCTATTCTTATACCCAGAGAAGAACAAAGTTAAATTTCCCAATACATCTTTCTGTTCAATCACATACTCAGTCCTCTGTGTGTTTTATGGAATACTCAATCCTTGCTCTTTTATGGAATACTGCTCAGTGAGTGTTCAGTCCTTTTCTACCCCTGCTCCCTCACTTCCGAATGAACACGTTCAGGTTGCTTAGGGTGGTTCAACCAGCTTCAGTTGTGGAGTAATTGAGCATCTCTGTTGCATGGATAAAACTTCAAAAATTGGAGGTTGTGACCCTGAATTTGTTCCAAGGTTTTAGCCCTTACCTTATGTGTAGAATTACTTTTATTAGGAAAAACAATCTTTTTTTGCACTTATTTTTGCTGTTTATCAGACTTCATAGGAAAGTCATCATGAAATACCAGTCTCTGGCACTTTGTTTAGAAATGTAAAGCCGCAGCAGAGATCCCCACACATACATATACAGAGGCTTTCTCCAAACTCAATGGCAGAAAGTTGGTTATGGACAGAGAGGTTAACTAGAAAATGTAGACCTCAAAGCAAACATGTCAGAAAGGGCTCTGGTAAATTGTGTTTGTTGCAAAGCAAGCAGACTTATGTGTTTTAGGATTTGGGCTTATCTTTAAGTCTGAAGGTAGAAGAAAACAAGACCACTTGCAGGTACCTTCCTTCTCTTTCCTCTTGTTTCTGGTGTTTTCTCTGGGGAGTTCAGACTGTTCTTCTGTTGCCCTGAACCACAAAATGATTTACCTTCTGCCATCCTGGGCATGATCATCTCCAAATAAATAACTTGTGTCTGTTTAATTGAAGGGAGGGCCTTATATACAAATACTGCTTTTTGGGGAGAACTGCAAAGGCCATTGGAATACTACAGATATCTATTTATATAGCTTTATAGATGTACATTTATTTTGGAACAGTTGAGCCTCAAGTTGCAAAATACAGACTGTAACTGGTGTGATTCCAGGGGGTTCCAAGGACTCTTGGGGACTTTCTTGAACAGTTTCCCTAGTTTGCAAGCAACATTTTTACTTGAACCGATTATTGAATTAACCATGAATAAAAATTAATCCAGAAGATTTAGGATATCTAATCCTGTCACTGATAAGAAGCTCCAGGCAGAATGTCAAGGGAAGCATCCAGAATATAGAATAAAGCCATTCTCATGTAAGCACATACTTTCAGTCATAAACATATGTTACTATGAAAAATGTTGGTTATGTAAGTTGATTAAAAGGAAACATATTAGGCTAGGGTGTAAAACATTTTAATTAAAATTACTTATGTGCCAACATTCTAGGCTTAGATAGTCAAATGGAATTTTAGAGTCAAGTAATGGAATTTTGGTTGAGTAAGGCTTAGAAAGGTTAGCAACCTATCTGTCATCTTTACCTATGAGATAACCAAAGCTAGCTATTGGTGATTTGGCATCCACAGCTGATTGTCAGTTAATGAAACCAAGACTAGAATGATGGTGTCATTCATTTACATTCTTGATTTCCCTCTAAGGTGAAAATGTGTAAGTTATACTAAGCATAATCAAAATTGGTAACTTTAATATGCAAATTCTGTATTAGCCTATAGGAATAGACTTGAATATTTTATAAAGGACTGCAGGTAATTTTATGTTACAGGTTGGTATACTGGAATATCAGCTGGGTTTAAGATTTTCAATTTTGAAATTTAAATGATTCTTAAGATATTAAATATTAAAATGTATCTCTAAATTTTTCTCAGGTTTGATTTAGGATGTGGTTAGCAATTTGCAAAATACTTATAAATCTTTGAAGTGCAATTTGAGACATTACAGAAAGTAATTTACTCCTCAGTATTTCTTTTTATATGACAAAGAAAGGCACCTGCTTTATTTATTTGCAAACAAATGCCCATAGAGGAAATGCATATTGTGGTTTAAAGCTAGACAAACTAAAATTCCTGGGTACAGAGATGAAATCCTGACAGAACTTTAATAGAGTTTAGCTGGAGCTTCTGGGATTAAATATGTTGTAACCCCTGAATGATCTATCATAATCACAGTTTTTAAAGTAAAAACGCTGTACAGACTGTTACTGAGGAAAAAAGTGATAGTCCTCTGAATTATATATTCTTATCTGGTCCATAACCAAGAACATTGTATAACAAAGTGAATTTTTTATCAAAAGTCAAACAATATGTTTTAAGAATCACAAGAACAATTTAAAACTTGTGCCCTGGCATTTTGATTAGACAGGTGATTATGTTGAGAGGGTATAATATGGTTCACTTTCTTGATTTTTTTAAAAGGTACCTTTTTCACTCTGAAAATATTTTAAAGTATGGATTAGAAAAAGAAGTAATAGAAATTTATATATTGAAAAATGTATCAAAGCAGGTACCTGAAAGTCACATAAAATTATCCTGTTGCTTTTTTCTACTGATACCCACATGCAATTTCATCCAAAGAGGCACTCCTTAACTTTGTACTTTTGCAAGTAATTTGATATGCCTTACCTCATTATACCACCATTCTTCATGGTTGAACATTTTGAATGTTATAATAAGATGGATTATAGTGTAATGAGATGAGTCAATAATGGTACGTGCACATATTGTGGTAAGTAACTCTTTTAAAGTCTAATCCTTTTGTGCAAACAATATATAGAGAGAGAAGACTTCTATATTAGCATGTCAGCTAACAAGAATTAATAAGGTTTTCTTCTTGATAGAAAATTCATTCATACAAAGTTTTCTGAGAGCTCCCCCACTTTAACCAATGGTGAATATCCCTATAGCATTTATTTTTCCTTATGGGGAAAAAGAAGGAATTGGAAAGATACTTCAGATGAAATTTTTCATAATCAGGGTGTGTTGAATTTAGCAACAGCTTCTGTAATCACAGAAAACCAAAATATACTGCACTCTGATGTTTGCATGCTTATTTCATGATGCTAGTCTAGGGCTGTTGACAAGGACAACATATTTGTTTCCCAAAAGGGCTATTCAAATGGATAAATATTAATAAATAAAGCTTAGTCTTGTTTTTATTTTAATTTGCTTTTAATAGTTCTTTTTTAAATTTTATTTTTTATTGCTTTATTATAGTTGTCCCAATCCCCACCCCACCCCCTCTTTGCTCTCCACTGCCTCCCACCTGACTGCTCCCATAGTCAGTCCCTACCCTGTTGTCCTTGTCCATGGGTTATATATCTGTTCCTTAACTAGAACCTTTCCCTTCTTTCCTCCCTTCTTCCCCTCCCTGCTTCTCTCTGGTTACTGTCAGTCTATTCCTTGCTTCCATGGTTCTGGTTCTATTTTGCCTGTTTGTTTTGCTTTGTTTTGTTTATTAGGGTCCTGTTATAAGTGAGGTCATATGGTATTTGTCTTTTCTACCTGGCTTATTTCACTAAGCATAATCAATACTCTCCCGTTCCATACATGCTATCATGAAAGATAGGAGTTCCTTCTTTCTTTCTCGTTAGTAGTACTCCATTGTGTAAATGTACCACAATTTTCTGATCCACTCATTTATTAATGCATGCTTAGGATGTTTCCAGCACTTGACTATTGTAAACAATGCTGCTATGTATATAGAGGTGCAGAAATTCTTCAGAATTTGTGTTTCAGGATTCTTCAGGTATAACCCCAGCAGTGGAATCATTGGATCAAAAGGCAGTTCCATTTTCAGTTTTTTGAGGAAATTCCACTGTTTTCAACAGTGGATACACCAGTCTGCATTCCCACCAGTGGTGCACTAGGGTTTCCTTTAACTCCACATCTTGGCCAACACTTGTTGTTCATTGATTTGTTAATGATGGACATTCTCACAGGTGTGAGGTGGTATCTCATTGTGGTTTTAATTTGCATCTCTGATGGCTAGTGATGTTGAGCATCCTTGCATATGTTTATGGGTTTTCTGTACGTCCTCCTTGGAAAAGTGTCTGTTTAGGTCCTTCATCCATTTTTGAATTGGACTATTTCTTTTTACTTCCTGGTATTGAGTCGTATGAGTACTTTATATATTTTGGAGATCAAACCCTTGTCCAAGGTACCATGGGCAAATACGCTTTACCATATGGTTAGTTCCCTTTTCGTTTTGCTAATGTTTTCTTTAGCCACACTGAAGCTTTTTCATATAGTCCCATTTGTTTATTCTTTCCTTTTATTTCCCTTGCCCTCGGAGAATATATTGGTGAAAATACTGCTATCTGGGATATCCAAAATTTTACTGCTTATGTTTTCCTCTAGGACTTTTATGTTGTCACAGCTCACATTTAAGTCTTTCATCCACCTTGAGTTTATTCTGATGTATGGTGTAAATTTGTAGTGTAGATTTTGTTTGTTTGTTTTTTCATATGCCTGTCCAGATCCCCTAACACCATTTGTTGAAAAGGCTGTTTTATTCCATTTTCTGTTCCTGTCCCCTTTGTCTAACATTAAATGACCATAGAGACCTGGGTTTATTTCTGGGCTCTATATTCTACTCCATTGATCTATGTGTCTGTTCTTATGCCAGTACCAGACTGTTTTGATTACAGTGGCTTTGTAATTCAGTTTGATATCAGGTATTATGATCCCTACTACTTTGTTCTTTTTCCTCTAGATTGCTGAGGCTATTTGGTGTTGTTTTTGGTTCCATATATAAAAAATTTTTAAATATTTGTTCTAGATCTGTTAAATATGTCATTTGGTATTTTCATAGGGATTGTGTTGAATCTATAAATTACTTTGGGTAGTATGGACATTTTAATGATGTTTATTCTTCTCATCCATGAACATGGTATATGCTTCCATTTATTTGTATCTTCCTTCATTTCTTTCTTCAGTGCTCTGTAGTTTTCTGAGTATAAGCCCTTTACCTCTTTGGTTAAGTTTATTCCTAAGTACTTTATTTTCTTGTTGTTATAGTCAATAGGATTTTTGTGCTAGTTTCTGATACTGCATTATTGATGTACAAAAATGCCTTCAATTTCTGAATATTGACTTTGTATCCTGCTATTTTGCCTAATTCACATATTTGGTTGAGTAGTTTTTTTGGTGGAGCCTTTGGTTTTTCTATATACACTATCATGTCATCTACAAATAATAACAGTTTTACTTCCTCCTTCCCAACTTGGATGCCTGTTATTTCTTTCTCTTGTCTGATCACTGAGACTAGAACTTCCAAAACTGTGTTGAATAAAAATGGTGGAAGTGGACACCCTTGCCTTGTTCTTGAATTTAAGGGGAAGCTTTTATTTTTTGCCTGTTGAGTATAATGTTGGCTGTAGGTTTCTCTTTATTATGTTGAGATATGCTCCCTCTCTTCCCATTTTGCTGAGTTTTTTTAATCATAAATGGGTGCTATACTTGATCAAATGTTTTTTCATCTATTGATATGATCATGTGAGTTTTGTCTTTCATTTTGTGTATGTGATGTGTTATGTTTATTGATTTGCAGATATTATACCATCCTTACTTACCTGGGATGAATTCCACTTGATCGTGGTGTATGATCTCTTACTATATTGCTGGATCTGGCTTGCCAATATTTTATTGAGGATTTTAGCATCTGTGTTTATCACAGTCTTGGTTATTTTCTATCTGTGCCTCATACCCTGATGATTCTTTCTCATGGGACTCCTCTGTCCTAGAATGGGGAGGAAGGAGCAAGTGTGTGACTGGTCAACATAGCATTATGAAGGTGAAGTGATGCTCTTAAGAAATTCTACCAAATACAAATTTCCAAATCATGGAAATTGAGAATTTTCATTACCCAAAACAAATGTTGATTTTTTTAAATCAAGTATAATTCAAACCATTTGGTGTACCCATGATATAAATGAGTACATTTCATTCTGCCTTCAGATATTACAGTTCTTTCAGTTGGCCTTCTGGAAACATTAGCTTGAAATACTGGGAAAAGCACAATCATGTACAAGAGCTCTGTGTGAATAAGAACGGTATAATTTTGTTTACTTACATCACCAAACTGCTCTGATGTATATTGTGTACACTAGTAGTAGTATGTTTTTCTCATTCAGTGCTCTGCAAGAAATGTGTTTAAATGTAAATTTGTTAAATAAATAAGCATGCCAAGTTATTTTCCCACATAATTTCAAGTGTTTCTCAGAAATTATCACAACATTGCTTTAAAAATTTCCCTAAATACTTCCCAGAATTTACTATTTTCAATAAGAAATTTTTGTTTTACCATTTTCTATTCATCTCCTTCCTTGCCTGGTTACACACACACATGCAGGCATACAGACACGCAAACTTTGGCCCATGGACACTTAGGATTGCCAAGTCATATAAATTTGGGATAAACATAATCTTAACAAAAAAAGAGGAAAAAAGAAAAAAATTGGCTCTGATGTAAGTGGAGAGCACCCAGACCAGTTAAAATTTTTGGCCAAGGACAGAGTTTTAAAAGTGACTTGACTTCAGAAAAACACTAAAACTGAAGTATCTGCTTGTTATATGTGGACTCATCTGAGTTTTAAAATAGGGAACTAATGGGAGAATGGGGGAGAAGAGGACTGAAAGTTTTATGGCCTATAACTTTTTTCTTTAAAATTGTGTGTAGTGTTCAAAGGCTTTTCTTCCATAGAGTATTTCCCTCAAACTCCTGCTACTTTCAGCTCTCAGAGCCAACCTGCAAGTCTTACCTCTGAGCTGTCCACTTGCCAACTTCTATTAAGTGGATAGAAGCTTCTATTAAGCTCCCATGCATATCATCTGCAACAATGGCCTGAGCCTATCACTCGCTCCTGAGGTGACCCAGCAGTTAGATGACGTGTTTCTAGTTTCTTGGTCACATCCTGGGACATGTTCACATAACCAAGAGGCCAAGACAAATGTGAAGGAGGCAAGTTATGTATATTAACGGACTGTTCCTCATCACCTACTGCCAAAGGTGTATGCACATAGTATGTGCCTAATAATATCATTATTAGCTCTGTAGGGAAGTGCTCTCTGAATTTTGTAACAACACATCCTTTAGCTTGGACCCCAATAAATATAAAACTTTCTAAATTAGTAAATGTATTACTGTAAATCCTCATAAAATATTAGTTCAAAAGTCATTTTTTTAGATAAAAGAAAATACGAATCATATTTACTCCCCATGTCACAATGGATTGTTCTACTTACCACTGATTGGAGAGAAAGGAGAACAAGTCTGTTTGTTGTTCTAGTCATAAAAGAATACAGGAAGCAAGAAGATGGCCTATAAATAGGGCAAGGTGTGAATGTTGAGTTTGAATGTGAGATTCCATGCAATTTGCATGATTTGATGTTTTGAGTCATTACACTTAGCTATACTTTACATACAATAAAATCCACCACTTTAGGTGTACAATATATATAGTATAGTAATTTAAGAAAAAAACATCAATACAATTCATGATACGGCATATTTCCATCACCCCAAAAAGTTTCCTCACATTCTTTTGCAGTCCCTTTCCCTTTTCCTCAGCCCCTGGCAACCACAGATCTCCTTCCTATTAACTTTTCCAGAACTCTGTATGATTGGAGTGAGAGTTTATTGGGTCTCTGTCATCATTAGCATAAAGTTTTTGAGAGTAATCCATGTTGTACTGTATATCAATAGTGTATTCCGTTTTATTGGCCCAGTAGTATTCCATTGTGTACATCTCAAACTATTTGTTTGCCCATAAGACTTAAACATCTAAAAACCTGATATTCAAGGTTTTGCATAGCACTGTTTCATCAATTTTTTGATTTGGCAATCACCGTTAAATTTTACCTGATAGAATACCAAACTGGTTAGGCTGGAAATTTGGTAATTTCTATACTTTGTACTGAACCCCATTCCTCTTGCCTTGATATTTGAATTCATCCTGAAGGAAAAAGAAGAGAAAATTCCAAGAGGAAAACTAATTATGAAAATAACTTGCCACTATGATTATGATGGAATAATTTCTTAAACTAGTACACTGTACAAAGACATGAAATCATAAAGAATGTCTCATAAACCTCTGCCATGGGTCTAAGCAGTTAGCAGTCCCAATAGCTCAATGTCATTTAATTAAAGGATTTAAAATTAGCCCTGGCTGAGTGGCTCAGTTGGTTGGAGCATTGTCTCTTACACCAGAAGGTCACAGAGTTGGTTTCTAGTCAGGGGACATACCTAGGTTGTGGGTTAAATCCCCAGTCGGGGTGCATTCAGGAGACAACAGATTGATGTTTCTGTCCCACATCAGTGTTTCTGTCTCTGTCTCTCTGTCTGTCTGTCTGTCTCTCTCTCTCTCTCTCCTTGTTCTTTCCCTCTTAAAAAAAATCATAAACATATCTTTAGGATTTAAAAGAAAGATTTTACAAAAATAAAAGATTTAAAATTATATCTAAGGGGAAATATTTTTTGTGTTAAGCTAATCATGTTAGTAGTTTCCTTTAAAGTATGCCTTAAATTTGACTGACAAGTTCATGTAATAAAACAGAAAATTAGATTATTCTGCACCTGTCCTTTAGAATTAAATTATTTGCTTATTTCTTAATAATTTGAATTCTAATAGAGCAAATTGGCAATAGATATCTGCTGTGTTCACTGTTTCTCCCTCATTTCCTGCATGGACAGAAATATTATTTTTTCCTCTGTGTTATAACATGTAGTTGCCTGCCATGAACACAGATGGGGTCCTTCTTAGACTGAGGATTCCCTGGGCTTGAGGTCTTCTAACAGTCTAATTTTCCCAAAGCTTCTTATCTGGTCTTTCTTCCATCTCTTTATAAAACTCAACTATCCCCCTCTAACTAATAAAAAGAAAATCAACGTTATGTTATTTTATGTTGATTTTAAAACTACAAGTCATAAGATGCTTTGATGTGAAGAAAGAACTCAAATAAAACCATTCAAACCATGGCAGTTGATCCTACTACAAAAAGATTTTAAAAAATCATTCTGCAGAGCTCTATAGTACTGGGTACCAGGTTTGTATCAAGTGATAATCACTAGGTCTGATGAAATAGTGAAAAGAAGTCTTTTCATATAAAATGCCTAGATGTAAATATTTTAAGTGTTTTATACTTTTTCTGAACCCAGTAAAACTGGGTTATAAGTCTGGATTATTTGGTGTTATTCATCTTTTAATTAACATAGGATAGCCAGTTATTTTCACCTGCAAGGGTGAATCTTACTATCCTTGTTTTATAAATAACAATTCCCCATGCAAAGAGTTAAAGGTTGCTGAAGTCTGTTTACAAATGGGAAAGCCCAAAGGAATGAACTCACCAACTACAAAATTGAATGAGAAGGACAAGTGTCCAGTTATACATATACTTATGTATTATTCATACACAAGACGAATGTCCCAGTAAGGGTTGGTCAGCAATCAGGATATTTCTAATGGCTTAACAGACTGAAATATTGTTAAATTAATGTTTATTCTGTGATAATACCTAATTCTTTTTATAGTTCTTATTCACTCTGGTAACCTGTCTTTGATATGGCAAAGGAACCTAGATTTTGCATCTGTACTTACTTCTCAAACTGTGGGGAAGGATCAGTTTTCCCCCTAATCAATCTTGAGTCAATACTTAAGTAAAATTAAAATAGATTATTGTTTAAGTCATGCCTTTAGATTATTGTTTAAGTCATGCCTTTAGTTGTTGTAGTAATATCAAATGGTCCTAAAGGATTCCAAATGGTTATTTTTAATTACTTGCAGACCAATTTTCTTTAAGGTCTCAGATTGGCACTGGTCCTTTTTGAATAGCATGTAGACCACTCATGAAAATTCTTGCCTCAACAGAGGAGTCTTAAACCACTGCTGAAGCATCATTGCTCCAGACTATGATTACTCCTGTCACAAACAGAAAAAAATGAACCTGGGCTTCCTCTTCTTTCTCTTTGATGATTTCTACCTCCCTTCAACTAGTTTATCGAAGGATATACTAAAACTGATACCCATTCCTGTCATGGAGCTTGCAGACTCATTATCTTGCTAAGAAAGTCAACTTTGTTTCTTGCTGCAGTTTTAACAAGAACATGATGGTATGAAATAATTTTGATCAAATGTGAATTGATAACTTCTTTGGGAAAAAGCACCCCTGGATTTAAGGGGTGCTTTCTCAGGGACTCCAGTTTGAATGTATAATGTAAATATTTGTCCTGTTCCCAAGCACATTTACCATAATGTCATATGGACCTTCAATGTTAGTCTAAATTGCTACTTCTCTTACTACTCTATATAGATGAAGTTTCTCTTTTATGACTCAGGCTACCAACAAATTTCTAAGACTTGCTTACCTGGACCTCTAACACCAGAAGTAAGTGGTTTGACATAATAGTCGTTGTTTTCAGAGACAGCTACTCTGGACTGAAAGAGTCTGAAAGGTAGTGGTTTCAGAAATAGTGGCAGGCACTGTGGCAGGCCAGGAGGAAAGGGAAACCATATGGAACTGCTGTGTACTTTTGGGTGATGGAAAGGAGATGCCTCAGGTGGGTTTCATCAGTTGCTATGGTTTCTCAGGCCTTTTTTAAAACCAGAGGCTGGCAGCTGTGTAAGTACATTATCAACATGCAGATTTAGACGTAGGCTGCCTGGGAAGAACCTGGGAAAGAAATTACTGTATGCTGCTCAGCCTGAGAAACAATCCACAATGAAAGGCTCTATAAAAGAACAATCAAGAAAATGGATTTGATGGTAAAGAAGAATGGTGTAGAAGAGAACATCACAATACTCTCTGGAGACCAGTATTGTTAAAGAGAAACTCTACTTCTCATCACAAACTCAGTGTGCTCACCCAGGAAATGGCATCACAGAATGATAGCCATTGTGTTCCGTGTTCCGTGAACTTGGAGTGGAAATTTCTGGGTGTAAGTCCTGGACCCCATGTTCAAATCCTTAACCCCAAGTTGGCAACCTTAAGTCATCTCAACTTTTTCACTTTTGTTTTCTCACCTGATAAACATGTACTGAGCTTTGGAAGCTATTATGAGGTTCAAATGAGATAATTTATATAAAATGCCAATTTAAAATTTCCCTATAGCACCAACACTCTCCTTTGTTCACCCTATCTCCCTGACCCCACCCCCACTACTAAAAAGAAAACAATGTAAGTTAAACCAATTGGTGTGAATGATACTTTTTTAAATGGCTAATGCTGGATTCCAGGATCATCCAGAGGCACCATGTACCCACATCGTTATATTGACTATTCTGAAGAGATAGCTGCATGAGAGCATTTGATCTAAAGGCTGATTTTATCTACAAGATGAGAAAGGGACGTCTGTGTTTCACAACTTTTATAAGAATGGATACTCACATGCACACACCCATGCAAACACGATGTAAAATAATAAAATGCTAGGCGTTAGCTTTATAAGGAGTAGCACCATGATCAGAGCTTCTTTTTAAAATAAATAAATGACAAGTTTCTCCTTATAATCAAACCAGTTGTCATGATTCAGACCATAGGATTATGGTCCAGAGAGAACTTTATATCGTAAAGCTGAATGGACTATCTATGAGAGAGAATTTTCCATTGCAAGAGTAGTACAATTCCCTTTATCCTGCTTTCCCTGATATAACATCTAGCATAAGCATAGTACAATTGTTGAAACCAAGAAATTAAGATTGATACCATACTATTGACTAATCTAGATACTATTCAAATTTGTTAGTTTTTCCACTAATGTCTTTTTTCTTGTCTAGGGTTTCACATTATATTTACATATCCTATTTTCTTGGTTTCCTCTAATCTACAACTTATTTGTCTATTTTAACATTTTTTTTTCCTGACTTTACACTTGGAAGGGTACTAGCTACTGTTTTGTAGAATGCTCTTTAATTTTGGTTTGTCTGCTGTTTTCTCATGATAGATTGAGGTTGTAAATATTTGACAAAAAAAAAAAAAAAAACCACAAAAGGAATGATGTGCCCTTCTTAGTGAATATATCAGTAGATACGTGATGATACTTATCACTGGTGATGTTAGCTTTGATCACTTGGGTAAGGTGGTATATGCTAAGTTTCTTCATTATAAGCTAATGATTTTCCTTTTTGTAATTAAAAGTATGTTTTGTGTGTGTGTGTGTGTGTGTGTGTGTGTGTGTGTGTTGGTTTCTTTCTTAAATCTATGGTCACTCACAGAAGGTTGCAAAGAGTCCTGTCCTGGTGGAAAAAAACTGTGCCCTGGAAAATGATGGAGTCATTATATAAGTGTTTAAAATAGATTTCTCTCAATCTATGCTGAAATGGATTGCCTGACATTACATTGCAGAATTTTTAAGTCCTACCTCCAGGCAAATCTCCTAGTTACTAGCAAAAATGAAAGTGTGAAATGCTTTTTAATGTATATTTAACAATACATAGTGTGGTGATTACTGATGTGTATTCTCTGTGGATTCCCTTTGCTATCAGAGGAGGAAGTTAAAAGACAACATTTTTACACATTTATCCTATCTAAATCCATCACATATTTACTTTCTAAATATTTGTAACTGTCATTTATAACAAGATCATAAAAGTCAAATGTTTTAATTCTAACTCAAACTTTGAATCATAGGATTACACTCAATTTTCGGGAAAAGTACAATTACCATTTTTTTCTTACTCTCTCTTATGAAATTGCCCTCTATTAAATGTTACTTAAATATAGCCATTAAAAAAAGAAAACTATATGGCTTAGTAATGGGGGTATAGGAGGTAAAGTTACTTTATTCATCTTTTTGATTTAGATATTCACATAATAGCACCTTTTGAAAGGAATTTCATCATTGAAGCCAGTGTTTTGTCTGCTTGTGTTGAAGAAATAAAATTCACAAAATATACTTAACTCTTTCCTATGGGGTCATTTTTAATAATTAAGGTACTTTTTTTTTGCAATTTTACTGGATTGCACAAAGAAAGTTCATGTCTTGTGCTAATGCGTACTAAATAATTACATAGTATATATAGACCATTATTGTTAAAATGGCAGTAGTGAAGGCATTTGAGATTACAGAGCCCCAGTGGTCTACATTTTGTATGTTTTGATATTATTAAACTCAATCTGTTTCTCTGTGACTCTAACTACTACATTTGCATGGCAGAAAAGTTTGCTTTGTGGGTCAGTTTTTACTAACAGTGTTTGCATGTTGTTTCCTGCTCCCTTGGTATCTCATGAGCAGACAGAGCACCTTCAGTTACATTGAATAATTATACACAATCAATAAGTTTTTGTGTTTGTCTTTGTTGTTTCTTTGATGTGGCCTCTAGGATGCTGCCGGCAAGGTGCTGGACCGCTGGGCCATCATGTCTCGAGAAGAGGAAATCATCACCCTTCAGCAGTTTCTGCGGTTTGGAGAAACCAAATCCATTGTAGAGCTGATGGCAATTCAGGAGAAAGAAGGGCAGGCTGTGGCTGTACCATCTTCAAAGACAGACTCAGACATAAGGACTTTCATTGAGAGCAATAATCGCACCAGGAGTCCCAGCCTCCTTGCTCACCTAGAGAACAGCAACCCTTCCAGCATTCATCACTTCGAAAACATCCCCAACAGCCTTGCATTTCTGCTTCCATTCCAGTACATAAACCCAGTCTCAGCCCCACTGCTAGGGTTGCCTCCAAATGGGCTACTATTAGAGCAACCGGGACTGAGGCTGCGGGAACCGAGCCTTTCAACCCAGAATGAATATAATGAGAGCAGTGAATCTGAAGTGTCTCCCACACCTTATAAGAATGATCAGACTCCCAACAGAAATGCCCTAACCAGCATTACTAACGTGGAGCCT
This sequence comes from Noctilio leporinus, assembly GCA_004026585.1. NCBI lineage: Eukaryota > Metazoa > Chordata > Mammalia > Chiroptera > Noctilionidae > Noctilio > Noctilio leporinus. The sequence goes on from PVIW01000539.1 coordinate 242,761, forward strand.
AAAACCGAGCCACCCTGCATATCCCCCATTCAGAATTCTGCCCCAGTCAGTGATCTGACCAAAACTGAACATCCAAAAAGCTCATTCCGGATTCACCGGATGAGAAGAATGGGGTCAGCCTCTAGGAAAGGAAGAGTGTTCTGTAATGCATGTGGGAAGACATTCTACGATAAAGGTACCCTCAAAATTCATTATAATGCTGTTCACCTGAAGATCAAACATCGATGCACCATTGAAGGTTGCAACATGGTCTTTAGCTCCCTCCGAAGCCGGAATCGCCACAGTGCAAACCCTAACCCTCGCCTTCACATGCCTATGCTGAGGAATAACCGAGACAAAGATTTAATTCGGGCCACGTCAGGAGCAGCCACCCCCGTCATAGCAAGTACAAAATCAAATCTCACACTCACCAGCCCTGGCCGGCCCCCAATGGGTTTTACCACTCCTCCGCTAGACCCTGTCTTACAGAATCCTCTGCCTAGCCAGCTGGTGTTTTCTGGGCTAAAGACTGTCCAACCAGTTCCTCCATTTTATAGAAGTTTACTCACTCCAGGAGAGATGGTGAGCCCTCCCACCTCTATCCCAACCAGCCCCATCATTCCATCCAGCGGTTCCATGGAGCAGCACCCCCCACTACCCTCTGAGCCAGCAGCACCAGTAGTGATGATGGCCACTCATGAGCCCAGTCTCGACCTAGCCCCCAAGAAGAAGCCCAGGAAGTCCAGCATGCCTGTGAAGATCGAGAAGGAAATTATTGATACCGCTGATGAGTTTGATGATGAAGATGATGACCCCAATGATGCTGGGGCTGTGGTCAATGACATGAGCCACGACAATCATTGCCACTCCCAGGAGGAGATGAGTCCAGGCATGTCGGTGAAGGACTTTTCTAAGCATAGCAGGTCCCGGTGCATTTCAAGGACTGAAATAAGAAGGGCTGACAGCATGACTTCTGAGGATCAAGAACCGGAGCGGGATTATGAGAATGAGTCTGAGTCTTCAGAGCCCAAGCTAGGTGAGGAGTGCATGGAAGGGGATGAGCACATCCACGGTGAAGTGAGTGAGAAAGTCCTGATGAACAGTGAGAGGCCTGACGAGAACCACAGTGAGCCCTCTCACCAGGATGTCATCAAGGTGAAGGAAGAATTCTCAGATCCCACTTATGACATGTTTTACATGAGCCAGTATGGACTGTACAATGGTGGAGGAGCCAGTATGGCAGCCCTGCATGAAAGTTTTACGTCATCTCTGAATTACGGCAGCCCTCAAAAGTTCTCCCCAGAAGGTGACCTGTGTTCGAGCCCAGACCCCAAAATCTGTTATGTGTGCAAGAAAAGTTTCAAAAGCTCCTACAGTGTGAAGCTTCACTACAGGAACGTTCACTTAAAAGAGATGCATGTGTGCACGGTGGCTGGCTGCAACGCTGCCTTCCCCTCTCGCCGAAGCAGAGACAGGTCAGTAAATCTCCATTGGCTGCCCTGGCTGGTGGGGGCGGGGGTGGTGGTGGTGGTGATGGTGCTAGTTATGTTGGACTTAACATTAAGAAATCCAGCTTAGATGTTTTTGATGCACCATAAAGATTGTCCACTGTGACCACAGATAACCAAGCTGCCATGCTCATGAAGGATTGTTGCAGTTGGTGCTTGTCTTGATTAAGCATGCTGAATCATATGCCATCTTACCCAGTAATAATGCACGCCATTTTTCTCTGTGCTCTGTGTATGTGTGTGTGTGTGAGCGTGTGTCTTTCCATGCATCTGGGTAATGAATCAGTTAATGTACACAGTGCCCTGCTTACTCATGAACCTTCACTTAGAAGCCACAGTTTCTGTTATAAATATTTCTGCTTTGCCTTGTGGCTTTTTAATTAAATCAATATATTATCTTCATACACACATATTTATCCAATATAGAAACAGAAATTTACGGATGGAAAGAACCGTAGGTCCAGGACATCGAGACAGCCTGCATCTCCGTAGGTATAACCAGAAATGTTATCATTCTTACATGAGTATTTAGTGTGTCCTTGAAGTCATAAAAATACAGAAGAAAATGGGACCAAAGTAATTGTTAATATGGGGAAATGGTATGGTGGTGTGGGTTTCTTTTAGCTCACAATGACTTTAGCACATCTCTGACACATAGTCTGTCATGGGAATTATGCACAGAAGTAGAGGCATGCATATACTTTTAGGAGCACTTAGAATATATAATGTCCAGCCTTTAGATGACATCACACCTTAGCTATGTAGCTGCAGCTCTAAAACAGTTGGGCTTAAACAGAAGCAGCTGGTCCTAAACCAACAATGTTCTTTCTCAGTCCTAAAGAAAATGTCATATAAATGGAATGTGTCAAGGTGGTCAAGGGTAGGAGTACCACAATTACCCTTCCCTGGGGGAGATATGCTTATGAGCATATCATTTACATAACACACCAGCTCAGCTAGAAACATACCAATTCATCCTTACTATTATTATGGATGTGGTTTTTTTGGTTTTACATTGTCTTTTAAAAATATTTTTAGAGAAATTTTTATTGTATGCTAAAAAATCAATATATGTAGAAGAAACAAAATTAGCTACGAAGTTTGCAGATAGCCACCACCCAAATTCTAATGCTTATCAATTAGGTAGAATTCTTTGACAAAATAACATAGTAAAAGTACCATTGAAAAGTCGTGACCTGCTTCTAGAATATTTAAAAGATTAGTCTTTTTAAAAATAAAGTTAAATTTTTTTCATTGTACTAACGTACACAGCTCCATGGGGCCCAATTCGTGAAAATCAAAATTTCTGAGAAAAATAAGTGGCTTACATTACATAACTCAAAACATGCTTTGAAGACAAATCGATCTTCTTAAATATTTCCCCTCCCTAAGACCCTTTACCTCACTCCCATCTACCTTGTTCTGTAAAAATGCTTTATGATCACAAAGTTCTTTTCAGTTCTGAGTTAATATCCACAGTCTCAGAATATGGCAGACAAGATAGCTATACTTTGAATAATAAAACATAATACTATATCCAACCTTTTCTTCCCCAAGTTTGTGAGTAATATTCATTCTTTTAAATTTGAAATAGTGCACTAGTGATAAAGAGGTTAATGCATTGGATTTTTTAAACAAAAATAAAAGACTCATGAAAACCTGCATAAAATATTTATGGAAATGGAGTGGTTGAAGACAAGCCAAAACTTAAGCTTATTTGCATGAATTCCTATCACAGTTTTAGTTCATTTGCTGAAAATATAGTTAAGTCAAAACACTGGATGGAATAAAATGACTCTGAGACCAAAAGTCTACAACACCCAAAGCTCGATGCCTTCCTTTATATCACTGTCCTAATGTATAAGGAGAGGCTGCTGAGAAAGTGATTTATATAAAGAAAAACATTTATTGATAAGGGAATATTTCTGTCTTTACTTTTATTTTAAGGATCGGGAGCTTGGCAAGTGACCGGCCTTATGGGAATTTAAACCAGTGTGTAGGATAACTAGTACTTTCTAAGTGGGAAAAGTACTAGACCCTCCCACATATGTTCAGTCATATATCAGATGGCAAATCTCACAAGACAGGTGCTACATTTCATTGGGCCAAAATATTGCATCACACCTAATCATTTTAATTCTGAATATTGTCACACATGATCAGTGAAGAAAAACAAATTTAAAAAATACAAAGAAAGTTTTTTGGTTCTCATTTGAAATTTTGCTTTTCAAGAATGCTCAAATATTTTGATACCATGTCAAAAACTTAACAAGAACTATGATATTTTAATTTTGACAGTCCTTTTCCTTAAGAAGAAAGGTTGTCATCCCTGTTACATCAATGACTTAAATTAATATACAATGGAAGTATATTTACCACCAAATAACTAGAAACAGTGATGCCTTTTGGGTAACAACCTCTTCCTGCGTATCAGCAGATTGGACTCAAACATAATTATATTCCTGCTTCAGCCTTTTATCATCATTTTATCAACTAACGTTGACCTATAATTTCATATCCTTATTCATAAAGCCTCCTGAATCACATCTCTGATCTATCCCTTAGTCTTACCTCACCCCATTCTCTTCACTTTTACTGTTTTAGTCATAAGAACCCCAGGAATTTTGTGTCCCTGCTTTTTCCTCTTCAGTGAAGCTAAAGCAAGTTTTCTTACTTTTCTTTGAGCCAACAGACCTTCCCAAACAGAAACCATGCTTTGCCTTTAATCCTGTTGTCCTCAGGCCCATCTCTTTCCCCTTCCCCCGAGTCTTGAATCATCCATCCTTGACTGCACAATGTCTTCCTTGCGCAAATAAAGCATTAGAAGGTATTTTGACTGGGGGCTGAAGTGTGTAGAGCTATGGGGTTTCTAGGATGCCTGTGATAAAAACTAACAGAATAAGCCTTTCCCTTCTGCTTATAAAACAGCCTTCTCATCTTCGGGCTTAGAACACCTTACAGTAGTGGTACACAGATCCTCTTGGGCTTCTTCCAAGATGGTTATACATGAGGGACTTGCATTCTTGTCTCCAGATAGGTATGTTAGTCAGAGGAAAACAGAAATATGTTAAATACTATGTATTAAATTTGGCAGCTAGTTAACAGATTTCCAGACCTTTGCTATGGTCGTTCTAGATTTTATAAGATCAAGTGGAAGGCTTTTTGATAAGCAAGAATGTTCTTTGTCTAAAGTCAGCAAAAAGGGAAAAGAAACAGAGAGTGGCACACGTGGCTGAAGATTCTAAGTGTCCTTTACACAGGTGTGAATGAGTGTGAGCTTAAATTCAAAAGCAGAGAGGGCCATTATACACTAATGACAAAGTGCAAGCTCATAACACACAAAGCCCAATTCACTTGGTTGGCAGGTGGCTGTTAGAATAATGTAAATTATTTTCTCACTAAAGAACCATAATACTTTAAGGTAATTGAGTGTATACTGATAACATTATGTAATGTTAGTTCTGAAAGTCTCTGAAGACCCTTCCTTCCTTCCTTCCTTTCTTCCTTCCTTCACATGATTTTTCTGCTACTAAGATACTGTTTTACCAGGGAACATAAAGTTGGCCCTCAGTTTTATTATTTGTTAGTTTTTATTTTTACTGATTCTTTAGAGAAAAAGGAAACACATACTTGTTGTTCTTCTTGTTTATGCACTCATTGGTTGCTTCTTGTATGTGCCCTGACCGATGATCGAACTGGCAACCTTGATGCATTGGGACAGTGCTCCAACCAGCTGAGCTACCTGGCCAAGGTAGGCCTCAATTTCGAGGTATTCACATGAAATACTACCTGGGAAAAAGAAATTATAACTAATGGGCCTGGAACCTACTGTCTTTATAAGGGAAATTTTCTTAAAGAGAGTGCCATAGAATTAGCAGGGCCTACTTCGCCTTTGGTCATATTCTCACCCTCTGCCTTGAATTTTGATCAAAGGAGGGCTGAATGGCCATGGATCTCTATACTGAAGGGAACCCCATTTATAAATTACATTTGGGTTTTATTCAGAAAAATAAATAAATATTTTCTGTCCTCTTCTTCCCTAAAATTTCTTACCGTTTGCTATTACGTTAAAATCTGTATCTGCTTTAGAAATTGGCAATTTTAAAACTCCCTCAACTAAAATGAAGATTTTCTATATAGAACTAGGTGACCTACATAGGAAGAAGTATTTGTCTGTTTGCTTTTCATCTTACATGACTTTTACCATCATTGTTCCTCTCTTACTCTACGAGTGGCCACTAATTGCCAAAGTTTGTCTTAAATATTATCAGAAAAGTGAGTGTATATGTTTGATCGTCACCGTGTAGGAAAGGTGATTGAACTTCATGAATAAATTTAAAAACAAAATAATATTTGCTTTGGGTGATTTATAAATAAATATGAGGCAACCGTTGGTGCCAAGTGTGAGCCTTCTCTTTGATTGCTAGTTAAACCCATCCAGTTTTAAACATGTAAACTTCTTGATTTGTATAGAGTAAGACATCTGTATTTGGTTTATTAAAACCTGCTGATGTCTCCAGAACTAAATTTGTTCGTATATAGGCCTCTGGGTAGCTATAGCTAAAAAGCAGAGATGTATAGTTCTTGCTTGTCTGATTACCTGACTTCCAGCCCTGTACAGGTGTGCGGGAATAAATTAACATGAGCTACCTCTGATGAGCCACTGCATACATTAACAGCAGAGGTGAAGATGTGAAAACATGCTACCTGCCTCCTGTTATCACCTCAGAAGCAACATTGATTTTTTCCATCATTCTCTATGTTAGGAAACTTATAGAGAACTTTTCTAGGAGAGATTTTTCAATAATTACACACGATTTCACTAGGCATACCTCCAAGAAATGAGCCACTTAGCACCAATTCAAGATAACTATTAGTGTATTTGCCCTAAAATAATTAGCTGTCAAATACAGTATGTTAATTCTCTCCAAGGTACCAGCCACTTGTTCTATTTCCAATATATTTGTCAATCAAACTGCAATTCTCCTTTTCCAAAATTCTTTTATGGAGTGAAGTTGCTCAGGTCCTCTAATTCCTACATATTAAGGAAGAGATTTTTTCCGATGTTACTCTATTTGATTTCACAATAAAGTCAACAGATCAATAGGTCTTTCGTACTTATTTCCATTACTTTCCATCAAAGGCAAGCACACAGAATAAATCCCCCTTCTGAGTAATTGCTAGTTCTGCCCTCCTCAAGTGAAACTTTGGTAGTAAGATAAACTTCAGTGTCGTTCCTGTCTCTAGGGTTCTTTTTATGTACTAGGAGAAGAGCAATGAGCAAGACAGTCTCCTAGTATCATAAGGAGAGACTCTGTCAAGCCTGAAGTGAGCCTCCTATCTTCCTAATGACCTCCTGCTGGCCCAGCTGGATGTAAGACAAGCTCATTTAAGCCTCTGCTGACCTTTCACTCCTCCACCCCAAGAACTACACCAGTCACTTCCACCAAACCGCCTACCAAATAGACAACAAAGCTTAATGGCTGGCGAATGACTTCCTTTTCATAATACAAAGAGATTTTTTTACAAATTTCTATTGATGGGAGTTACATTTAACCCCTTGTGGCTGCATAACTTCCACTGCACAAACATAACGCTTCCACATGCTCCTTATTCTTACCTTCCCTCGAAAGGAACAAGCTACTACTCTTGCACATTATCTTGAAAATTCAGGCAACAACAGCACTGAGCGCAGAACACACATCACACATACTGAATGCACAAGCAGTATTTTTCATGATGACATCACTTTGAAGGGGTTACCTTCCTGATTTCTTTCTATCTCGGGTCCACCACCATCCATCTGACCCTCTGATAGACTTGATTGATGTGAATCTTTCTCATAAATAATTATTCATAGATATTCATTTTTGTAGGTGATGTTTTCTTTTCTTTTTTTAAAAATATAGGCCATTTCCCACCAGGAAGCAGGCTGTAAGACTGCACACATATATTAACATTCATTTGTATCAAACCTGCTAAGGATGGTTCTCTTATAGGTGAAGAGCTTCTACTAGCTCTCTCCTGCTGCAAATGATCATTTGCTGCACTAAGAAGAAGGGAGACTTTTCTTTGTTAAAATTTCACACTGAAGGCTGTGGTATAACATTTCTTCTTTCTTTTAAAAAATCCTCAGAAATAATTTAATGTTTTTTTCTGTTAAGACTTTCACAAACTTCAAGGAAATGGTAGAATATGAAAGGAGTTTACACTTGCCAAAAAATTACAATGTCATTAAAAAAAGGATTTAGTAATTTTGATTCTTGAGTGGTAAGATAGGTGTGTATGTATGTACCTGCATGTGTGAGAGAAACAGGCTAAAGAAGGATAAAGAAAGAATACTTTTTAGGAAAAGATAATTTTCTTTGGTTATTTAACATAAAACTACACACTTTTTAAAATACCTAGATTTTATGCCCTAATGCAAGCTGCTTGAATTAAAACAGGAGTTGTAAATTCCTGGTAGAAAGCTGTTATGCCTGAAGTGTTAGTGATCGTAACTCTAGTACTTTATGGAGTTTATTACTTCTTTTATTAACTAGGAGGAAAAATGTTACCCACTTCTAGTTTAATTCCTTTTCTTGCTTGCTCTAATTATTTTGACTTTACCTAACGGAAAGAGAAAAAAAAAAGTAACTTTTGCAAACTGAACATCTATAAGTGATGCCTCAATTTTTCTATTGAATGCATCAATCTGAATTATTACCAGCTATTCAAAAATTATGCTAACATTCTAATTTAAGCACATCCACATAATGTGTATGTGTGTTTATACATAAATACTCTCATAAATAAGAATATCAAAAGACAAATCATCCTTAATTGCTAGAACAGACATTTTTATCTTGGAAGGTAATGCATGAAGTTATATTATCACACTGATGGGAAATAACAAGATTTTGTAAGTAAAAGAAGACGGATTTGGGCAATGAAAACAACAGACCCTCAGAAGGAAGCCTCTCCGGTCTGGTGGCCAGCTGAGGGGAGCTGCTGTAATTCTGCTGCCTTTTTAGTCCGTGTGCTCTGTCACTGCGGGGGCACTGGTGGGTCAGTTCACTCACTAGTAATTGTGTTTTACAGACTTCTAAAGCAATTGGCTCAGTCAGTCCCAATTCAATAAAAGTAGAGAGCAAGAGAGAGAGCACTTTTGTTCTATTTTTTACTTGAAATTATTTCATTCAGCAGTCTGTCTTTTTTATTACCAGGACTTGACATTAGCACTCCAAGCTATATTAGCATCCATTTCAGCAGTTCAGTAATGGTATTAAAAAAACACTTAACTTCAACGGTGAATGGTTGTATGACAGTACCATAAAAAATCCACATTAAAAAAAAAAACTCATGTATTTGTCCCAGCAAATTATTTTCACTTGTTTAACCACTTCAAAACTATGTTCTCATGATGGGCATTCACGAGGACCTTCTTGTTTTCAGAAGTAGCCAATGGAGGTGCTCTGTTGACTAGGGAATTGGGGAAAGAGGAAAGGGAAATCCAGTGGGAAGAGGGCAGGTAAAGATGCTGTTTACCCTGTAGTTAGATTACCTTCCATTCATCAGCAGAGATGGAATTGGCAACCTCAGAGCACCCAAGGTGAAATTCTTGGATCCTCATGCGTGGCTGGGATTTGATTTTGAACCCAACCCTCTCCAAACTTGGGAGCAAAGCCTAACTACTTTGGCACTGCTGTGAGCTCATAAATGACTACATTAGGTTCTAAATTTTGATTAAACATTCAGTAATTAATCAACGGTAGACACGAAGCAGTTGGCAAGGTCCAAAGCTGCAAAATGTTTAAGACATAAAACATTACGAAGTAATTAGAATATTCTCCTTCAAGAGAAGGATTGCCTTCAATAAAGAGGTAAATGATAGCATCCTGTTTATTGTGTAGGCAGCCAGAGCAATATGATAAACTGCTGGAGATACACATATCAGTAATCATCCACATTATTAGTGCCATTAATCATAATTCCAAAAATATGACAGCAGCAGCCAACTTTTTGACCAATTTTGCTTCTGCCTGTTGGCCATTATGACTTAGCTAATAGACTGCAGAGCTCCTGTGCGTGGCAGTTTGCATTGAGAATGGAAGGTTAATTATATTTGAGCTGCTGATTTCTTCTCTCCTTGGGAAAGGCTTAGCACTTTGATAATCCCCGGAGCTCACTGTTGTTAAACCAGTAAAAGTACTTTATTGAAATTTTCTTTGTTGGTCAGGAATGAGGAGATGTTTCAAATGAGATATAAGCCCTAGGCTGGGATAGCTGCTAATGTTGCTTACTCCAAAGTGATCCTTAGGCAGCAAGATGAACTCGGTGGTTTCTTTAGACCACTTTGTGCTCTCATTTCTCTTCTGCAGACAGATAAACATTTCAGCACTACATAGTGATACACCAGGAGATCCCACAAGATTAGTGGTAGTCTCTATATGTAGGACTAAGAAGTTATGGAGGGAATGGCTAACAATATTAGGGGAAACAAGCACCTCTTTCGTACAAAATTTTGCTTCCTCAGCTATGCTAGTGGTAATTAAAAATAAAAAGAATTTCACAAAAATCAATGGAATGTTTCTAAAAATTGAAGTGTTTGTAGCATAATAGCATTGCTGGTTGATTAACTGAAGTTTTTGTGTTTCAGCTGGCAATTTTAACATCATTTAAACAAAAACATAAATTAGATTTTGTGCATTCTTTTTGTTCATATACCTTAAGTACTTTTATTTTCAACATAGAATTAATTCTAGAGAAGGCCTCTCTTGGGGTACTTACACATCTCTGATGTTATCTTTTTCAAAGATCATAATTGACCATTTTAATAATGTAGAACATTTGACTATTTTTAGCAAGTATTTCCATTGAAAGAGATCTCAGAAAAGAATTTATGTTTCATATTACACACATTAGAAAAGAAAGTTTAAGCTTAAAATGGTAGAAATTTTAAAAATACAAGAGAAACATGCATTTCTGTTATTTTGGAAATGTGTCTTCTAAACTCAAGGGATGGAAGACTTGAGAGTTGTTTCATCCAGGGTAAATATAAAATTTTACCTCAGATTTACAAAAATCCTTAAAAGGCCGATACTCTTGACTTGGCTTTTTCTTAGCAACAATAGTAGTAAATGGAGCACCATATGAACTGTCTGATTGAAAAAATGTCCAAATGCTGTGAGAGCATAGTTATATTCACATTGTGAATAATTCTATTCACTTAGTGTCTCCCATTACAGTGCAACAGGTACCTGCTGAATAATTGGCACCTTTGAGAAGCCTCAACGTATCAGATACAACTCAAAAGTAAAACGATTAGGGGACAGGGCTGTTGGATAGTAATACTACACTTACCTGAACATTCAGCATACACATTTTCCATTTAACAGCCTGCTTTCCCAAATGCCATCACAACATTAACATTTTTTATGCATTCCACAGCAATGACAAATTGTTTTCTAACTGTAGCGCCAGATTTAGTATGCAAAAGACAAGTTTGCCTCTGCCAACAAATCAATAATTCTCACTAACATCTTCAGAGTTACAACATTTATAAAGTTGCAAAGTGGAGTAAACAAACCATCTGTTTGGCTTTTGGATATGTGTCATGCTTTCTTATTAGCATATTACGATTCATTTAGTAAACAAATTTGGTGATTTCATTCATGTCAAAGTTAGGTCGGAAACTTGAAGATGATTAACATTCCTGGGGCAGGCACATTAATATATTGCTTCCTGGGCAACGTTAAATGGCTTCTCAGGAGAATCACCCCTTGTTGACTAGAGGAGACTGTCAATTTTGTTTGCCTGCCACATTAGGGGCCGAAAGGGGATGGCAGGCTCTGAGAGAGGGGAGTCATGTAGGCAGCATAATTCACTGCGAATTGAGAATAGAAGTCTAATTCTGATAAATGGTCGACCCCAATACATCCTATGTGTTATTACAACGGACGTGCCATATCTGTGTGGTAAATTAGCTAAACCCCAAAAGAGCTTGGTGGGAGCTTATCTTCAAGTGAATAATTTGAATATAGTGGGAACTGGCTGCGTGACCAGTGTGGATGATTTGTTTTATATTGAAAAGGATTGAAGTGATTGAATGTCATACTTTTATTTTCAAGAATTGGCTTAGCATTTAAATCTTTCTTTCATTTAACATGTACTTCTTTTTTGGTATTTTTTAATGTTTTCACTAGAATTTTTTTTCTAATTTTATCGTTGTTGTATTACACCCACCCCCTTTTTCTGAAACCTCTCCTTTCCCCTCTGTCCCCCTCCACATTCACTAGAATTTTACATTGAATTTTTTCCTGAGCTAGCAATGTTTTTCACATCTTCTGGAGAGAATTTTTAAAACAATTGCCCATAAAACTTTTTTTTTGCAGAAATGCATACTATCAAAACTGTCATTTAATTCACAGGACTGTGAGCATCTTATTATTAATAAATTGTAATATAGAATTTTTGAGTAGTTAAGGATACCAGCTAGCAAGCCAGATAAGAGAATTAAGTGGGGCAAAATTTTAATTTTTCTTCTGTCAATTTGGATAGAATTGTCAGCTCAGTGTCCTATACAACACTCAAATGTGGCACCTAGATTTTCCAAAATCAGACATAAATTTCTCTATTCCCATACATATACATGCATACATACATGAATATACACATAAGCATATACACACCATGTGTATGTATAGTATCTGCCCTATGTAAATACTCTGAGATCATTCTGGACAATATAATTTGAGGGGTGTTTTTGGTGGCAGAGGTAGGTGAGAAAATAAAGGCAAAACTAATCCAAAATGGAGACTTAATTCCATTGTAATTGGAGGTATTGTAATTATCAAGTATTTTGTTTCAGTTCACTAAGTTTAGAATGGCTCAAAACTGATTAAGAATGCAGAGTTAGATGTTGGACTTCTCAGGTAAGCTGTAGCTTGACTCACTATTCAGTTTGACTACCACACATGGTTTTCTCATTTGGACATGAGATGTTCTTTTTTACTTTTTATTTACTTACTTATGTATTTATCCTCTCCAAGGACATGGCTCTTGATCTTAGAGAGAGGGAAACGGAGGGACAGTCAGCGGAAGAAAACATCACTTGGCTGCCTGTCATATGTGCCCCAACCTGGGGGCAAGGCTGCAGCCAAGGCAGGTGCCCTTACAGGAAATTAAACCTGCAGCCTTTTGGTTTATGGGATGACACTCCAACCAACTGAGCCGCACCAGCCAGGGCAGGCTTTAAAAAGAAAACTGTATTCCAAAGCTAAAATGTCAAAACACTTTTTAAAGACTTTTTTAATTTTTAATTTTTGTGAGTAAAGCATTAAGTCAAAGTGGACATTTGGACAAATTTGGGAAGGCAGATGTGAGAAAAGAAAAGCCCAAAATAGGACCTACTTTCTTTCTCTAAAGGGTACTTGCATTTACCTATGTTTGATGAATTTAGTGTCTTCTGTGGTTGCATGTAAAGTTTTCTTTCTTTTTTTTAACTAGTTATAATTTACGTAAATTTTCATTAAAGAAACAGAATGAGACTGGTAGTGTCCTTTAGTTTAGTTAGGAGTACTTCCACTTAACATTTCAGAAAAGAAGTTTGGTGTTATGACCTCTTCTATATAATATAGACTTCATTTGTTTCTCTTAAAGATGATCTTAATCTTGAAGAGATTTTTGGTAAACTCAGTATGGAAGGAGTAGGAGAGTGTGCAGAGGGTCAGAGGAAACATTATAATTCTAAGCATAGCCCAAAGTATAGGACTGTTGCTCGCCCTTAATTACATAGCAGTTCCTTGCACCACACTGGTCATTAATAAGGTAAGTATTATCCTCTGCTGTATTACCGCCGTATTTGCTTAAATATTGTTCTGTTACATGCTTCCAATGTTGGGATCATTGTTTTCTACAGTGTATTTTGGAAAAGCTTCTTAAGACTTATGTGTAATATCAACTGAAAGCAAATAAATGTACTTTTAAGGATCTCCAATGTGCAAAGCATTCTACTTCACTGCAAGAGACTGGAGGTTGAATCAGATTTAGTTTGTATTATTTTTGAAAGTGACCATCTCCCAGATAAATAAGCATGACTGCTCATTAAGACCAGTTCCTTATTAACACCAAATCTTGACCTTTCTGCTTATGAACTCATCTGCTCTCTATCCCAGTCATTTTTATTTATATGAGAGGAACTTGCCTCTGCATATCACTATTGCCTACTTAGTCAAAGCAAGTAGAAACTGCACCTACAAATGCTGTTTATGTTTTTGTAAAATATAAGTTCTGAGAAAATGTGGATTTTTGTTAACAATTGTTTTCTTCTCTTTTTCTGGAAACATATTCAAAATATAGTGTTTTCTAGAAAAATCATCTCTCTTTGTAGAGAAATCAAAGTCAGCTCCTTTATGGATTCTGTCTTCCACGTACTGCATACAACTGCATATCACAGTCCTCTACGAAAGGCTCCTTCTCCTCCTTCCAGGGCTCTGTGGACCTCCTGCTGTCTTAGGATCTTCTCTGTACAGCTTGTAGTCAGTAGGCATGAGTTCTTCTGTGTCTCTTCCATCTTCCCTTTCTTTTTATCTCTTCCATTTTCTGAACCAAAGAAACTTGTAAATTGCTATTAACGGTAGGTCTTTGTATCTCTTCAAGAGGACAGTATCTCATGACAGGTAATGGTTTGGACCAGAGTCTGACACTAGGTCTTGGTTTTAAAAAAAATGCTGCCTTTTACCCATCCGGTGGAAGGTGAACCTAACTTCTTGAGAGACAGAATCAGTACTCTTCTAAGAAATTTAAAGTCTTTCTCCTTTTCCTCCTCCTCCTCTTTTCCTCTTGCTATCCCAGTAATACTGTGTGAGTTTGTTAGAAAATATCAGAAGCTTACAACCATGAGAATCAACCAGCAGGCTTTCCACAGCCCATTCTCCCATCCTCATTTCAAGTGTTTTGCATATGGTATTTAGGGGGATTATTAAACAAAAATGAAGTAGATTAAGAAATGAACATAAAAAAATCAATTCTCTTGAACTGTGGTTGCATAATGGAAATCGACTACCATGAATGAACCTGTGTACTGAAGTTATGAACAGCAGAGCTAATGCACTGCCATGAGTTCATCTTTATTATTGCATTACACCTGAATCAATTGATAAAGTAGGTTTTTTTTTAAGCGAAGGATGGCACTTAATTGAATAAAAGTCAATGTAATTATATTAGTAGAGGCCAACAGTACTGCTGACAGCGGAAAAGGGACACTGTTGAACAGAGTGCCAGAGCTGGTCTACACATTTCTGCACATCGTTTGGTTGACAGATATTGAGGGCTGGTACATCCTCTAATTAGATTACAGATTTCTATTGCTGTAAGTGAGAAATGAAGAGAAACATCTCTTCCTGGTAACATATCAGTGGAGATGTGTAATTTCACAAGTCATTTTAGGAAAGATGTGTCCATCTGGGTGATCAGTGTGTCCTTTTGTCAATGTTAATTTATTCTTCCTTATTCAATGTGTCTTTATGTGACGGTTGTGTATCTGACTGCTGTTTTCTCAGCAGCGAATCTAGGAAGTGGTAACTGCAGATGTGTGAGAAGCAACACAGAGTTCTAGAGTACAGTCAATTGCAAAATGTGTGTTTGTGAAATTAAGAAAGCGGAGAAGTTGTTAAAAGTAATAAACAGATTTTGTGAGCTGCTTATGGCTGACAGATTGTTTTATCAACAGAGTAATAATACAAAGTGTGACTTTGTTTCCACATTCTTGTAATAACTCTGGTGGTGTCAAACCCACATGTCAGGGTGAAGACTTTGCAGTAGGCATTTCCTGCACTCTGCTTAGCGATCTGCACTTGGGGTTATCTGCTGTCTGACACCAGGGAAGTGGGGAGACTGTCAGAGCAAGGACCATGGGGACAGCTTCTGTTTATCATTCATATATCTGCACACTGCATGCATCTGTGTATAACTCATTTATGGATGATGCTGATACTGTGAATTTGTTTTATCTTAATTTGATTTATGATTTTTGGATTGTGCAGCTGATCTGAAAATCATCAAGAGAGCATATGTGATGATCGCTTATGACAGAAAATGATTGTGATCAAAACATTTTAAATCCCTATTTTATTGTTGACGTTTTTTTTTAAAAAAAAAAACAAAAACAGATGTCTAGAATGTGAATTTGTTTTCTCTCTCTCTCTCTTTCTCTCTCTTTCTCTCTCTCTCTGTCTCTCATTCTTGCTTTCTTTTGTGATCGATTTAGCAAAAGATTAGAAAGCTGATCTTATTATCACAAGGTAAGCTCAGCCTTCCTGAGTGCAGTGTGTGGAGAGGGCTATGCCCCTGTTCCCCATGAAACCCAGAGTGCCATATATATTGTCTTGTGTGGAAGGGTGGAGCATCTTTCTCACCTGCCTTGTCTCCGAGGCACATACCTCTCAACCACCTTTAAGAAGTGGGTGTCGTGCTTGTCACCAAATGGAGTGACTCATTTTGGTCTTCTGTACTTTTTATTTATAACCAAGAGATCTGTTGAACTGTATACTGGCTATTACAGCTCATTTCTGTTATCACAATTACTTCTCCAAGATTTAGAGCTTCTGCCATTATTGAGAAGCTTTTATGTATCTGTAATTTATTTACTGGTTTATTTTTTGGAAGGGTAGCCTTCAAAGGGTACTGTTCAAACATGTGAGCCTTTGCAGGTGGAGAGAGGTATATGCCCAAGGGCACTTTAAAAATAAATGGGGGATGTAAATACAAAGGCAGTGTTTTCAGATAGATAACAACAAATCAGGCCTTGTAAATCATGCCATCCGTATGGATGCTCTGGGACAAATCCTATCTTTTTTTATACAAGCAAAGCACTTGGTGAGTGAAGTAAAAGTTTTGCTTGTCTAAGAGGTACGGATTCCAGTTGTTAAAATACAGAGATAAAAAAAAAAAAAATACAGAGACCATATGTTATTACTGTGCTTGATTTTGTTTTGTATGTATTGTGATTTTTTTTTTCTTTTTGTCCCTTTGGGTTTTCTTTTGTTTAATGTGATTTTTTTAAGGGTGGGTGGGTTTTCTTTAAAATATCTGTTTTTCAACATTCGTTTTAACGAATTATATTTTAAAAATTGAATTGTTTAATGAAAACATTTGCAACTCTAAAATGTAGCAGCTCCTGAATATAAATGTATTTTGTTATTAGGTTTAACTGAAATCCCAAATCATTCTGAGAAAAGTGATTTATGCCTGAGTCTATAACCCTATTTCAAATTGCTAAACTGTTAAGCAAGTTTTTTCTACCTAAAATTTGAAGTGCAGAAAGGTGAGGGGCAAGATTTCATTATTTTTGAAATTAAACCTAAATTATCTAGACCATTTGCTGTTTTTTAAATGGAGTCTTTTTACAACTCTAAGTAAAGTGTTTGCTGTAGAAAAATTGTTTTTTTAGGAGAATTCAAATTATTCAATTTAGACAACCAGGAAGTTCCCGGTTTTTTATCCTACTTAATATATAGTTTTAAATCTCTGCTATGAGATTGTCTCTGGCTGATGCGGTTACATAGTAAAGCTAACAGAACAATCATTGAGAAAAAGGTGCATGGGTTTGCATTCATCCTACCATTGAAGAATTTTACTCTCTTATAAAAATTATGTTAATGAAAAGCTCCCCTTATTGCACTTCCCACCACCACTTAGTCCCAAATCCTGAGGATGTAGGGAAATGTTTGCTTTTATAATGGTGCAATTAGCAATGAATGTGCTTATTTGATGCCTAGTGAAAGCTGAATCAATTTTAAAATGCTCTCCTTTTTCTCACCCTCCCCACTCCCTACACACCTACCCTCCCCCCTTCCCTCTTGATTTCCTAGACACAGTGCCAACATAAATCTGCATCGTAAACTGTTGACCAAAGAACTGGATGACATGGGCCTGGACTCACCGCAGCCCTCCCTTAGCAAGGACCTCCGGGATGAATTTTTGATGAAGATCTATGGAGCCCAGCACCCCTTAGGGCTCGACGTCAGGGAAGACGCCTCCTCTCCCGCAGGGACTGAAGACTCCCACCTGAATGGGTACGGGAGAGGCATGGCGGAGGACTACATGGTCCTTGACCTGAGCACCACCTCCAGCCTCCAGTCCAGCAGCAGCATCCATTCCTCCAGGGAATCCGATGCGGGCAGCGATGAGGGGATTCTTCTCGACGACATTGACGGGGCAAGTGACAGTGGGGAATCAGCCCACAAGACCGAGGCCCCTGCCCTCCCTGGCAGCCTAGGGGCTGAAGTTTCAGGGTCTCTGATGTTCAACAGCTTGTCCGGGAGCAATGGTGGGATTATGTGCAACATTTGCCACAAAATGTACAGCAACAAGGGGACCCTGAGAGTGCACTACAAAACAGTGCATTTGCGAGAAATGCACAAGTGCAAAGTTCCTGGTTGCAATATGATGTTTTCCTCTGTGCGAAGCCGAAATCGGCACAGTCAGAACCCTAATCTCCACAAAAACATTCCCTTTACTTCAGTAGATTAGTCTCAGAACGGACACTACCAATGCCAGCTCTCACCAGATGGCCTACATGTTTGAACTGCCATAGTCAGTGTGTGCTTGTGTACTTGAGTGTGTGTGTGCATGTGTGTATACACGTGTATGCCTCTCCATTCACACACAGACACACACACACGTTTTCTTTTCTTTAGATATAAAAAGATAAACACTAAGTGCTTTTGAAACTTTTTTTCCTGTATAGTTTTGGAAAAGGGGTGGGATCTTTCATTCCAGGGTGAAAACTAAGTACCCTTTAAACACACATACACACACATAATGAGACGTGCAAGGAGCCCAAATTTTGACAGAATAGTAATTCTTGGTCTTCTCCAAAGAGACAGTTTGTTGTACCCATGACTGTTGCCTGCAAATAAAATAAAAGGGAAAAAAAAAGAAAAAAAGGAACTTCTGAAAAATTGTCTTCTGTGAACTTTAAAGGTTTTGAGAGAATCTTCAACTAAGCATGGCAGATTCACCTGTAAATATTTAGCCTTGAGAGGCCAATGGTGTAAAACAATTGTATTGATGTTTAACTCTTTTGTTTAATTTTTACAGTTACATCCCGCTGTTAGATATGCAGGAAAAAATAGTTTGCTGGCTAGCTCTATTCATTTATGTTAGCATTAATGCACATTTAAAAAAAAAAAAAGAAAAAAAACATGGTCTTGTTTTTACTACCTGCTAGATATAGTGATAAAGAGGTGCTGGCATGCTTTTCAGCACAGGTCTGATTTTTTTTTAACGTCCTGTACTAGTACATAAATCCAGTCATGCACTTTTTTTCATACACTACAAGGGGATGTGTAATATCCAAGCTTCTTTTTTATCCCTAAACTATTGCCATACTTCAAAATAAGTGTCTTTTTTAAAAAATTCACTTGTATAAAAATGGTCTGGTCAGTATAGGGCACAAATGCCAAACAAAAGTATTAGTGTTAACACAAAACTGCCAACTTTGCACAAGTTTCCAGAAAAGAAAATACAATTAGTCACTCAACATAACCACAGGCCAATTTGTTCGCCACCAGAAAACCGCTTAAGAAAAAACACTTGGTGATTCTTTCAAGTGCCGAATGTTATTAGAATCAACATTGCATCCTTCTTGCTTATATGTTAAGTTACATAAAAGGAAAACAAAGTTACGCGGTGTGAAACAGCCAAGGCATTTTTTCTTTAGAGGCAGGATAATATTTCAGGATACAAAAGCCCAAATTACTCACTATGGAACAAAGCTGAATATAGTAAAAGAGTTGAATACATTCCCAAGGACCTAACCCTTATCCTTTAAAAAAGAAAAAAAATGCCTGAACTGGGCTGGTCTGTTATATGGCTGTCTAATTTGATGCAAGTTCTTCAGTAGTCCTATGATTCAGCCCTTTTGATAGACAAAATCAAAAGACATTGAACAGCAGCCGTACTTGGAAGCTTTGAAAACATGTGCTGAACTTGAATTGAGCAACACTCCTTTTGGAGAAGCCAGAAGAACAGGGGTTTAAAACAGGATCCCTCTCTGCGTAGTGTTTTTGCACTGCCCCCCACCCCCAGCCTCCTACGATTTGTCAGATAGGAATGGAAGCAAGCCTAAAACCAAGCAATTGAGAGTGAGAGAGGGGGGAGATAGTTCTCCAAACCTTTTTTGTTTTGTTTTGTTTCCGATGTTTACACATGTTGCCTGAGCTGGTTAACCACATCGGCAGCCTCAGCTACCACAACATACTGACTAAATGATGATATTTACTCAAGTTCAGTCAGCAGCCAAAACCATTAGGTTGTGCATTGCAGGCTGTGTTTTGTTGTCCCTTTTTTATTTTTTATTTATTTTTTTTTTTAGTGAAGGGAGGGAGATAAACAAGGAATATGTTGTCAAACAGTACACAATTTCAAAAGAATGTATTTCTTTTCCGCATTAATGGCCTCAAACATTTCTCAGTAGTCTAAAAGTTAGCAATACCCCCTTTGTTTTAACTTTTCATGTCATTTCCATTTTTCATATGTTTTGTAAATTTTTTTGTTCACATCAGCATTCACTTCCGTTAAATTTGCCAAAGGAAACTGTTAATACGTTTCTGTTATTATTCCTGTAGGATTCATTGTACCTCACAGTATTTGTTGTTTCAAAAAAGAAGCATCATTAGTTGAGAATTCAGTATTTTTATTTGTGAAAAGTTCAGAAACAATAGATTCTTAAAGATAAGCTAGATGTGTCTACGAGCTTTATCTTTTCATCTCCTTCAGAGGATGCTATGGGGTTCGTTTAATTCTTCATTTGTTCTACAGTGAGGAAAGACCAAAAGTACTTGCAGTACAAAAGAAACCTTACAAATGCTATGTCTCTTAAATGACAAATGTTTACGGTAAAAGCTGAGGAATTAGTAGTAACCATTTTTGTTTTCTTGTACCTTTGAATTTCCCAAAGTCTTAATTGCTTTATTTTGGTGTTGTGTTAAATTGAATAGACAGAGATGTTTTCTTTTGTTTTATACCATATAAGACTCTGTACAGTATGTTTGTGAAAGATTGAACTAGAATAATGAAAGTTTGTTTGCAAACATTTTGGTCCTCTTAGCATTCTCTATATTGCGCTGTTGCCCCATTACCAAGTGATTCAATTCAAAAGGGTGGGGAAATACTGTTATCCCAACAAAAGATTATGAAAACACTAACTTTTGGAGTATTCCTAGGCAGAATTATATTCAGTTTTATGAAAATAATACATTTATTTCAACAACTCTTTAGAAGTTACATTCTTGGTTGAGATATTTGAACTCATCTTCTACAAAATCAATGTTTAGTCTGTTTAATTTAATGTCAACTAAAAGGTCAGATAGCCCTGGTGAGTGAAGTACATAGCTGTCAATAGGTCACATCGGCAAATGAATCAGGCTTAGAACCAGTGTTTGTTACTTGCCACAAACCAGTCAGAAGCAGTGAGATTCTCAAAGTAGGATTTTTCTTGCTCGAAAACATGAAAGTGTGCAACTGTGTTTTGTCAGAGAAACAGCAATGAATGCTAAACAACTCATCCATTTTAAGAATTTCCTCCCCTATCTGCTACTACTTCTGTGCCTCAAATGCTCAAATGTAATGGTGGCCTTCTCAATGGGTGAATATTTTCCAATGCAAAACCTATTTGCTTAAAAGGGGCCAGGGGAGTGGATGGGAGTGGACAGAAGTGATACGTAATCAGTCCAATGGTGAAATGTACAGTGCTTCAGCCCCATAGTGTTGCTTGTTCTTGGGTGTGTGCCTAAGTGTGGTGTTGCAACTATGGGCCTCATGAAGATGGTGATCCCAAGGTTTATTTGGAAACAGGAGGATAAAGAGATCAGCATTTCCATCACCAAAATTTCCTCTCTGCCCATTCCTACTGATTTGCTTTTTCACAGGAGATTCCTATTGTGAGACTATTTCTTTCTGGCTGCATCTATTCTATGCTGGCTGAACATTCATGGTGATGCTGACTTTCATCCAATTGGCTTTCCCCCATTTCATTGACTTTAACCAGAGTTCTGTCACAGGTGCAAAATTTGGTAGTGTTATTAATGTGCATGTTTAGTAAGTGATGTTCATGCTTACTGTTTTGATCATTTTAAACTGTTTTTGTGAATATCAGAGAAGCTTACTTTGCTGTAGGGAATATCTGCATGCTATGAAAGGGAGTGACAAATAACAGGAAAAACATGGGTAGTAAGGAATTTGATTTTTAAAATGTGATAAAAAGCTTGACATTCTTGGTTCTGCTATTAATTGTATTGAAATAATTCAACCTAGTATACACATATCAGGTCTTAATCTTGCCACCCAGTTCAGCCTAATGCCTTTTAAAGGTTAAGAGGTGTTAGTATTTTCCTTCTCAAGATGATAAACATCATTTTTAAAAACTGTTTTTAGCACAAAGATGCCACTGTCTTTGTAGTGTATGATTTCTTTTCTCAGAATTTCCAGGCCCTACCAATATGAGAAGGAAGGTGCTTCACTGGTTAACGGCATTAGTGTTACATTGCTCTTGGGGGAAAAAAGCTCCCACGATATCAAGAATGGGCTGTTCCAGAGACATTCTCATTTTACTCAGGAAAAACCATACATTAGGTTCTCACCAAATAAAATAAAAGTGACATTTTGTTCCTGTCCTCCGTACACACCCTAGCAGATGAAAATGGGGGCCTTTGGCAATTAGAACATAAAGAAGCCAGTAGCCAGATTGAGGTAGACATGCTGCTAACTGCTAACAGTTGACCTGAGCAGCCCTGACTTGCACTTGGTCTGTTAGCATTGAGTTAGATTGACTAACAGAGTAAATAAAATTCAACTGTAAAAAGACATGCTACACCTGCTACCGTAAAGAAACAAATCATCCAGAAAAAAACTTACATTCTTTCTATCAACACATTATACTCAAGAACTTCTTTTTTTAAATTATGACTTACCAAATTTTAAAAAAAGATTTTATGCATTATTTTTAGAAGGGCAGGGAGAGAGGACAAGAAGGAGAGAAACATCAATGTATGGTGGCCTTTCACCTGCCTCCAGCCACGGACCTGGCTGGAGACCTGGCTTGTAACCTGGTTATGTTGCCATGGCTGGGAATTGAACCATCTTCTTTTGTGGGTTCTCAGGCCGGTGCCTTTCCACCCAAATTTCATTGTTAAAAATCACTTCTACCCTGGCTGGTGGCACAGTGGATAAGGTGCCAGCCTGTGAACCCAAAGGTTGCTGGTTAGATTCCCCAGCCAGGGCACATAACCAGGTTGCAAGCCAGGTCTCCAGCCAGGTGTGTAGCTGAAGGCAGGTGAAAGGCAACCATACATTGATGTCTCTCTCCCTCTCTGCTCTCAGCCTACCCCTATCTCTAGAAATAATGAATTTTTAAAAAATCATTTCTAGTCCCCCAAACTCAGAATGTTAACATTAAAGAATTTAGTTTTTTCCCTCATTCTTTGTTTTTTAATGGAGAGGGTCTCAAAAAGTTAGGAGGGCACTAAAAGGCAAGTGCCAAAGAGCCTGGAGGGAATCACAGCTTTTTCCAGTACTTAGTATTAGTATACTAAGTAGTGGACAGGACCTGCCATGTTGGAGGGTAGCAGGAAAAGAAAGTTGATGCACTGGAAGTGTTTGTTCAAGAGAGAAGTCTGATACAACCCTGTCTAGTGGTGGGTGAGATCCTTTAGATGCAGCACCCTGTCCGCTCCCGTGACAGGTGCATCACCGGACTCCAGTCTGAGGAAGGAGGAAAGCAAAGACAGCTACGTGGGACAGCCCAAGTTCCTTAAGGTCAGAACCTACAAAGCAATTGCATGGGTTTTTTTCTTACTGTTTTTTGTTTAGTTTTTTGTTTTTGAGTGGGAAGCAATGCTGGAGTCCCTCAGGAAGCAAAAAGATGTAATGGGTCCACCTAGGTTATAGTAAAGGCTGGTGGTCAAACCTAGCTCTAACCATGATGAGAGGAATAGAGGTGAGGGGTAGCCAGCATGGATCTGTTCTTTCCTGTCATTATTTCTGCTCACCCCTGTAGTTACTACTGTAATGCTACTTGGCTAACCTTCTCTTGATCCAGATGTGCACTCATTTACCTTCCTACGAAGCATCCCCAAGTAATTTCTCTGTTCTCACATCTTCCCTCCAAGCTAAACCGTGTGCTGTAGTCTTGTTTATGTCAGTATTAAGACCACATCTGATCTGTCCCAGACTCCTTTTCATGTTTCCTATAGTTAGAGTTGCTCACCATGAATGGTAATTTCCAATTAGTATTAAGGGTTAGTATGATATAAATCCAGCTGTAAAGCCTGAACAACAATTTAAGGTCTCATCACTCCTGCCCAGACACCATTCATCCTTGTGTCCTGTCATCCTCGTTCTCCTCACATCTTGCGCGAAATGATGTTTATGGTCATTCTGAAATAGCTGGACATCATTACTGTCTTTTGGCATTTGTTGAAAAATCTAAACACCTAATAACAGAGTTTAAGCATTTTTACAAATACACCGCATTGGATCAGCATTATTGTTCATTATTTTTGGAACAACGTACAACAGTTGTCATAAAACTATATTCTTCTCTCAAGTGTTGTTGTAAATTCACTTGACCTATACTGCAAAAAAAATCTTTTTTTTTATATAGAGTATCAAGACAAGGTTCAGTGTATAACAAATAACGGACTATTACAAAAGAGGAAAGGGAAAAGCCTGGGCTGAGCAGCAAGAAGCTTCAGTTCAATTTCACCTCATATCTTTCTAATAACTTACTTGTCACTTTATTACCTTCCAGTAATGTGAATGCTGCTGACAAGACTGTCACACTAACAGCAGACAACACCCTCTCTGCTTCAGCCCCAGATCTCCTGGCTACTTATTGCCCTGGCCCTGAAGGGACACAAACTAATAGTGTGCTTTCCAGTTCAGCACTTGGCCATCAAATATAAAAGGATGCGTAATTGCCTGTTTATCCCTTGTGAAGGAGAAATTGAGTACAAGGGCTAGGCTTTCCCACTGAGCTCCCTGAGGTGCAAACATTCACAATCAGTCTCCCTCCCCCCGCCCCACTTCACCTCTCCCTCCCCTCCCGCCACTCAAGTGCCCACACACACCTACCAAACTGCATCTTTGGTGAGCCCAGGGCTGCCTCTAGATGTCCTCTCCAGCTATTAAGTGGATGGTAATTAGATGGCTTCTTGAATAAAGGGTCAGTAGAGAGATGCTGGCTGTGACAGCATCCTGTGCATCTTTGGAACTTAAGCATTACAATCGCATGCCCACCCGTTTGGGGAGTACTTGGTGTGGTCCTATAATTAGATCAAAATCTCCTACTAGTTAGTGACATACACAGGATTATATGGCCCCATCTTCTGCAAGGAAAGCATTAAAATACTTTTCTTCTCCTTCAAAAAGCATGGAGATTTTGACTTTAATCACTAAAACAGGAACTACCCTATACATAAAAGTTAAATTCTCCACTTTCAGATAAATTTTTTGTAAGAGTAGAGTGAGCTGTTAAAAATCAAGTAATAAGGGGACAAAAGGTACCAAGGAATAACACATGAAAGTGTTACATTCCAAAATACTTAAAATCCAAAAAACACTGAGGTATTGCATTGGCTGCTACTTTTGTATATTGAACTACTTAAATGATGGTTGAAAAGTGGCCAATTAGTTACAAAGTAAAGAGCAAGGTCTATCTGTGAATCTTCCATATGGAACATGGGAACTCCAGGCTTCCACCTGTCCCATAGAAGGTTCTACAGATGCTGCTGACCTGGGCCACCGCAGTCACATTTCAAATATGTTTGTCAGCCAAATAAGACACGTGTAGGTGTCATCTTTGACATGCACTTAGGGGAAGAGAATAGTAGCAGATGCAGGAACAGACAAGAGGTCTCATTTGACAAACCTGTGCTAAGTAATGTCCTTAACCAGTCCGAGCACTGGCAAGAAAAGCACTTTGAGCAAGGATTCTTGGTCAGAGAAAAAGCAGTTGACCGGATGTTTTTTAAGTTCCTCTAGTATGTGTATATCACAGTCATTTCCCCAACATCACATTAGAAACTTTAATTAAAAACTCAGTTGCCAAAATTGCACAGATTCTGCTAATATTATTAGCATTTCCTCCTTTAAAGAGCAGGGATGCTTAAGAACATTTCTAATTTTTTTAATGCTTTTTTTAGCTTCATTTTTAAAAGAATCTTTGAAGAGAAGGAAGAGCAGAAAAAGGTATTTTAACAAGTGGAAAGACGTAGATAGTATAAAAATATATTTCTTTGAAGAAAGTATGTAAGTGCTATACCAAGACTTTATAAGGCTTCCCGTTGCCAAATGTGATGTTGAAATAATGCACAACTAAGATGGCAAATCAATCCATGATGAACTGGCTCTGTCCACTTGTGTTACGGAATGCAAGGACTGAGAGGTGACTAGGGAGCCCCTGAGGCTGTCAGAGAGTGCTACTCATCTGGCCCTGAAAATGTTGCCCGAAAGACAGGGAGAAGCCCTGCCACCTTGGCGGTCCCCCTGCAACGTGAACTGGCCTGGCACTGTTTCTGTAGGAACTTCGCTGCCTGCCTTTTCCATGCTAGGAGACAAAGCATCTCCCACCCGTGCAAAGCATTGATTCATGAGGTATGATGCTCTTGAACTCCCCATGTGCTGAGTTAATAGGTTCACTTGAGATGTATAAACCAAGGTTGATTGTTTATTTTTTTTTTCATCTAGTACTCAATTTGGGGCTTTTTTGCATGTCTTTGTACAGAGTAATCCATTCCTTTCATTGTCTATCTTAATCTCCCCTGACTTTTCCATTATCTTTCCATTCCTGCCCTTTGCTCTTCTGAACTCACCCACCCCCTTAAGAAAAAAAAATCTTTTCTGAAGCAAGAAGGTAGAGCACACCTTCACCCTGATTTTGGTTGCTTTAGAAACATTTGTGTGTTCTACCCTGTCCAGGGTTTACATAACGTGAATTAAGTGAATGAATGAGATGTTCTAATATTATATATTAACCTGATATGACTATCGAAGATTTATAATATATGGTGCACTTGCTTTCCTGGGCAAACTTTGGTTCAGCTGCCCTGCAGAGAATCTTACCATTTTCCTACTGATGCCAGTATGAAAAATGCAGGAGAGCTAAACGTGGGTAACATGGAGGTCAGAGGGGACATCAGGTGGGGAAACTAGGAGAAGGCTTTGCTCAGAGGTCACCAGGGCCTCCCCTCAAAAGGGGAGGTGAGCTGGGGCTTTGGAGGGGAAAGTGCTTTGTTCTCTCCCGCATGAGCAAGTCCTTTTAGAACTAGCGAGATCCATCACATACCTGGGAGGATGCACAACTTGCATCTCCACCCCAAACCCACTGGTATGTCTCCATTGCAAAGACATTCGATTCAACCTGCATATTTAACAGCAAAAGTAGCCAAAGGGAATTGAAATATCCTGAGGAAAAGGAATTTTTCTCAAGATATGTCCTCTCCCTCCCCCGGAGTTTGGGGGCTTCTGCTTTGTGTTTGTGGTGTTCTCTTCTGCATCACACCAGTCTCTTCTGCTAAGCCTGTCACAGGACTGAAGCCTGGACCACGAAAGGCAGCTGCACCGAGGGATGGGACAGCTTGCATTACCTTGATCTCATAATTGTGACGTCGGTAGCTTCCTAAATACTGTATGTACCTTGAACAAGGTTTTTTGTTTTGGGGGTGTTTTTTTTAGTAGTAGTCTAAGGGAATTAAAAGTTTTTATTTGCTATTTCCTTTGTTGTATTTTCTGTACTATAACTGTCTACAGTATGTCTTTTGCATAAAATGCATAAGGGTTTGGGGATGTAAATGGAATTTTATTCATATTTTGTCCAAATACCTCTTGTAATTTGTATCAAAATTCTTGTACAATTTTTATATTAAAGATTTATCAGTCACTGATTCTTTCTTACCTCCTTGATTTAAAAACACCTCAACTCCAACAGGCCTTTACAAAATGCACCTAGTATCACATCAGCTCACATTGTGATTCACCCTGTTTTTAAGCAGACTTGCTGGATAACTCATAGTCAGTCCCCTATTTGGACTAAATCCTGGTTTACGTAATACACTTCTTAGGAAGATCAAACTCATCTCTTGCTGAGAAGGCAAAGCTGAGTGAGGGCTACAAAGATCCCAGCCAGTCCCGAGAGAGCCCTGCAAACACTGACCTGCGTCTTTCCTCACCAAAGCCACCCCTTTGGGGTTGTGTTTCCCCAAAGCCTTTGCTCACGTTCTTTTTGGTATCTTTGCATCCAGCTTTCTGCAAATAGGTTTTCTCTCCTTCCCATCCTATGAAATTTGTGAACAGTGGCCAACAGAATAATAACTATATGTATATATATTTTAAGACCTAAATGCTTGTGTTTCAGTTTACATTCTCTTGGGAGTAGTTTTCTGCAGATTCTGCTCATTATAATCCAGAAATAAATGAGCAGATGGAAAGATGTCATAATTGGGGACATTTCCTCCTTCTGTCATACTGCTTAAGGAGCAATGGGGGAAAGTATACAGAAGGAGCTTTGAACTCAGCAGTGTTTAATATTAGCCCCACCTCTTAAACCAGTCCTAGCTGAAAATTGGGAGACTACAAGGCCTCTCCCTTCAATGTAGGACTTTTATGTTCATCCTAGAGAAGATTTGCCCATCTCCCCAGCTTGTGCCCCCTACTCCTCCAATGTTTTCTGTCCTGTAACTAGGGAAATAAGCTACCCAGCCTCTATAGAAACTCCTGACCGCAGCCTCTGGCTGGAAAGCTGGACAGGTTGCTTGTACCTTACCTACCTGGCTGTCACCAGGCCCACAGTAAGGCACTGTCAGCCAGCTTCAGATGCCCCTGACTGAGCGTCCCTCTCCAGGCAACAGGGGTGTCAACCACCATGCCTCACCTGGGTCTGCCTGATTTCCTTTGAGTCTACATAGATGGGTTTCAGGGTGAGGGTGAAGAAAGGAAAAGTTAACTTTGAAGAATTCAACTTTCTTTGAGGCACATGGTGATAATGTCATAGGTGTGTTAACCCATTCCTGCAAAGGACCCACATATAATCATGATCTTTTCATCTGTCACAACATGTCTGTAACTGGCAAGAATTCACCCTCAAAGAGCTCTTTCTTTTAAAAAAAATTTAAATGTTATTAAATGGTGGAAATCCTCCTGCTTAGTAAAGAAGCCCCATGAAGAAAACTCTAGGCACAAAGCTAATCAAAACGGCCTGTGTTGTGGGCAACAGCTCTCCTGAGTCACGAGAAGACTTGCCATCTGCTAGTTTGCCCTGAGTTGGTTGACAATATGACAGCAGATTAAGTGCTACTAATTTAATAAAGCTGCTCTAAGGACGAAGCTGATCTATCGGTGAAGACTGGGAGCCTTGCATTGGTGTGGGCTCAGGGGTGCATCTGAGAATATTGAATTGCCTGAAGTAATTCTTGGGGGGGATCTATCGATCCTCAGTAAGGCACAGTTATTTTTAGTCACCTGACTCTTGGGCACCCAATCATTACCCATATTCATCAGAGAGGTATAATGAACAGAGTATTGATTAGCAGAGCTAGCTGAAGAGATTTCCCAACAGTGCTAGTTCACATTGCCAGGTCTCGAATGGGAATACAGGCCATGCAGCCCTGGAACATAACTTAATGTGTTCTAGGTCCTTCCATTGATTTTATTTGTGGGGGCAGAGACGGGACAGTCTCGCACACAGTGGTGCTTCCTTGCCCTTTTTTCTGAAACCTTCTTGGAAAAAAAAGAAAGAAAAAGAAAAGAAAACTAACTACAAGTCAACAAGTACATAGCTCTGCTCTGAGTTTTCCCCTTCTCCCCAGGCCGGCTGTCCTACCTCCTCTTTGACTGCTGTGTGTGTTGTCTTGATTTACAGACATTTGCTCGAAGCTGGGACATGCCAGTCAGAGCTCAAGCCATCAGGCACAGGAAGCCTTCCCTCCCCTAAAGATCAACATATGGCTTCGGGAAATTATCGTGTTAGGCTAATTGCACCAAGTTGGCATGGTAGGAACATAATGAGTCCCGATTTCAGCATGCTGACCCCAAACCCAGTGATGCCAGCACACAGCAACTTTCCAAGCATTTTGCCTCATGGCAGGAATCCTCATTGAGCTGCTGTTTGCATTTGGTTAGCTTTCTAGCGTGCACCCCGCACCTGCACGGCAGTGTTCCAGTCGTTCGAGGGAGTGCGCTGAGCTCCTCGCAGGAGCACTTGTCCTTCCAGAGAACTAGCGGTGACCCAAATGCCATAACCATCAGAAGCTGTGTGCTGCCTGATGGGCGACCTGCTGCTTAAAATGCTGATATGTAACTAGAAACCATTAGACCCTGAGGAGGAAAAAGTTAAGGATTAAGACAAGGACGGCTGTACAAAATAAAGCCCAGATGTATCATCAGAAACCAGAAATTCACAAAGCCCAACTGTCTGTCATCCACACAACATATTAGAAACACTCTACTTGATTATTCATGAAATGCTGGAGGCACTTGAAGTCACCCCTTAACCCTTGAGGCTAGAGGGAAGTTCCTCTGTACTCCAGTCTCCTTATCTGAGCCTGGGTTTTTTATGATGTTTAACTTTGTTTGCCTGCGATTATCCTCACTGAGTGCCATAATCACCTTACCTTGGCCAGCATCTTCAGGTGCAAGCTCTGCTTCAACGCTGTCTTCCATGCCACCTTCTGCCTATTCTTTGCCCTTCTTGATTCTCCGCATCATAATGTTCAGTTCAACTTGTTTTCTTTTTTTTTTAACATTTTTTTAATCAGTTCAATATATTTTGATCCTCTGGGGTAGACTGTACCATGACTTCTCTCCAAATGTAAGAGCTCATAGGGGAAAAAGTTTTATCAAAGGCTTCAATAATTTAAAATCCAGAGTTCCGTTCACTGTGTAGCAACTTCATATTTTTGGAACGCTCCACAAAGTGGCCAAAAGCAATTGAATTTGGAGGTTATCAGGGTTTTGGGGCATGTGCCGTGTGAGGCGATTTAAAATTATGAGGCCACTTCCAGGTTTTTAGAGGGATTCATTTTTACAGATATAAATGCTATTAACAATTCAAAGCACTCTCATAATTCCCCATCTTTGTTCTTCCTCGTGATCTCAATTTCAATTTTCCTTATTTTTCTTAAGTGGAGAATTTCCTTCCAAAGCTTCACAGAGTCATTTGCAGGCTGAAAACAAGACACTTATTTGATTATTTTCAGATGTCACATCAATTGATCTTCAGCAGAAAGTAATCCTGCAAGATGTTATGCTTTTTGCTTTCTGTTCTTTCAAAAACCACAAACCTGTGTGTTTGAAAATATGACTCTTTCCAAAGCCCTCAGCCACACCCACAGAGCTCACATGTGAGGATGGTTTCAGGCTCACAAAGGGAAGCAAAAAAGTCCCCTCATTTTTCATAGATCTACTGTGAGCGTAAGCAGAGAGTGAGAAAACCAAGGTGCAATCCACGAAGTTGTGCCTCACATGGGAATTGTGTTCTAAGCACCTTAAAGAGGGGATGTTTTTCCAGCCTTCGTAGGTTGTGGCACGTGGTAGGTGATCAATGCACATGAATAGAATAAATAGATGCATGAATGAGGAATGGGGGTCGGTGGCTGGAGCCCTTTGTTAAATGCCAATGTCAGGGAGGGCCTTAAGATAGGCAAAGGAGGAGGCTATCACATCTGGACAGAATACTTGGTTCAGCTCTCTGAGAAGCACAACAATAGCAGAAGCAGTAAGGAAGAAGGCCAGGTTCAAAGTACCACTCCAACTGCCTCCCTTGGCCCTGTTTCTCTTCAGCACCCACTGGCCTGAACCCATTAGAACCCATAGCCCACGAGTGGGTGCCAGGGCTGGACAGAGAGATCTCTAGGAGAAGCCCTCTGGTCAAGGAGTTAGGAAGAAAAAAATGAATGCTTGGGGAGAAGGGAAGAAATTCTCTATTTTCCTTTTTTCTCTGTTTTCTCATGCCTGCCCCAACGCCAAGCAATCCTGCCACGAGAGCAGCCGCAAGAGCAATAGGAGCCCCCAGACGCCTGAACTCTGCTGGGCGGAAGCCTCCTGCCTCAGGGGAGGGGCCGCCGTCCCGGAGGTTGGGGAAACCCTTGTGCTTTGTGTCTCCATCTGTCCTCCCGCGCTGGCCCCTGGACGTGAGTGCGGTCCCGCGGTCCTAGGGTCCCAGGATGTGAATTGCAGAGCACCGGCTTCCCGGCCAGAGGACCGAAAAGGCAAGGCTGCCAACTTCCAGGGAGGTCATGGAGAAGGAGGCCATTTTAAGGCAACAATCCCTTTAAATGATGACCTCATGTGCTCACCGCTGAGGCGTGGAGCTGCCCCACACAGCAGGCGCTAGCTACCGGGTGGTGCACATGTGGGACAGATTCAGATAGTGCTTCAGAAATTTTTAAAACCAAACCGACCCTGGAACTAAGATCCTTAAAAGGTGGGTGAAAACTTGCAGCCTGGACTCAGTTCAAACCCCTGCTAAAAACACACTCATGTTCTCCATAGGATTTAAACAAAACACAGAATCTCATAACATGTGTAATAGGCAGACTTGCTGTTTTTCAGTTGTGATAAAATATACAAAACATAAGAACTTACCACTTAACAATTTTTGTTAAAGAATAGCTTAAATAAAAAAGATTTTATTCATTATTTTCAGAGAGAAGGGCAGGGAGGGAGGAATAAAGGGAGAGAAGCATCAACGTATGGTTGCCTTTCACCTGCCTCCAGCTAAGGACCTGGCTGGAGACCTGGTTTGCAACCTGGTTATGTGCCCTGACTGGGAATCGAACCAGCGACCTTTGGGTTTGCAGGCCAGTGCCTTATCCACTGTGCCACACCAGCCAGGCCACTTAACAATTTTTAAGTGTACAGTTCTGTGGCATTTAGTACATTCACATTGTTATGCAACCATCCATCAGCACCATCTATCTCCAGAATGTTTTATCTTCTTCAACTGAAACTGTACCCATTAAACACTGACTCTCCATCCTCTCTGTACCCACCATTCTACTTTTTGCCTCTACAAATTTGACTACTCTCGGTACATCGTATAAGTGGGATCATGTCATACTTGTCCTCATGTTACTGGCTTATGTCACTTAGTGTAATGTCTAAAAGGTTCATCCATGTTGTAGCATGTGTCTAAACTTACTATTTTAGGACTAAGATTTCATCGTGTGTATATACCACTTTTTGTTTATTCATTTGTCTACAGATAAGCATTTGAGTTGCTCCCACCAGCAGGCAGTACGCAGACTTCCAAGATAGTCTCTAGTGATCCTCACATATCGCTTTTTATACCCTTATGTCATCCCATCCTTTGAGTGTGGGCAGAACCTAGTGCTTATTTTTACTCTAGTAAAAATCAACTCTAGTAAAAGTGATTAAGATATAGTCAGGATACAATACAAAATTTTTCAGCCTATGAAGGATCAGGAAATCTTTCACATGGGAGATGACAATCAAAAAATGTCATTAACAAGATGACAAAGGTGTTGTGATTATCTAAAACACACACACACACACACACACACACACACACATTTAAAAGCAAGTATTCTTTAAATGCTCCAAAATGAGAGCAAGCACTTTTGTAATAAATGGAAAACTAAAGGGTCTCAGATAAAATTAGAAAACATAAAAATCAAATGGGAGTTTTAGGACTGAAAAATAAGATAAAGTAAAAATATTTACTGGATCAGTTCAATAGTAGAGATGACAAAAGGAAGTCAGTGAACTTGAACATAGGTCAATAGAAATTACCTATTCTGAACAATACAGAAAAAAATAAATAAACAAAGTCTTAGGGGCCTGTGGGGCAAAACACAACATCTAACATGGGTGTTATTGGAATCCCAGAATTAGGAGGAAGAGTTTAGTGATGGAAAAATATTTGAAAAACTAGTGGCTGAAAACTTCCTAAATTTGGCAAAAGACTCAAACCTACACATTAAAGAGGCTCAGAGAAGCTAAACAAGATAAAGCCAAAGAAATTAACACCTAGATACAAAATCAAATTGCTGAATTCTACAGATAAAGGAGAAAATGACAAAAAAGAGAAGAACCTAGGGAAAATTGTGCATTGCTTATAGAAAAACAATTGGAAAGGTAGCTTTTTCATCAGAAACCAAAAATAGGCACAAGGAAGTAGAACAACATTTTGAAAGTGCTGAAAGAAAAGAACTATCAACCTAGAATTCTAAATCCAGGAAAAAATATTCTTCTTCAGGAATTAAGATTAATTAAAGGCATTCTCAAATAAAGGAATTCTCCTTCTTCCCCTACCCCAGAATACATGTTCCAAAAGAACCACTAAAGGAAATTCTTCAAAAAGAAGACAAACGGTACTAAAGAGAAAGTCGAAATCTCAATAAATAAGCAAGAGCAACAGAAATGATAAATACATGGACAAAGATAATAAATTAATTTTCTACTGTTAATTTTTTGTTGGTTTTAAAGCAAGAATATATAACATTTTCTGATGGTGTTTTCAATAAATGTAGACATAATGCATAAGAAAACTGTAACATAAGGTTACACCCAATACATCTGCTTATATGATATTCTCTGGGAGATAAAACTAATAGTAGAGAACAAACAGGAGGTTGCTAGGGTTTGTGGGGCAGGGAGGGTGTGACTACAGAGAGACAGCAAAAAGGAATCTGGGGAATTCTGTTTGCGGATATGGTAACACAAATCTAAACACTGAGTTTTACAGAACTATAGGAAGAGAAAAAGGCAATTTTACTCTATATTCATTTTTTTAAAGAACAGGAAGCAGAGGTAGGTTCCTGGTAACCTCATTTTAGGGGAGAGAAACTTGCCTCCCCCATCCCTCTCACTCCCAACTTTAAATGATACATCTCTTACTTACTTGCTTTTATTGGAATGCCCTAAAGAGGACAGAATCTTTTGTATCAAAGTGATGACGTTTCAAATAAAACCCTGTAGAGGAAACCCATGGACTCAAATTCACCTTCAGGTTTGACATCCTGTGACTTATTTACAGTGTGTGTTTTGACAGAAGAGAGCCTGGAAAAGGGGAGCACAGGACCTTGTGACAGGAGGTGCCACCAATGGACACAGAGAAGGCTGGTCTGGAGCTACCTAAGAGCCTTCAAGCCTTGGAGAAAACTTGAAAAATTTGTGATGAGATGAGGAGAAGGATGGGGAGGAATGTTTGCGGTATTAGCCACCTGGAGTGTTGTGCCCCTCCCCCCGCCCCCCTCCAGCACAGGGAGCAGCTCCAACTGCTGAGCGTGGCGCCAAGGCTCTGCAGGACCCTCCCACTGCTGACAGGGCCCAGTCCCCGGCCACTCCCCTCAGACTGCTCCTCATGTCCACGCAGGCTGCAGCACCCCTGGGCAGCAAGGGTTCTAGTACGAAAAACATTTTCGATGTTATGTCTGCCCTGGCAAGTCCACTGCCTAGCTGCCTCTTCAAAGGAAGCAGTGAGTGAGGAAGAGAAGCAAGCCAAAGAGACTGACCAGAGTGCTAAGGAGAGAACCAGACAGACTCCTGGGGATACAGGGGGGTCAGAAGCGCCAAAGAGTGAGTAGTGTAGTATTTCATGTAAACACTCCAGAGAAGTCAGGTAAGGTGAAACTGCGGGGCCTTCACTGGATTTGGTGACTAGGGTGTTGTTGAATGAGTATGTCCTTGATATATACATCCTAGTGCCTACCAAGACTGGTTTTCCTTGCTGGTTGAAACCCCTTCTGCCCCAGCCCCGCACAAGAAAGCCATGACTTATGCAGAACAGCAGTCAGGGGCTACACAGGAGCACCTGGCACGAGGGCAGCTTATTTCAGAAGCTGGCAGGTGACCTACAAGGAGGTCTGGTTCAATGCCAAGGGAATCATTAGCTACTTAAGAAAGCTCTGTCCAGGATTTGGACTGTGATGTATACAGTGGATTAAATAGTTGAGCACAAGAAGAAAATAAAGCCAATACGAAGAGAGAAAGAGACAGAGAGAGCGTAAGACAGATAGGCAGAGGCTCTATGCGGAGAGAGATGGATAAAGAAGCTAGACTGCAGAAGTGCATGACTGAGGATGTGTGTGGGCTTCATTGGGTTGTTTAGTGGCAAAGGGAAGAAAATTGTGTTTGGGAAGAAGAGCCAGGTAAAGGGGTGTGTGTGTGTGTGTGTGTGTGTGTGTGTGTGTGTTTAATAAGAGGAAAAGTCAGTTTTGAAGGAGAACATAAGGAATACTACCATGCTGACTCACTTAGGTCCTGATTATCAAACCAACCCTACAGTTAAAAGGGATCATGCTTCTACCACAAACATTCAAAGGACCATAGGTGCGTAGAGATGACCACCTGCCTGCAGTCTACAGGAGTTACAGAGAGAAGGACACAGTCTGTGAGCCTGAACCTGCGAGAAAGTTATCCTTTAGAACGATGACTTCCTGTGCTCACCAGAAGGTGTGCACACCTGCAGGATAGGCATCATCATTCTCTGCTTTAAGGCTAAGAATTTGAGGCACAAAGAAGTGAAATAACAGAGAACACTAAAACTGGACTCTGACCCTAGGTCTCCTGTCTGAAGTCCTGCTCTTTCCACCTTCCATCTTTTCTCCTGTCCATGAATCTTTCAATCAACGAGCAAATTTTTGTTGAGTTCCTATGGGTGTGGCTAAGAGTAAAATAAATAGGTTTCTAATATAGTTGAAGCATAAACAAACAAACAAAAAAGTATAACATGGTATCAGGGGAAGGACGTCCCTGTCTATATGTATATGGCTGGACCTGCCTCTGCAGTCTGCCAAGGAGCTGGCCTTGGAGTTAATCTTCTCCCAGATCCTCGGGAATGCCGGGCCCCGGAGGTAACCAACTTAGCAACTTTGAGCAGGCTGATGTCACCTCCTATGTAACCTTTGGGAATATAGCCTCCTTTGTTCTAATGTGTATACAAGACTGCCTTTGCTGTAAGCTTGCTGCTGCTGTACAGAGTGGGACAACTGTGCACGTTCACACCACATTCCTAACTGCCTGGCTGTGTGGTCGTTAGCTTGTTGCTGCAATAAAGTCATGCCAAACCTCCTAAAGGCTCGGCACAAGTTCTTCTTCACCCCCAGGGGAGGGTCCTCCCTGCTATCATCACTTAGTAGTCTCGCATCTGATACCATGGGACCTGACAACTGACGGCACAAACAGTACAGAGAGGTCAGTGGACCCTCTGCCCTAGAGGGACCTGTGGAGATGCGGCTGTCCACGGGAATGTGGTTCCCAGTGGCTAGAGTCCTTATGGTTTGGGGGCCATCTTCCCAGGAGTGGGTGCAGGTCCCCCTAACCCCATGGATCTCATCACTGCAGAAGGGCTGCCAGAGAAAATACATGGCCAGCCAAAAGATGTTCTTCTGTCCTTGTGGCAAGAATTAACCCCTAAACAGAGGTTTACCTGTTACCTGGTCAGGGAAAGGGCCAGGGAGAAGCAAAGGCAGGAACCCTACTTGTGGCTCTCGGACTTGCTCCAGCCACCCACTACTGACTCTGCCTTGTTCTTTGACTGATGTTCTGGCCAAGGGACCCAGAACAGGGGATACTCTCGGAGGACCAGAGAGTCCACATATTGAACTGTCCATATACTGGTCCTCCCTCACTGTTCAGTGTGTTCTCACCCTCATGGATACTAGGGCAGAGTAATATATGGTAACTCTGATTGCTTTGAAGGCCTCGTGGGTATGGGGGACAGACCATACAGGTACAACAAGTGACTCTGTCACTGGGTATTGGACGCTGCCACCCTGACAGTACCAAGTCTACCTTTCAGGAGTTCCTGAGTATATCCTTGGCATTAACATTTTTCAAGGTCTTACTTTTCAGACCACTCAAGGAGAATTTCGGCTGCCAATTCACATGGTGAAATCGGTGCAGCATGGTCATCTGCATCACCCACTGGTGGTCTTGCCTAGTGCCTGGAGGACAGTGAACATATGTCAGTACCAGCTCCCAGGAGGACATTAGGAGGTAGGGGAAATCATCCTCCAATTGGAGAAAACAGGTATTGTGAGGCCGATGCATAGCCCCTATAACTCCCCTGTTTGGCCAGTGAAGAAGCCTAATGGCATTTGGTGCATGACTGTGGACTACTGGGAACTGAACCGCTTGGTCCCACCTATGCGTTCTGCAGTGCTGCAGTGCTGGAATTCATGGACGCCTTGGCACATTGTCTGGGACACTACCATTATGTAGTGGACCTGGCAAATGCCTTGTTCTTTATTGACATTGCCCTGGAATGCCAGGAACAATTTGCCTTCACATGGGAAGGCAGACAATGGACCTTTATGGTCTTACCACAGGGGTACCTGCATACATAGTCCCACCATATGTCACAGATTGGTGACACAGGACTTGGCAACATGAACACATAAGCTTTCTGTACATATTTCTCATTATATTGATGATATTATGCTAACCTCTGATTCTCTTTCACATCTAGAGGATGTGGCAAATCGCTGCACCACACTTTGCAGGTCTGGTGATGGACAGTCAACAAGGACAAAATCCAAGAGCCTGGCTTATCTGTCAAATTCTTTGGAGTTGTTTGGTCAGGTAAAACAAAAGTAGTACCTGAAACTGTTATTGTTAAAATTCAGGCTTATCCCTGTCCAATGTCTGTGAAGGTGCTACAGGCTTTCCTTGGTCTGTTGGGCTACTGGAGAGTGTCCATACCCAACCTGGCTCAGATATACCATCTTTACAAAGAAGGGTTCAGTCTATGATTGGCAGGAGACCCAGGAGCAGGCATTCCTGGAGGCCAGGAATTGTAGCCTAAGCTCAATCTTTGTGCATTATAGATCCCTATGTGCCATTTCAACTAAATGTGTCCAATAATAATGAAGGGTATGGATGGGGACTATGACAGATCCCTGGGAAGTGAAGACTACCCATACGGTTTTGGTCCCAATTGTGGAAGCAATTGGCAGCTACATATGCTGCACTGCAGGCTTGTGAAGTCTTGATGGGAGAACAGTGAGTGGTAGTCCACACAGCCCTCCTGATTGCGGGATGGGTTAAGTCCTGCTTGAAGACCCCCAAGTCAGGGGTAGCTCAAGCTTTTACACTGGCTAAGTGGGGAGCATATTTGGAGCAATGCTCAGAACTTTCTGCCAGTCCTCTGGCTGAGCAGTTGCATTCTCTTTTAGGCCCTATCACATTCCAGCAAATGGAAGCATCACCTTCTTTGCCAGACCCTATAGACCCAAGTCCTTACCAAGAGGGAAAAGGTCCTATTCTCAGGGATGTATGGTATACAGATGGCTCTAGTTGGGGGAATCCCCCCACATGGATGGCAGTGGCTTCCAACCAGAAGCAAATGCCATCTGGTTTGAAACGTGTATGGATCAGAGCAGCCAATGGGCTGAACTGCATGTAGTATGGATGGGTCTCTACCAAAGAGGCAGGACCAGTGACCATATGCACAGATAGTTGGGCCGTGTACTGTGGCCTAACCTTGTGGCTCCTGCAGTGGCACCTGCAAGACTGGATGATAGCACATCACCCTTTGTGGGGCTGAGAGATGTGGGAGGACCTCTGGGAAATAGGTTCCCAGGTTGGGTCTATGATTTACCATGTCTCAGGTCATCATCTCCTTCAAGTTCCAGGAAATGATGAAGCCAGTGCCCTGGCAAAGGTTTGAGTCCTGCAGTCCTTTCTTTCTGCAGCTTGGTGACTTCATCAATGCTGTGGTCATGTGGGCCCCAAAATGCTACTGCTAATAGCAAAGAGGTATGGTTTACCTTTGACAGGAATGGGGGCCATAGCTGTCACCTGTGACACCTATTCAAGATTGAGATTGTTGAGACGATGTGTCCCTTACTGAGAAGGCACAGTAAATTGAGGAGGCCAACCCTTGCAGCACTGGCAGGTGGACTACATAGATCCTCTGCCCAAGGACCTAGGATACCAGTATGCTTCAAAAGCTGTGGACACCAACATGGGCCTTCTTTTTGCCTTTCCAGTGACTCGAGCTAATCAATGGCATAACATTAACACCCTGGAGTATTTGTGTGCCCAGTATGGGTGGCCCCTTAGCCTTAGGAAGTGATCAAGGATCACGTTTTATGGGGTCTTCAGTCCAGAAGTGGGCTGAAAAAGAGGACATTAACTGGACTTTGCATGTCCCGTACTGTCCTCAAGCCTCAGGCATGATGGAATGGTATAATGGCCTCTTGAAGGAAAAGCTGAAAGCTTTATCACCCAACGAACTCTCCTTGTAGGGCTGGGGCCACTGTTTGCTGGCAGCCCTCCAGTTATTGAATGAGCAGCCATCCAAACAGGCTATTCTCCCTTAGAGCTACTGATACCAGGGAGAGCGCTGCCATTGCATGGCATCAGTAAGCAAACTGATGCAGCCAAAGATAGGTCTGGATTGTCTTTTGCTGCCAGCCTTGTGGTATTTTAACCTGCACATGTCTGTGCCTTGGACTTGACCATGGTCCATTGAGATTGAGCAACCCAGCTGGATTGCCTTGATCCAACCAACCTTGGGGTGTTGGATGCACCCAATACCTTTAAGTCCATACCTAGATGATGACCTAGCCACCATCTGTTCAGGTAACCTTACCCACCAGCCAGGAAACTGTGGGCTGAAGGGAAATGTGTCTAGCCCTCTGGCTAATCCCTTTGTTGCTGAATGGTGCCATAACTGCACCTAACTTGAAGGAAAAAGGTTCCCAGGTGTGGTATGTTCAGGCTGGACAGAAGCCCCATCCAGCTGTCATCCTGGCACAGGACAAACAGATTGCTTGCATCCTGCCAGAAGGATGGGATCTCCCTGTCATGGTTTCTAAAACTTATCTTTCCCTCCAGCCAGGCTGAGCCTTGGACTCTGTATTGTTATTGTGGGCCCTGGCCCCAGGGAGCCAGCCTGTGGCAGACCCACCTAACGAAGGCCTCACCCATATGGGGGTGGAGTGTCAGGGGCAGGAAGTCCCTGTCTATATATGGCTGGACCTTCCTTGGGACCTGACACACAGCAAGTGACTGTTCAAAGTAGACCAGTCAGGGTCCAATTATGGAAGATAGAAACTTCACTAGCTATTTCAACAGAAAGAATTTAACACAGGGAATTGGTTAAACAAATGCTGGAGGCCTGAAAAAGGAAGAGGAGAACATTGGGGGGAAATAAATAATAAATACAGAAAGAAGCTACCACATCCAGAGTTTGGGGGACAAAGGAAGAGTTTGGATCATCAGAACCTAGCAGCTTACAGGAGACGTCCTGATGATCTGAGCTTGGACGGTTGGGAAGGAGATGGCATTGCCCATTGCCTGCTGCCTGTACCTCAGGAGCACAGACCAAGGGCCTCCTGGAGCTGAAGCTCACACCTAAGGAGGTGTGCTGCCTGGCAGGGCTCATTCCTCAGGAGCCTGAAGGGTTCCCTGAAGGGCTGCATCCAGATTTCTGAGGAAAGGGCATGGTCCAGGTACTGCTGGTATCTCTGAGGTGTTTCAATGAAGCTGTTTCTGAGAAAGGGTTAGAACTTGGAGTTCAAAACCAACCTCTACGGCCTGGAGCAACATCTACAAGAAGAGCAAATATGCAGGAAGGAGCAAGTCTGTTTTGTCTCCATCTCTCTGGAATGACGACTGTTGCCAATATGTAACAGGGAGTCAATTGGCGAAGGTGAAATGGGGTTGGCAGAGTTCTGGTCTCAGCATCACAGAGCAGAATCTGAAGGAATGTGTTTAGAGTTGAAAGACAATAGCACATAAAGCAATATATACTAATTTGCTGGAGGGTGGTAGTCATCCCTGAAGGCTGTGTGGTTAAGGGAGGCCTCCCAGAAGAGGTGGGGCTTAGGCTGAATTCTAAGGCATGGCCTAGACAAATGAAGGACCCCATGAGCTGAGGCAGAGCTATAAGGAAGCTTAAGGGATATTTGGGGACAGATTAGAAGCAAGATGGAAAGATAAATTAAGGGGTCTTTTTTTAGTTAAGTAAATGAAACCCTGGCTGGTGGCACAGTGGATAAGGCGCCTGCCTGTGAACCCAAAGGTCGCTGGTTTGATTCCCAGTCAGGGCACATAACCAGGTTGCAAGCCAGGTCTCCAGCCAGGTTCGTGGCTGGAGGCAGGTGAAAGGCAACCATACATTGATGTCTTTTTCCCTCTCTGCCTCCCTCCCTTCCCTTCTCTCTAAAAATAATAAATAAAAATCTTTTTAAAAAATTAAGTAAATGTCAGCATCACTTTATGGAACTATAGTGTCAATAAAAATAAAAGACATAAAATAATTGAAAAATAAAACAAAATTTAAAAAATGAACTGAGATGTGAAGAGCCCCTTCCTAGTAACCCCCTTCCTTTCGTGACCACTTCATCATCCAGAATATGGAAATTATAGCAGTAGAGCAAATTCTAGAGATCTTGACTTCTATCTCCTAGGAGATTATCCAGGCCAATGATGTTCATGAGAGAGAGAGAGAGAGAGAGAAGGAGAGGGAGAGAATGATTGTGTGGGGGCAGGGGGAGTGATTATTTCTTATTACAGTAACACTGCCCAACAAGAACACTTCGGGTAGAACCCCAAGGCGTGAAACAAACCAAGGCAGAGGTTCTCTGGGAGGGGCAGAGTTCCCTCACTTGGCCTCTTCTTTCTTCCCCCAGAGGGATTTTGATAGACTGCATTGAAAACCAGAACACAATTTGCCATTCATTGATCTAAACAAACTCCCCCACTTTACAGATGAGGAAGCTAAGAAACAGAGTACATATTGGTCACTCCACAAATGAGTGCTAGATTCTAGGGTAAAATGTAGATCTTCAGCTTCTGGTCCAGGACCATTTCCATTATAGCTGAAGTGGCCATTTCGTTTCTTCTTTAAGCCAGGGTTCATTTTAAGGTAAGGAATGCATTAAAAATAATTGATAGGCATTAACAGATCCAGAACAGTAATCACTTAAAACTATCTTAAGCAACCCAGAATATCTGAGCATACTAATGAAACATCATTGTACTTTTCATACCTCTTAACACATTGTCAACTGGCAATTTTATACAAAAGCTATCGCATGCCACCAGCTACTTTTCATAATTGAATATGAAAATGAAATAATCCAAATAAACTTCAGTATACTTTATTTATACATAATGAATTGAAATGAAACTTTGTACATCTCTTCTCTATAACTTTTAATAACTTTTTGGAATGATAAACTGTATAGCAATCACCTATGTGCAATGGTACATAATAGGTTTTGCAAATATATCTAGCTTTGTTGCGCTTTCCTTTTGAAGAGCATACTTTACATGTTCCAGCGGGATTCTTCTTTATACCAGGGACTATTTGTTCTAAAACTTGGTCTTTCAGTTTTCCTGAAAGCCTGAAAGATGAATCTTTGTAAGGAGCTCTTTTAGAAATGTCAGAAGTGCCAAGTTCTGTGCTATATGTGCTATATTCATTTGAATCATCAGTTATCCATTCTCTAGCAACTTTGAGTGAAATTGTTTATATCTCTTTTATTTTGTAAATTGCTGTTATCGTAAATTTTGAATGCATTAAATAAAGTACAATTGCTCAAAAACAACACTACTCTTTACACCATTTTAAACTTTTTGTAAGATCCTGCTGTTCACCAAATCCTGGCCTGCTCCATTGACACCTTTCATGAATTTGTTGTAATCTAGTATGCACAGGGGTTTGCCTATGTCATTCATACAATTCCTCTTTCGCTTTCCAGTGGATTTCATAGAAGCATCATGAATAGCTGAGATCATACATACTAGCTTTTTGGCTTTCCACGTGATAAGAAGAATGTGTTCTTTCCATAAAAACACTATTTCCTCTCTCCAAAGAGTCTTTGACTTTTCTTTTAGTTTGGCAAGCCACAGTTCTCCCTTATAGTACCACAGACCAGTGCTTTCTTTTCCAATAATATTTCAATAGTAGACATGTTGTTACAGTAATTATCCTGATAAACATGATGCCAAGAACAAAGATATGGCTCTAAGAAGGAGAATATAGTTTCTTGTAGCTTTTTGCCTTCACTGGAATAGATTTTGAAATTGCAAATGTAGCCAATCTCACTTTCACAGAGCATTCTCACTAAAATTCCATATTTTGTTATCTTTGCTGGATTATATGTTTAGGTCTCCTATTGAGGTCTATAGAAAGACTGAAATTTTAGAATAAAGTAACCCAAAAGAGGCCCAATTTTGTAGTCTGCCTTCGTTAGATATACTTTATGAATTATCACTAAAATGAAA
Source organism: Noctilio leporinus (assembly GCA_004026585.1). Taxonomy (NCBI): domain Eukaryota; kingdom Metazoa; phylum Chordata; class Mammalia; order Chiroptera; family Noctilionidae; genus Noctilio; species Noctilio leporinus. The sequence goes on from PVIW01000539.1 coordinate 286,488, forward strand.
AAAAGTAAAAGAAAAATTTGCTTGAACCTCATTGTGGTCATAGTTTTAGTAAATAAAAAAGAAAAGGGTCTGTTGACCAGTGATGTCCCCAATGTGATTTTTTGCTTGTTTGTCCCATCAATATCGATAAACTGAGAAACGTCATATTACTAGTGGTAACTTCTGTCCATGATAAAGTTTTAGCAGATGTTTCATAAAAATTTTCCAATTGCCAGTGGTATAAATTGGTTTGAGAAGTAATTAAATTAAAAAATTGATTATCAAAAAGTAAATCCATCACTTCACTGATGCTCCATGGATCACTAAGTTCAACAGTTACACCAGAAATATTTGCATAACCCTCCAAGGTTGATGTAATGTCATTTTCTATCCACTCATCTTCAAAATCACTTTCACTATCAGATTCTATCACATTTCTTTTTTGCTGTTTTAGTGGTCTAATATCTGACTCATAACTATCTTCTGACAGACTGTCATCTTCCACATCACTGCTATATACTTCAAAGTCACTTGGACAATCAGAAAAAGCATCTGTATATAATTCATTGAAAAGTTATTCATCATCACGATGCACCCTATTTGAAACTTTTGCTGTATTAAAATTGTGATAAAACTGGGAATATCTAGAAAAATAATTTTAATAATAAACACAATAGAACATGATTAAGAAAACTTTTACAAGGCCCTGGCTGGTGGCACAGTGGTTAAGGTGCTGGCCTATGAACACAAAGGTCACTGGTCCAATTCCCCATCCAGGGCACATAACCAGGTTGCAAGCCAGGCCTCCAGCCAGGTCTGTAGCTGGAGGCGGATGAAAGGCAACCATACATTGATGTTTCTCTCACTCTCTAAAAATAATAAATAAAACCTAAAAAACAAAAGAAAAAAAAAGAAAATGTTTACAAAGTCCTATATTACTCTCAGTTTTAAAAATTATATAAGCTAATGCAAGCACAAACACAAGTTGACTGGTTATTGGTCAACAACATTTGGGCTTGAAAACATAAGTTTTTTTCATGACTGGTCAACAGTGTGCCAATTCAAGGTTAATGAGATCTCACCTGCTAACAGAGCCCTTCCACATTTCTTTTTTGATATCTAGCACCTCTCAATCAAAAGTGTGCCCAGAACCCATCACTGAACTGGGCCCCTCCCAGGTTTTTCTACCCAATATCTTTTAGTTGTAAATTATCCTAATACTTTCCAACACTTTCGTTTGTGCAGGGTCTCGAGCAACCATCACCTGGTGATTAGAAATTGAGCTGAGGGAAAGTCTGGGTTAATTGAGAGCCTTGTTGATATCAGTCAGCTTCTTAATAGAAAGCAATAGAGACTCTGATCTGTTATATAGAAAAGGCATATCACATACTGAGTGGTTCATAGAGTTGCTAAGAAAACTGGATTGCTAAGCCCAGGAAACAGAAAGGAATAAAAGAAGCAAAAAAAAAAAAAAAAAAAAAAAAAGGCAAACAACCCAAATTGTATCACAGAACTACTCCAGTAAAGACCTAGAGGATGTCACCAGTACTGGGCATTGGACACAGAAGCTGGCACTGCTGCCTTGTAAACCCAGTGACCTCTCCATTACCCTGCTCCTTTGTGTAGTCAGCTCTCAACTCAGAGTCCCAGTGGGTGACTCTGATTGGCCAGACCTAGGTCATCCCTGCTACTCTAATTTTTTCAAGCTTTTATAGTGGGAAGAAAGGTTCTGCCAGCTATATGAAATAACTTTATTTTGTTCCCAAATATTCACTCCTCCTCCCTGGGAGGTGGATTATACTTCTCTATCCCTTTGACATCAGGCTTGCCATGTTGCTTGTTTTGGCCAATGAAACAGAAGCATAAATGATGTTGGTTAGTTCTGGTAGAAGTGTTAGGAGACAGTGTGTAGTTTGTCATATATTTTCCCTCTGCCTCGAGAACAGCAATATTCTAGATTGGGCCAGCTCCTCAACCTGGGTACAAGTGGAGATAATGTGGACCAGAGCCACAGCCAACCTGAGAAGGACATGGAGCATTAGTGGGAATTAAACCTGTAGAAGCCATTAAGACTTTCGGGTCATTTGTTACCATGGCATACTTAGCTTAATCTGACTCATACCTGCTGCCACCAAGACTCATGGTTCACAGGTGAAGAATTCCCAAACGTAAAAGGGAGGTTCAGATGCTTGCCAAACACAGAACAAAACAAACAAAACAAAACAAAACACTTTCATATACAAAATTTATCCAAACACATAAGTTTTCAAGAATCACCATCCTACTCATGGGCTCACTGACCTTGCAACACTGCCAAGCACTGGCCTAGGTTCTCATAGTTTTACAAGAGTTTAAACCTTGCTTAGGTAGAACCCTGAAGCCTAAGTCAGCACATTCTCCTCAATCTGTTGTGTGTATGTTAGAAAGATTATTTATATTGATCTTACCTTTAAAAAAATCACTGAATGTTAAAATTGATCAAGGAAGTCTTCCACTGGGAGAGAATGGTTTTTGAAAAACACTCAGGTAGGTTTAGAAAATAAGAAGTTATAAAGCAAGTGTGTGAATGTGTGTCTCTGTGTGTATGCATATACATTGAATTTGTTTTTAGGTGGTTTGTGTGTGTGTGTGTGTGTGTGTGTGTGTGCACTTTTATTTTTTATTTATTTTTCTTAAATTTAATCTATATTGTATTTTTACATTATGTTTGAGTCCCCTTATACCTCCTCTCCCCAGCAATCACCACACTGTTGTCCATGTACTTGAGTCCTTTTCCTTTTTTGTTCAATCCTTCCACCTTCTAACCTACCCCCTCCACTAGCTGTCATCCTGCTCTCCATCTATGAATATGTTCCTATTTAACTTGTTTAGTTTGTTCATTAAAGTCCACATATGAGTGAAATCATATGGTATTTGTCTTCATCTGACTGGCTTATTTTCATTTAGCATACTGTTGCAATGAGTAAAAATTTCTTCTTTTTTTACAGCCGAGCAGTAGTATTCCATTGTGTGAATGTCCTATAGTTGTTTTATCCACTCACCTACTAATGGACACTTGGGCTGCTTCCATATCTTGGCATTTATTAATAACACTGCAATGAACATAAGGTTGCTTATGTTCTTTTGAATTAGTGTTTTGAATTCTTTTGGATATAGTCCCAGAAGTGGGATTGATGGATCAAAGGGCAGGTCCATTTTTAATTTTTTGATGTGACTCCATACTGCTTTCCACAGTGGCTGCACCAACCTGCATTCCCACTAACAGTGCAACAGGGTTCCCCTTTTCCCCACATCCTCCTCACCAGCACTTGTTGTTTGTTGACTTATTGATGATGGCCATTCTGAGAGGTATGAGATGGTATCTCATTGTGGTTTTCATTTGCACCTCTCTGATGATTAGTGATGTTTAGCATCTTTTCATACTTCTCTTAGCCATTTGAATGCATTGTTTGGAAAAGTGTTAAGTTCCTTTGCCCGTTTTTTAATTGGGTTGTTTGTTTGTTTTTTGGTGTTGAGTTTTGCAAGTACTTTGTAAATTTTGGATTTTAACTTTTTATCAGATGTATCAGTGAATATGTTCTCCCAGCCTATGGGTATGTTTTTATTTATTTATTTATTTATTTATTTATTTATTTTTATGATTTCCTTTGCTGTGCACAAACTTTTTAGTTTAGTGTAGTCCCATTTGTTTTTGTTTTTTTTTTTTTCTTTTTCTTTTGTTCCCCTTGCTTGGGGTGATATAGCTGATAAAAATTTGCTCTGAGCAATATCTGAGATTTTTCTGCTTATATTTCCTTCTAGAATTTTTATGATTTGGGGTCTAATATTTAAATCTTTGATCCATTTTGAATTTATTCTTATGTGTTGTATAATAAGCACTAGAAAAATGAAATCTGGATTCATTTTTCTGCACAGATCTGTCCAATTTCCCCAACACCATTTATTGAATAAACTATCTTTAGTCCATTGTATGTGCTTGCTTCCTCTGTTGAATATTAATTGACTATAAAGGTGTGGGCTTATTTCTGGGCTCTCTATTCAGTTCCATTGATCTATGTGTCTGTTTTTATGTTAGTACCAGGCTGTTTTGATTACTACAGCCTTATAGTACAGTTTGATATTAGGTGGCATGATTCCTCCAACTTTGTTCTTCTTCCTAGTTCTGTGAAATATGTCATTGTAATCTTGATAGGAATTGTGTTAATCTACAGATTGCTTTGGGTTGTATGGGCATTTTAATGATGTTAATTCTTCCTTTGTATGGGCATTTTAATGATGTTAATTCTTCCTATCTATGAACACAGTATGTGAGTCCACTTATTTCTATTTTCTTCAATTTCTTTATTCAGTGTTTTATATTTTCTGAGTATATCTTTTACATCCTAGGTATTTTATTCTTTTTGAAACAATTATGAATGGGATTGCTTTTTTTAATTTCCCTTTCTGTTAGTTCATTATTGGCATATAAAAATGCCAATAATGGATATTAATTTTGTATCCTGCTACTTTGCTAAATTCATTTATCAGTTCTAATAGTTTCTTGGAATCTTTGGGATTCTCTCTATACAGAGTCATGTCATCTGCAAATAAAGATAGTTTTGCTACTTTCTTTCTAATTTGGATGCCTTTTATTTCTTTTTCTTGTATGATTGCAATGGCTAGAATTGAATAAGAGAGAGGAAAGCAGACATCCCCATCTTGTTCCTGATCTTAAGAGGAATGATTACAGTTGTTGCCCATTGTGTATGATGTTGGCAGTAGGTTTGTCATATATAGCCTTTATGTTTAGGTATGTTCTCTCTATTCCCACATTTCTAGGAGTTTTTACGATAAATGAATGCTGGAGTTTATCAAATGCTTTTTCTTCATCTATTAACATGATCATGTGGTATTTATCCTTCATTTTGTTTATGTGGTTTATTTATTTACAAATATTACACCAACCTTGCACTTCCAGAATAAATCCCACTTGATTATGGTGTATGATCTTTTGATGCATTAGTGTATTTGGTTTGCTACTATTTTTGTTGAGGATTTTAGCATCTATTTTCATCAGAGATATTGTCCTATAATTTTCTTTCTTTGTAGTGTATATATCTGCTTTTGGAATTAGGATAATGATGGTTTCATAAAATGAGATTGAGAGCCTTCCTTCCTCTTGAATTTTATAAAATAGATTGAGAAAAAGAGGTGTTAGTTCTTTTCGGGATGTTTGGTAAAATTCCCCTGCAAATCCATCTTGCTTAAATTTACAATCTGTTTATTCAGATTCCGTGATTCTTCTTGATTTAATTTTGGAAGATTGTATGTTTTTAGGAACTTATCCATTTTATCCAGGTTGTTCAGTTTGTTGGCATATAGTTATTCATAACATTTTCTTACAATCATTTATATTTCTTTGTGTCAGTTATCATTTCTCATCTTTAATTTCTGATTTTATTTATTTGGGTCCTTCACTTTTTTATTGATGAGTCTGGATAAAGGTCGGTCAACTTTGTTTATCTTCCTGAAGAATCAGCTCTTAGATTCATTGATCTTTTATATTGTTTTTTGAAATTCTATTTTGTTTATTTCTGCTCTGATCTTTATTATTTCCCTCTTCCTACTTACTTTGGACTTTGTTGTCCTTTTTCAAGTTCCTTTAAGTGTGAACTTAAATTGTTTATTTGAGCTTTCCTTGTCTCTTAAGATAGGCCTGTAATGCTATGAATTTCCCTCTTAAAATTGCTTCCTCAATGCCCCATAGATTTGAGATTGTTGTGTCCTCATTTTCATTTGTTTCAATGTATCTTTTGATTTCTTTCTTGATCTCATTGTTGGCCTATTCATTGTTTAATAACACATTACTTAGCTTCCACATCTTTGCATATTTTTCAGTGTTCTTGTGATTGATTTCTAGTTTCGTAGCATTGTGGTCAGAGATGTTTGATATGATTTTAATCTTAAAATTATTGAGACCTGTACTAACATGTGGCCTATACTAAAGAAGTTCCATATGAGCTTGAAAAGTATGCATATCCTGCTGCTTTGGGATGAAATGCTCTGAAGATATCAATTAAATCCATTTGATTTACTGTGTCATTTAAGGCCGCCCTCTCCTTGTTGATTTTCTGTCTGAAAGATCTATCCACTGAAGTCAATGGGGTGTTAAAATTCCCAACTATAACTATTTCTGTCGATCTCTACCTTTATGTCCATCAGGATTTGCTTTACATATCTAGATGCTCCTATATTGGGTGCATAAATGCTTACTAGGTTATATCCTCTTGTTGGATTGTTCCCTTTATCATTATGTAGTGCTCTTCTTTGTCCCTTACTATAGCCTTGGTTTTAAAGTCACCTTTGTTGTATATAAGTACTTCTACCTCGCCTTCTTTTTCTTTTCCATTTGCATGAGATATCTTTTTCCATCCCTTTACTTTTAGTTTATGTGTATATTTCTAACTGAAATGGGTCTCTTGGAGACAGCATATATATGGATCTTATTTTCTTATCCATTCAGCTACCCTAAGACTTTTGGTTAGATCATTTAAACCATTTACAGTTAAGGTGATTATTGATAGATATGTATTTAGTGTCATTTTATTGTTAGACTATTTTCCTCTGTTTTTTTCCTTTTTTTTTTTTTTTGATTCTTAGAGCAAGCCCTTTAACATTTGTTGCAATACTGATTTGGTGTTAACAAACTTTTAGCTTTTCCTTGCCTGGTAAGCTCCTTATTTCTCCTTGATTTTAAATGATAGCCTTGCTGGGTAAAGTAGCCTTGGTTGTAGGTCCTTGTTTTTCATCACCTTGAATATTTCATGCCTGAAATGTTTCTGTTGAGTAATCAGATGACTATCTAATTGGTGCTCTCTGGTAGGTAATTACTTCTTTTCTCTTGCAGCTCTTAGGATTCTCTCCTTATTTTTAAGTCTTGTCATTTTAATTATGATGCATCTTGGCATGGGCCTATTTGGTGCCAACTTGTTTGGACTCTCTGAACTTCCTGGACTTGTGTGTCTTTTTCCTTCACCAGAGTAGAGAAATTTTAGGTCATTATTCTCCAAATAGGTTTTCAATCCCTTGCTCACTCTCTTCTCCTTCTAGTAGCCCCATGATGTAGATAATATTATGCTTCATGTTGTCCAAAATGTTTCATGTTTCTTAAGCACTCTCTCTCTCTCCATATATATATCTGATCTTCCTGGGTGTTTTTTTTTCCTACCTTCTCTTTTAAATCACTGATGAAATCCTTTGCTTCATATAACCTACTGTTTATTCCTCCCAATGTATTATTTATTTCATATATTACATTCTTTATTTCTGACTGGTCCTCTTTATAGTTTCTATATCTTTTTTTCAATCTTTTGAGTATCCTTTTAATCATTATTATAAACTCTTTATCTGCTAAAATGTTGCTTCCATTTCATCTAGTTATTCTTCTGGAGAATTCCCTTGTTTTTTATTTGGGCTCTGTTTCTTTATCTTCCCATTTTGGCTGCTTCTTTGTATTTTCTGCCTTAGTTCTTAAACTAATCACTCATTAAACTGATCAGTTGTTAAACTAATCAAGCTGTAACCAGCATCCCAGTTTAAGCTCCATAGACTAGGGTAGAGTAATTCCTGTGGACAGTGCTCTTGTTTCCCCCCAGGCTGGTGCCATTTGGAGGGGATTGCTATGCCTAAGAAAGATGGCTTCTGCAGTATGGGAAGTGACTCAGCACAGGGATCCTGGTAGCTGTTACTTCAGTTTTCTCCCCAGAGCCCCAGTCCCAGACTCCTCAAGTTCACTCCACCATTCCTCTGCTATATCCCAGGGTTAAATGACCACAAACAAAATTTTGTTCATTGGCCCTTTAAGAGGCTCTGACTCTCCGCCCATCTTTCCCTGGCAGACAGAAACCCTGCTACTTTTCAAAGCTGGATGTTATCTGGATTCCTTTCTGACTCTAGTGTTGTAGGCTGGGGAGCCCACACTTCTCAGGAGAACACCCCAGCCACAGAAATATCCCTCTGGATCATCAGCTGTCATCCGTGGAAACCCAGCTAGTCCTCTCATGTCTCCTCCACACTCTCTACCAGTTTTGTTGTGGTGAAATGTTTTCTTCTGTCTATCCATGGTTATAAGGCTTCTTTCCAGCTACTGTTCAGTTGGTTATTCAGGATGCTTTCTCCGTAATTTAGTTGTAATTCCCAATTGGTATTGGGAGGAGGATAGTGTAGCTTCCACTTACTCTGCCATCTTGAATCCCCTAGGTGGTTTTATTTATTTTTTAATTAGTTACATATTTTATTTTAACATATTTAATGAAAATCAAGAATCAATTTTTTCTTGCTATCTAATCAAAATAGTTGAGGCTATTTGCTATAGCATCATTTTTCTTCTCCTAAGAAAATTAAGTTTGGCACAGTTTCCTGGTTTCTCCCAAACTTTTAAGGTTCAACTACCTCATTCACATCTGTTCATGATGTTCCCGGTCTTAGGACTTGGTTCACAGACTGAAAAGAATCTTTATGTTAAAAAGTAGGTCAACCAACAAATTCCAAAGAGAAATAACTGCAAAGGTTTTCAGAAGAGTCTGGTGGAGGTGCCAGGTGCAGGCATGAAGATAATTTTGGGATCTAGCCCCTTGTTACTTTGAGCTGAGAGAAGCAATTCATGTTCTGAGAAGTCATCTAAAATGGTAGGGTGTGGGTATTTTAATCTCTTTTCTTTTTTCGGGATGGAATAGACCACACACTCCCTCTTCCTTTCTCCTGAATCAATCTAGTAAGCTGGTCTTTTCATGGTGCTGCCATTCATCTGTTTTCTGGTAAATCCACAAATATCTTTTGAGTACATACAATGTGACCTTGGGTGTGCACCACCTGGTATCATGGAAGAATGTAGCTATTTCAGGGTGAAAAATGTTACCTTAACTACTGGCATCAGCTCCTCTAAAGTGTAAATAATTTTCCAACCTCACAATGCACCTGAAAGTTGCTATAATGGTGGCAGACTTACACCCACCTTCCCTAGCTTTTTCTATGCAAAGAGATTGCAAGGGACATTATCTTCACAGACTCTATAGAAACAAGGAGATGGATAAACTACCTGTGATTGAAATTAAAAGGAGAGGAAAACTAAAAGGAGCAGAAAGGTATCGGGTATTGAGGAACTGGTAGGGAGACAGGTGGCCAGTGGTACATTCCTGGGTACAATGGTGGACAATGATGTCCACTACCAGCTAGTACTAAGACTTAAAGCATTGTTAGAATGGGTTTACCTTTAAGTCTACTCTGCAAGAGTTCCTATATGAATAATGCAGTAGGAAAAGGGGAGAAATGGAAAACAAAGTAATAAAAAAGTGTTGAGGCACATACTATGTCTTTAAGTCATTGAGATGGAAAGAGGACCTGTTCCAACAGTAGCACCGTGTTCTAAGTGGGTCCTAAAAGGAGGCACTAAAGTGCAGTATTTGGCATTTTGATGATAGTGCAAAACTAGGAACAACCTGCATTTTCTTCATTGGGGGCTGGTTAAATGAACCATGATTCATCCAGACTATAGAATGTGCTATGCATCATGTCAAAATAATTTCAGTAGATTTGCCTGTACTGATATGGAAAAAATCTCTAAGATCTACAGCCAAGTTTAGAAGCAAGATGAAGAGCAATATCTACAAGTTTTATGGGAAAAACCTCCACAAAATATAATTGCATATATGAATATGTAAACACATTTCCCTTGTGTAGGGAAAGGGATGGATAGGGACCTAGAGAAAAAACCTACTTTGTTTGAAAATTTTTAACCATGAGAATTATTCATCTAGTGCTTGTATAATTAAGATAAATAAAAAGTTTTAAAGTTTATAAAAATATACTTTAAAATAGCAGTGCAGCCCTGGCTGGTGGCTCAGTGGGTAGGTGCCAGCCTGCAAACCCAAAGGTCGCTGGTTCGATTCCCAGTCAGGGTACCTAACCAGGTTGCAAGCCAGGTCTCCAGCCAGGCCCGTAACTGAAGGCAGGTGAAAGACAACCATACACTGATGTTTCCCTCCCTCTCTGCCTCCCTCCCTTACCGTCTCTCTGAAAATAATAAATAAAATCTTAAAAAAAAAAAAAAAAAAAAAAAAAGCAGTGCAAGGTCAGAACTTCTGGAGGCCTTAGAATCCAAAAACAGAAAGACAATACCGATACTGTAAATCTAAATAAAATCTACTCAAAGGTGACCCAGCAATCTGGTCTTTCCTCACATCAGAAAAACCCAGACGGTGGGAAAAGTTTGTTATATGTGTGCACAGCATATGACCTTTAACCTGTTGGAAAATCTGGAATTTAGGGGTTTGCCATAGACACATCTGATGGTAAGTCTACTTCTGTTACATTCACTTTCAGGTGTGTCGTGTGGTAGCAGTCACCTGTGTTCACTCTTACTTTGAAGGCAACAAAGAGTTTTGAAACAGCCCACGTTAGGGTCTGTAATTGATCCCATCACTGTGAAATTCTCCACGAGAAAGTCCTTGAAGATAAGCCCAATAATTGGCCCCTCTCCTGGGTGTGATGACAACACAGGCATGGGCCACAGTCCACGTTGCTGGCTGGTTAGTATTCACAATAGCCAGAGGTTCAATTCAGGTGAAGTTTTTCCAAGCTTCCCAATCCTACATGAGTCTCCTGGTCCCATCCTCTTGTCTTCTGTCAATTCTCTCTCTCTTACATCTGTAGTCTCTCTCTTTCCCCTGGGTCCTTTCCCTATAAAGTGCCAATCTTAAAGAAAACTTCCTTTTCAAACTATAACTCTGTCTTAACTGTTCATGCTGCTAGAACAAAATACCACAGACTGGGTAGCTTATAATCAACAGAGATTCATTTCTCAGTTTTGGAGGCTGGAAGTCCAAGATTGGAGTGGTAGTGTGGCCGAGTTCTGGTGAAGACTCTTGTCCAGGTTGCAGACCTCTCACTGTGTCCTCGGTGGTGGAAGTGGGGAGGGCTCTCTCTGGAACCTACTTTACAGATCCCATTCTTGAGGGTTTTGACCTTATGGCCTAATTACCTCCCAAAGGTCCCACATCCTAATGTTATCACCTTGGGGCTTAGGCTTCCACCCAGGAATTTGGAGAAGACAAACATTCAGAATATAGCACACCACCCAAAGACCTCCTCTTCTCTCCTACCATAGCATGTCTAGCCCTACCCTCTTTCTTCTTCATCATTTAGTTTTTACCAAATTTCATGAATCTAGAAGCTGAGACCATAGCCTTCTGTGTGTGGAGTATGGAACTCAGTGCCTAGTACTAGTTAGCTAGCTGCTCAGTTCTAGCAACTATCAATTCTTCTTTGCCTGCCCTGAGCTCTGCATAGGCTGGGTCTTACTCATTTTTTGCATTCTTATACTGAGCACAGCGCTTGGTACACAATAGGTGTGCAGTAAATGCTTGTTAAATGAACGAAGGGATGGAAGGACGTGCGTGGACAGGTGTTCATAAGCTCCTCAGCACACAAGCTCTGACAGAGCAGGGGGAGGAAAGGCTGGGCTGGGCGAGGGTGGTAACAGCAATGTCAGGGGACTGAGGACCCAGGGTCCCTGCTGTCATAGTGGCACAGGGTCCTGTCTGTGCAAGGCCACTCCCCACCCCCACCACATAACAGGAGGCCTTCTCCCATCAGCCTACTTGGGAAAACTGCTTGCACCTGGCCTGGAAGAGCACAATTAAAAGATGCCATAAAAATTGACAGAGCCCAGAGTGGAGGGCTGAAAATGCATTACAATTCCGATCAAACTATAAATAAAGCCCCTAAATTAAATAAATCTCGCACAATTATGGATTAAAACATGTTTAGTGTTAATGGCCTTGCACATGGACCCTGACTCCCGAAATTGTTGCTGAGGCTGCATGGTTGGGAGATTGCATCATAATTAACACCACGCCCATCCCTGGAGGGGCTGGCCTGAGGTTCAACGGGGATCTTCAGGAGGCAAGAAGGGGGCCTACGAGGCTTCATGCTCCCAAATGCTTATCTAGCCCGTTCTTGGTGACTCTGATTCTTTCCTTGGAGGAATTTGACCTGGAAATTGCTGTTACTTCTCGGGGCCTGACCCTGGACTCAAGGGCTTCTTCTGGGTTTGTGTCTGTCTCCCCTGCATTCCCTGGCTCACAAATGTACTTGTGCACCAAATAGAGACCCAACACAAAAAAGGGTTTGTTGAAGAAATATCTGGAAAATTCAGTTATTTGCTCACTCCTACCCTGTTGCTTTGAGGTCCATAAAGCATAATACAAATAAGCAGCAGTAATATTGTACATCAGGATGTTTAAGGTTTCCCTTAATAACCCTCACACTAAATTCCTGGAACCAAGGTAACATCATGAAGGACAACAAAAGGTACAGGAGCTCCAGGTACAGTGAATCAAGCATGGCTAAGAGTGTGTGCGCTAAAGTTGGGCAGCTTGGGGTCCATGGCCAGCTCTGTCACTTTTTAAGTGCACATTCTTCTCATGGTTTCAGGTTCAAGTCTCCACATTAGCAATAACACTACTACTTATCTGTGGGCTATGAGGGCCTGGCATCCAGTGAGGACCCATAAATGGTCACTGATCCTGTAATTGTCACAGAGTAGTCCTGTCCCTGCTCACATTCACCAACTGTGGAGGGCACGTGCCTGGTCCCACTTATGTGTGCATCAGGAGGGAGGCCACAGACTTGGTTGGCATTATTTGCAGGCATGAGAAGAATATAGTTTAGGGCAGACATGCCCCCCTCGAATACCAGCCTGTCACCTTGACCAGCTGACCTGTGCCTGGAGAGAGGGTGTTAGCTACTCACCGAATTGCTGTGAGGACTGATGGAGATAAAGACATAGATAGAGGGACTTAATCCAAGCCCGGGGCCCAAAGTAACCTGGCTCAGTCAATGGTGAGCCCTTCCCTCCCATCCCTCACAGCCATCTCTCAGTTGCCTCAGTAAAACCCAGAAAGGTCCTTCAACATCAGCTTTCCCAAAGCAGGAGGGCTATTCGGGATGGGCTGCCAGGCGTGGTCCCTCTGTTGCCCTCCAGCAGAAGGAGCCCTTGGCAGAATGGCTGAGACGGGACCCGAATCCTCTCAGTCTTAATTCAGCTTCTCTGACCCTGTTATTGTCAGACTGACATTTAGAAAATACAGATCTTACCACGTCACTTTCCTGCTTGTAAAAGTTTCAATGAGTCTCACTTACGGTAAGCTGTGAAACTCTTCAGCAGCGTTTACGAAAGGGGATAATTGATCTTTTTCCACCTCTACACTTTGCACTCTGCCTTCCAGTTATATGGGCCTTTGTTAAGGCTGTCTTAGGCTCTCTTTTGCTGGCCTGTAGGCTTTGTGGGTGCTCTCTCCTGTCTTAGAACTGCCCTCTTGCTCCCCTTGGCAGGCCTCACCTGGTTGATGGCCAGTCTCAGCTTAGGTGCCACATCCTTCATGAAGTCTTCCCTGATCACTCTCGCTTGAGTTTGGTGCCCTTGCCGGTGCCTCTTTAGTGGCTCGCTCAGACCCCAACAAAGTCCCTGTGTATTCTAGTGTAATTACCTGGTTATATGTCTGTGTACCCACTAGACCACAGGCCCCAAGAGGGCAGGCAGGCTCTCCCTTTCTTTATCCACCACTTGCCCTTGCTGTAACACAGTGCCGGACTCAGAGCTGCCACACAGGAAATATGAAGAAAAAGTGAATAGTGGATGAATTACTCATTCTTGCATTCCCTACTTGTCAATTCTCATTGCTTCCTGCCATCACCACCAAGATAATGATGCAGGAAGTTCAAGGACTACAGAGGATGCATCTCCCCTAGTGAATGAATCACCAGCCTGGTTGGAAGTCACAGGATGAGAAGAGGCTCCCTGGAATGGGCAGACACCAGTGAATCTTGGCCTGGAAGAGTCCTTGGTTCATCCTTCATGTTACATAGATATGAATATGGATATGGATATAAGTATAGGTTTAGGTGTAAGTACAAGTAAATATACAGACTTATTGCAAGAAATTGGATTATGTTATTGTATGGGCTGGTCAGATAATTCTGAAATGAACAGAGCAGGATGTCAGAAGGACAACTGCAACCCTCAAGCATGTGATGGAGCTGCGGTCCACGGGTGGAATTTCTTCTTCAGAGACACCTCAGTTCCCTTCCTTTCAATGGATTGACTCAGATCCACCACAAAGGATAATCTTCCTTACTTGAAGTAAACTGATTATAGACTTCAATCACATATACAAAATATCTTCATAGAGACACTTAGATGAACTAACTGGGGACTTGGCCCTAACCAAGTGACACAAAGCATTGACCACATTGAGGAGTCACAGAGCTGGAGCTGCAGTGAAAATCCAGGCCTCCCACCTCCTGCCCCAGGCTGATCTCTGGGCCCTGTGCTACTCTCCTTTCCTGTGCCTTCCAACTCCCTGAGCAGAAAGCACTTCCCAGCACTACTCTGAGGCCTTTTTCAAAGGGCTCATCAGAACATGACCATAGGACATTTCCATATAGCATAATCTCCAGAAAGATGGATTTTCTCATAAAATTGAACTCCAACAAAATCTGGAAATGTACACTTACATAAAATGGTGAACCATATTCAACCTCCAAAAATTAGAATGAAGGAAGAAGCCCTCCCTGTTGGCCAGGGCCGGAAGATAGGTGGAGACACAGCTCCCCTTCCACTGGGATGCACCAATAGGGCCATCTGGTTGTTTGTGGCAAGCTTCCATCATGATCAGTCAGTGTGGGGCCATATTGGTTGTTAAATATTTTGTCTATCAACATTGGGCAGAGGTTAGACTCCCCTGGGTCAGTGTGGTTTAAGGAGAGTGGCCATTTAAAATATACCTGACAACTTAGTCAAAAAGGGCTGTTGATATTTGAGAGTCTCTAAGTTGCAATTCCTTCTGTTAGACCCAGCACAGAGGTGCAGTAATGGTCACAACCTGGGGTGGCAAGGTTGTGGTTGTTAGGTTAATGCTACTAGAGCCCTTCCGGAAGGATGCCCAGCCACAGGGAGTCTCCTCACAAGCAATCAAAGTTACAGAGACTTGGAAATGCAAGGAGACTGTTAAAGTAGAGTGAGAACCAGACTCAGAAGCACAGAAAACTCTCCATGTCAGAGCTGGAGGGGAATGCATGTCCAGGTCCTTCAGGACAGAATTGAAGTTGCCCCTAGGGGTTTCCCGAAATGCACTGTGTTTCACAAACTAGTGTTCCCCCCACCCCTGTCTCATTCTTGCCCTTGCTCTCACTCTCTTGCTCTCTCTCATCAAATGTCTGAAAATATTGGGCAAGAAAAAAAATCAAGTTGGATTCTTTTCTGAAGAACTTCTGCTTGCACATTGTCCTCAGTCCAATGGGTTTGTCCATCACAGCCAAAGACTTCTAGTAAGAGGAGATGATTTCCGATTTAGTGCATGATATTTTTCTAGGGAAAACAATATAGATTTGGGAATAAGACAAAATAGGGCATTCACTTCATTATGTTTAATCATGGCATTTCGTGCAAGGGAAGGACTCTCCAATGGAGTGCACCTCGCTTGGTGGCACCTTCATGCTCCAGCAGCAGGTATAAGTGTGCCCCAGGATTACTTCTGCCTATTGGAAAGGGCTTTGCTGATGGGCTTTAGGATCAATAGCCTTAAAGTATACGTTCCATTTGACTCAGCATTTCTAATTTTATGGGTTAATCCTAAGGCAATAATAAGAGACATACTTATCTCTTATTATTTATATTAGTAAAAAAACAATCTAAGCAGCAAACAATAAGGAATTGGTTAAATAACTTCCAGGATGTTTAAATGAAACTTGAAAAGCAAAGTGCATTAAGAAGATAAGATATATAAAAGTAGTCAGAGCATTTTTGAAAAAGAGAAGTAATATTAAATATTATAAAGCTATAATACTTTGAGCAGTAAGGTAGTTCCTTATTTCTCTCTGTCTGTGTCACACACACATTTACTTGATTCATTTGATCATATATTCAACAAGTACTGAGTGTTTGTTGAGTAGAACTGTGTTAGGCACTGCCCAAACTGCTGGGAAAACAAAATTGATTTGTTTACTCTTTGTGCCTCTACCTTCACCCCCACAGCCCAACAGGAAAATATGCTTCCTGAGGACAGAGGTGGAGTCTGTATTGTTATAGCTAAAGGGACCCTGGTTTGATCTGGGGTGGCCATGTACCAGGTTCCTCCTCATGAATCATGATTGTCTAAGTCAGGCTTGGCAATTTTCATTGTTGTTGTGCAGTTTTTGCTATGGCTACTAATTTCTGCCATTATAATGCAAAACCAGCCACAGAAAAAGCATACATGAAAGGGTGCAGCAGTGTTAAACAAAGCTTTATTTACAAAAAAAAAAGGCAGTAGGCCACATTTGTCCCAAGGGCCATAGTTTGCTGACTCCTGATTCTAAGGAAAACACTTTGATTTCAGAATCTCTTTAAGAATTATTGAGGATGTCCAAGAGTTTCTGTTCATGTAAGTAACATCTATTAATGTTTTATATAGAAAAATTAAAACAGAATTAAAACAGTTTTATTATTTATTTAAAAATAAAAATAATGAACCCATTATATGGAACACAACAATTTTCCAAGACAAAAAAAAAAAGTGAGATATTAGTTTACATTTTTTGCAAACCTCTTCAATGTCTGTCTTACTAGAAGGCAGCTGGATCCTCATATCTGCTTCTGTGTTTGGTCTGCTTTTTTTAAATGAACATGTGACTTCACGCAGAGATGTAGCTGGGAAGCGGGACTTTATAGGCCCCCTGAAAAAGAAACTATCAGGAAACTCATCATCAAATCAAATCCCCATGTTGATGAGGGGGATTTTCTTCCTTTTGCTAGACGCTCAGTTTCCCAGCCTCCCTTGCAGCTGTGGTGACCATGTAACCTGGTTGCAACTTATCTAGTGACCTTGGGCAATTTGATTAACCTCATTAGGCTTTGTTTGCACAACAGGAATAAAAATATTGCCTAACTCATCTGAATGTTGTCGTAAATTACACATGTAAAGCACCTATTTTAATGTCTGGCACAAAATAAACAAGTGAGTGACACACGTGAGTTATCTTGGTGCTGCTGCTGCTACATCACTTCTTATATAGTAATAGTCCATTAGATCTGAGGAATATCTGCTTGCGGTAGCACTAGATAGCACTTACTTTCGATAGTGAAAGGACTGGTACCCCAAAGTATGGGCACCACCCTAACTCAGTTCCCCAATGAGGAGCTTTATACCAGACTGTGAATCAAAGGGGATAACAGAGGAATCACAGCAAAGAGCAGGAAACAGGATGCGACTGGACACCTGATATCACTGACTGAGAAATCTGTTGGTCAATGCAGTCCTAGAGATAAATCTATGGTTGTCTTTGCCCTTGGGCTCTGGATGGCAGCCGCATTGCTGGCGCCAATTCATTTGCTAAATCCTCTGTGAAAAGTGCAATTCTAAAGCTGTCCCCAGAATGCCTGTCCCCTGCTTATTTAATCAAACACTAACCTTGGTACTGCTGTGAAGGAACTTTATAGATGTAATTTAGTTTACCAATCAGCTGAATCAAAGTAAGGGGAACAGCTTGGCTTTTCCAGGTAGACCCAATTTAGTCACCTGAGCCCTGGAAATTCCTACAGCTAGATCCAGAAAGATATGGAGGAAGAGGCAAGCAGAGGAGAGATCTGATGCTTGAATAGAGCTTAGCCATTACTGGCTTTAAAGATGATGGGAGCAGGGCAGGAGCCAAGCAGGGAAGGTGTCCTATAAAAGCTGACAATGACCCCTGGATTCAATAGCAAGGAGGTGGAACTTCATCCCCACAACCTCAGGTCAATGGGCCTGAATGAGCCTGGAAGTAGTTTTTCACACAGAACTTCCCATGAGCAGTAGGGCCATGCCTACTTCTTGACTTAAGCCTGTTGAAACCCTACCAGACTTCTGACCTGCCAAAACTCCAGATAATAAATTGATGCTGCTGTAAGCCACAGTTAGTAGTAATTTGTTACAGGAGCAACAGAAAACTAATATATCCGCACTTCCCAATTTGAATTTGGTTCATCTTGGTGGCTTCACCCTACTGTCTCCCTGAAGAACAATTTGTCCACCAAGTTAGGACAACTTTTGTTTATTATGCATCACTGATTGGCTCCCCCCTGGGTCAGCTTAATCCTAACACAACACATAACAAACTCTTAAGAGTCCCTCGTCATAGCTTCTTGAAAAAAAAACCCTCCCTTACAAGGAATTCTCACCCCTTAGAAGACAGAAATGATTGCCTTCAATATATTGTACTTCTCCTGCCCTATTTTTTACCTTTGTAACTTAAGATGTGATTATAGATGAGCTCAGGGCTCTCTCCTTTATCGCCCAGGTAGAAGAGAGTCAACAGCTCCGTGAATGTGCTTGAGTTATGCTCTCTTTGGGGCAAGATTTCGTTCCTTCGGTTAATTTCCGGAGAGTGCTCAAGGTGGCAGAATCTGAATCAGTGAGCTTTTCGGGTGTTAAAGTGCCTTTGCAAATTGCTGATGAACAGTTTTGCTACCTCTGCTGAGTCAAGTGGACAGAAACAGAAGCAGCCAGGCAACCTGTTCAGGACTCACACATACATGTTATTTACTTCCCTGGACAGAAAAGCAAGCAATTCTAACTTCATCTGTTTTAATTTAGTTGGCTGCAATCAACAATCACCAAGCAACATTTTTGGTTTTTTCTCACTTGGATCTCTGAATCTTGGACATGAATGTTGAACTTAAAAACCCAAACAAAAACCAAACCAACTGGGTTTAAATTTGAAAAGCCCAGCTGGAAAGGAATATATTCATTAAAATCCGCTCTTTGGCTCTCTAGAGTTTGCTCTCACTGTTAAGCTTGTTTCAGACAGATTCTAGCAGGAGGCGTGCTTCTGAGGACCTGTGTGGCCTTTGATCACCTGTCTAGATAATGAGAGCTTTGTCCTTGTCTTCTAGCTTCTACCATAGTGCTGAGCGTCCCAGCGTCCCAGCGAGGCAGTGCTGTTCTGGAGTTTACGGAGCTTCTGTGTTTGGTAGGGATTAAGTGGGAAGGCAGTGTATTTTCTTTCTCCCTAGCCCACCTTCCCTCGAAGGATGAAGGCAGAATCATAGGACGGTGCGAGCAGGAAGAGAAGTGAAACTCCTGCAGCTGGGCAATGTGCGGTGGGGTGCATGTGTGAATGTGTGCGTAGTCTGTGTCGGTTGCGTGCGTGTGGTTGGGTGTGCCTTTGCAAGTTGCCCCCAGGCTCTCTCTCAGAAATCGCGGTAACACTTGTGGTCTTACCTGTGATTTCTCTTTCTATGAGTACAACTTATCTTTATGGCAAAACTGCACTCTCCTTGTAGCCAGGAACCACATCTTTACAATACATCTTTTTTATAAATGGTTAACAAATACCATATGATTTCACTTAAATGTGGAATCCAATGAAGAAAAAGAATGAATAGCAAAATAGAGATAGACTCATAGACGGAGAGCAGGCTGACAGCTATCAGGGAGCTGGAGTGGTAAAAGAAAAATGGCTTTTCTTATTTCTGTTCATTGCATGATTCTCCATCAATCCTGTATTGAACACCTAAACTATATTTGTTTCTGTGCTATTATATGACCTAGTATGATGAAGACTGGTATAAGAAATTTTCTGTCTTTTCTCTGTGTACCGAGAAAAGATGTCTGGTCTAAGACCGAGGGGAGGAAACATCTGATAAGGGTTATACATTATCATGTTGCTCCCCCAAAACAGGAACATATGACCTTCTCACCAGCAATATGTGGAAAATTCTAGGCTCACATTCTCTAGTGCTCAGTATTATTATTAAATTTGTGCTGCTTCATATGCTGTTAAAAACAAACAGAAAAGTTATCTGCTTCTTTTGTGTCTTCCTTTTGTAAATTACTGATGAGGTGGATTTAAAATATATATTATCCTTTTGTATTAACTTTTTAGTAATTTGTTTATATTTTTATTCATTTAAAAATTGAATTCAGTCCTGGCTGGTGGCACAGTGCACAAGGTACCGGCCTGTGAACCCGAAGGTTGCTGGTTCGATTCCCAGCCAGAGCACACATAACCAGGTTGCAAGCCAGGTCTCCAGCCAGGTCCATAGCTGGAGGCAGGTGAAAGGCAACCATACATTGATGTCTCTCCCTCTCTGCCTCTCTCCTTTACCTGCTTTCTGGAAATACTAAATAAAATCTTAAAAAGTAATAACAATAAGTAAATAAATTAATTAAAACTGAGTTCATATTGTAAATTTTCAGTGTGCTCTTTAGGCATCAGTATTAGTAACCATTATCTGTTATTGCAAAATATGTTCTCCATGATGATTTTTGGTGTACAAAATATAGTTTCAAATTTTTATTTAATTAAATACAGATAGTTATCTTTCATGACTTATTACATTGCTCCTATGTTTAGAATATCCTTTCTCCTCCAGAGATTATTCAATATTTATTTTGGGGCTTTTTGTTTTAGAGACTTTTTATAGCTAACTCTAATCTAATTAGAATTTATTTCAGTAAATAGTAAACTAATTTGACAATTTCTTCCCACAAAGCCTTTCTCTTTATGAACTTGATTTTTTTTCCTGTATAAAGTTATCTTTATTTTTCTGATTATAAATGTAACATTTGCTTAATGTAAAATTCAAATCAATAATAAGCAAAAAAGAAAACAAGAGAGGTCATCTATAATTACTTTCACATTTCCAAAAATACACACTGTTAACAATTCGGTATGTATCCTTCTAGATTTTCTTCTATATGTAAACTATTTTTTAAAAATGAAAATGACACTATATTATATATACTTTCTTAAAATGTGTGGTTTTATTTTTATTTAACAAGACATTGATAGTATTTCCTTCCATATTAAGGCATATCAATTTGACTCATTTTTTAAAAGCATTAATATGGCATTCCATTATATGAAATCTGTCATGAAAGTAAGGAGCCAATGTCAATATAATTAAAACAGTTGCCTGGCCAATACTTGTGGGACAGACCTTGTATATTCCATAACCTATTTAATCAGTCCTCTATAAAAGTTAAATGCTTCTAATTTTCTTTGTTACTATTTATAGTCAGCCATAAACAATCTTTTACATAAATATTAGTACATATATCCAATTATTTTCTTATAATCAATTTTAGATAGCAATCAATGGGCCAAAGGACATACATGCTTCAAGTTGTTTTCCTTTTTTAATTCAATCTTTATTGTATTTTTTCCATTACCGTTTAGTCTCCTTATATCTCTCTCCCGACTGCAATCACCACACTGTTGCTCATGGCCGTAAGTCCTTTTTCCTTTTTGCTCAATGCTTCAAGTTTTAATACTTATTTACAGATTGCCCTTGGCAAAGCTTATATAGTTTTTCCTTCTACCAGTAATTTTATTTCTTCATAGCTTCATTAACATTTATTTTCATATAGATAATCTTTACAAAACTGATTAGTAAATTTTTGTTTTAACTTTAATTTCTTTGCTTATTGTTGGATTAGCAGGCAATCCTTTCTTTATCATATATTAACATCTTCTATGCATTGGATCTGTTTAAAAACTGACTACTCCATTGATCTATTCACTATCTCTACAAGTTTATCACTTCAAGTAAATTTTGATATCTGACATCAAAATTCCGCCATTCCTTAAAAAAATATTGGTCATTCTCACTTATTCACTTTTCCAGATGAATTCTAGAATCCTTTTGGTGTTTTTGTTTAAATTGAAGTCAGGCTAGGTGTTAATTTTGAAGCACTAAATATTTTATAGTACTTAGGTTACCCACCTTTCATCCATAAACAATGTATCCTTCTCTATTTTAAAAATCTTTCATTATAAATTATAGAAAAGTTCTGTTCTTTCCTTCATATGTGTTCTTCATAATTATTGCTAAAGTTCTTCCCAGGTATTTTTTGCTTAAGTTGCTATTGTGAATAGAATTTTTTCACTTACACTGTGTATGTTCAAATGTATTGTTTTTGTTATGTAAAAATATGAACATTTCAACAAATTTCTTTTAATTTTAGTAGTGTTTTAAATGATTTTTTGAAGTTGTCAGATTTTTAGAATTTTTACATTGAGAAATAATCATGTTACTTCTTTGTTTCTAATAATTATATTTCTTATTATGTTTTATCATTTTTAATGGCCTAAATTTCTAAAGCAAATTTAAACAATCCAAGATGTATTCTATAGCATTACTCATTCTAGGGAACAAATTGATAGCTTACAAAATTTTCCTTCAGATTCAAAACTCATTTAACATCATGTTCATTTTTAAGACTGTCATCAAATTGACAAACTATATTAAATCTATTTCATGTCTTAGCTGTAAGATGTGAAAGATTTTGCACATGCTGACTTCTGGCTCTATACATTTAAAACCTTGCTTCTCCTCCTACCCACATCCTCCTGGTACTCAGCATTCTGGAAAACACTCAGCTTAATATGACCTGTGGGTCTGCCCCTTTGACTCAGGACACTCAGTGAGTGGGCACTGTAGGTAGTAAGGGTGTTCCTGGAAGTCATTTGTAGCCCAGGACAGCCAGCAGTAACCTAACGTGCATGGGAGTGACTGAGAACCACATATATATCATGTTATTAAGCCCAAATTGAATGCGTCTCTAACTTAACCTCACCTAAACCCAATCCCAAAATGCCCGTCTACTCCAGTGCTACTCAACAGGCAAGGAAGAGTGAAAGAGGGTGGTGCATCAGTGTAGACAAAGAGATTCGTTTAACTGACAATATTTAAAATCTCTTAATTCTGTCAAATTTTACCAGATTTCAAAGGCTGTGCTTGGCAGGAGGGTGCTATATCAAAGAGGCACCATTCGCATCGTGGGCATCAAAGAGCTGTATGTTTATTACCACAGTTTCTGGCAGTAAAGTGTCTCATTCCAACTGAATTAGGGATATCTGATTTTCTGATGGATGGAAATAGTCTATAGACGAAGGTCAAGACTGTGTTTCTGTTTTGTACAAAGGCTCTGTATGCGTCAGAAACAGCCGTGTTTTGGGAGTTTTCAGTCCATTGAAAGCCTGCCTGGGTTTATTTGTAGCCTCTAATCCATACTCCCATGTTGGAGAGCAGTCACGGTTCCATCTCAGTTTGACAAGGTACCAATGCCCAAGGCCCTTCAGCCCCAAAGGTCCTTTCAAGTTGTTGGTTCCTTCCTTGCCTTCCTGTATCCATTTCTTCTGTAGTAGCTGGCAGGTAAATGGCTGAGTTTTGGGAGCAGACAGGCCTGCTGTGGAAGTCGGCCTCCCCTTCTTACAGCTACACTTCCATAGGCAAGAACTTAACCTTCCTGTTCTGCTTTTCTCTAAAATGAGGGTAAGTAGTATTTTCCTTACAGAGTAGTTCCAGGTTTTAAAAAAAAAAGTGTCTTGTTTTGCTTTCCTGTAAACTACTTAATACAATTCCTGACCTGAATGAGTACTTAGGAAATGATGTTATCATTACTTCCCTCATCTGCTCCTCCTTTCCAAATGCTGGTCCTTTGGGTTTTCTGCCTTTCCCAGACACCCTGGTCTGTGATCTCTCCCTGCTCTGAGGCTCTTGTTTCTAGAATTTATTGCACTGTATTTCATGTGCTTTTTCCCCTGATGGACTTTAAGTCCCCTGGGGACATGGTTATATAAGCCTTTATTTCCCCCAAAAGATACAACAAGATTTTTTCATGGGTCAGAACATTATTGCTTTTGGCCAGAGCTATGGCAGGACTGACAGTCTCTGGGTCTTCCAACTACACCATAAGATGAATGTACAACAAAATCAATGCAGATATTTGAGGGAAACTAAAAACAACATGTGAGTGTTTGTTCCATGAGATAAATCAGGCAAATGCACCAGATTTTTAAAGAAGCTTTAGCTCAGTTTCCAAGAAATTTGAATCACTCCAAATAGTTAGCAATTTCATTTTTCTTATGTTTTCAAGGGCTTAGAATTGTTGGACTCACATAAGCATTTCTCATGGTGGTTCTAGTTAAGTGGTGGGGATGGGAGAGGTGGGTGATATTCCCCATTGTGTAGAAGTCCTGCTTGTGGAGGCATGGTAAGAAGGCTGGGGGTGGAGATACTATGGTTTCTGAGTTCCCTGTTGGTTGTCTACATGGTCTGGATGTAACTTACCATCCCTGCCCATCACACACAGTCATCCACATTCACTCAGAGTCTGGCTCCAAACTCTGCTGTCTATTCCTCTCCCCTTGCCCACCCCTTTTCACCTCCATGTATACCATCTGCCAGCCTTTCTGGACATCACACTGTTTTCCCCATGGCGTGTTCCTGCTGGTCTCTCTGCCCTGACTCTCCACCCTCATTTTCTGACAACCTTTCTCCCTCCCACTCCATCTAACTGTTGCAACTGTCTCATCCTTCAGGTTTCTACTCAACTCCAGGTAAAAGGAATTCCCTCCTGAGTGATCTCACAGCACTTTGTTCAACCTCCCACTACTCTCTGGACTGCTCTTCTCCAGCCTCTCTGCCCAGTGCTCCATATCTTTCTGATCGCTAAGTGCTGCTGTACTTCAGAGTCCTAAGCTTTTTTGTTTCTGTGCGCTCTCTCTAAGTGATCTTATCCAGACATGATATTAATATCCTCATCAATATGCAGATGACTTTCAAATTGATCTCTTCAGTCTAGAATTCTCCCTGAACTCTAAGCTAATACAGAGTCACCTCTTCTAATCATTTTTGGGTACTCATAGGCATCTTAAACTCAACATGCCCCCAAATGATCTCTTGATTTCATCTGTTTAAACCTGCTTCTCATCTGAGGAAAAGAAACTAGTATTCACTCAGCTGCTCAGGCTAAGCACATCAGCCTCATCCTTGCCATGTCTTTTTTTGCATTCCTCATTCACTCTGTGAACACATCTTTTTGGCTCTACCTCCAGATATATTTGGGGTCCTACTTCTATTCTTCTCTCTGCTGCTGAGTGTGTCATCTCTTACCCAACTTTTCTCCCTGCTTCCACTCTCACAAACTATTCTCATAAAGCAGTCAGAAGAATCTGGATAAAATAAAAATATGTGTATGCCAGTCCCCCACTCATAACCCTCTAATGAAGTCTTACCATATGCAGAATTGAATCCATAGTCCTGTTTGCCTACAGGATCCTGTGGCTCCAGCCCTTGGCTCTCTCCCCAATGCATCTCCTGCTGGTCTCTCCTCTGCCCTGGGCCAATTGCTGTGGCCTCCTGACTTATCCTGGAAATACCAATGAGGTACCTGCCTCAAAACCTTTGCACATTGTTTTCTCTGCCTAGTTCCTGCTTTTGCTCAAATGTGTCTTCGCTAACCATCTTAATTCAGAACAGTAACTCCTATTCCATCCCCACCATCTCCACCACCTGCTTAGTTTTTCCTCATAGCCTTTTCCTGAAACTATACATGCACTTGTTTGATTGTTCATTGTTTGCTGCCGCACAACAGTGTAAATTCTCAAGGGCAGGGACTTTGTCTATTTTAGTCACTGCTATACCCCAGCATCTCAAAGAATGCCAAGCCCATAGTAGGTGCTCAATATGTTTGTTTTACATATAAATGAATGAGCCTATATCTGAGCCTCCTGACATCAGAGCCTATTTTGCACTAGGTTGTGTCCTCCCTTTACCAGCCGTTTCGGAAACAGAGGCTATTTCTTATTTCTTTGACTTGCCCACACTCTTCACTGGGCCCTTGATCTACGATCCTGGACTTGAGGTCAAAAGACTTGTCCGAATGACTAAGAGGTAAGATTAACAAGCTGAGTGCTATCTTGAATTCTCCTGATGGCTTTGTACCATTGGGCTGTCTCTTTAAAAGGAGGCTGGCAAATCTGTGGAGAATCCAGGCTCTGGAGTGTTGTCTCAAAAATGACTGAGCCTACACAAAGGCTCATGCTAATGTTTTCGCCTCACACGAATGAACAGGGCTCCCCTCCGATGACCAGACAAATGAGGAAAGATGAGCATCGGAGTTCATAAAAGTGAAATATCTGCTGCATCTTCCCCTCTGCTCTGGCTGAGGGTGACTCTGGGTGAAAGGAGATGAGGGGCCATCCGTAAAGCCACTCTGAGGTGACGGTGGCAGTGTCTGTGTGGTAAGCAGCCCCCTTGAAGGAGGGGTTACCACTCATCATTCACCAGGAGCCTGCGCTGAGGCCCGTGCACTGCAGTGGCTGGTGAGGAGCAGCTACTCATGGGGGTACTGTCACAAGGGGCCCTCCAAACAGGCCCTCCCTCACCACCTGCAGAGGGACCCAGGTCCCCAATTTAGTTTGCAGTTAACCCCAGTTACTGCCCTACTTCTCCCGACCGACCTTGCTCTACCAACTAAACACAAACCTATTAATCTTAGGGTGTTTGGGTGTGGGGCCCCTAAGCAGCCCTGATGCTGATTCCTTAAGGAAACTCATTTCTTGTAATGTGAGCCCTGCTGAGGATGGCCATGTCAACTTATGAGACTTTTACTTGGCTGTATTGATTCTGCTCTACCCTGATGCAGCCCCTAATGCTGGCTAATGTTATTGATGAACCATCAGTCTTGCAGAGGAACGTGGGGCTGCAGCTCTCTCAGAACCACAAAAACCTACGAGTGGACAGTGATGGGGAGAAGGAGGAGGAGGTGGGTGGAGTGCTCATGCCCACTCTCTGCAGGCCGGGGTACATTAATGAAAGATGTACACTCAGTGGCAAGAGACAGATACGGCTCTCCAGAAGCCATTTATTTATGAAATAATTATGAACGCACAGTTGAATCATGGATTTTCATTACTGTGTGTGTCCAACACTCTTTCTTGATTCATAGTTTGTTGAAAATGAAGTGCTGTTGGTTATAGGGTGGGGGCGCTGCGGGGAGGAACAGCAAGGGTTGAGGCTTCAGGCAGAAGTCCTGAGATATTTCCTCTTTCTCTTCCACCTAACCCACTGTCTGGCCTCTTCTTGGAGAACCATTTTCCAGGCAGGGCCCAGCACTGTCTCCAGAAGGAGCTCAATTTTTACCTGTTCTCAGAAGGGCCCATGATTTCAACCGCCTAAGGCTACTAATCAAAGCATTGCCCAAAGGCGCTCAGCCTTCAAGAACCAGCAAAGTTGGAACCTACTGACACTAGAGTACCCATGTGGGAAAGATGGGTGCTTGGCAGGGTATTAAAGACAGGGAAGGGGACATAGACTACAGGATACTCCCCACTTCCCAAGCTCCTTTCATGTCAGATTCTAGCTCTTAGCTGGAATTTCTCTTCCTGTAGGTTTCTGTACAACAAATACCATAGACCAGGTAGGTGGTTTAACAACAGTCATTTATTTCTCACAATTCTGTGAAGTCCAAGATCAAGGTAACTGCTGATTCAGTGCTGAGGGCCCCTTTCAGGGAAGGTTTGTGGATAGCAACTTTCTTGTTGTGCCCTCAAGTGGTGGAAAGTGAGCTCAGGTCTCTTCTTTCCTTTATAAAGGCGCTAATCCAATCTCAGGAGCTCCACCTTAAAAAAAAAAAGGTAACAGTCTTCCTACTCTATCCACCCCCTGCTCCTTCAAAGTAAAGTGACTTTCTTTGATTCATCAGCTCATCCCCTTCACTTCCCCCTTGGAGTTGCTCTGGCCAGAAGGGAAACCTTGGTGACTATTTAACAGTGTGTCTCATGCTGTGTGTATCTATAGTAATGAATCCAATACAAATTCCAGTACATTGAAGGTGAACAATATACATTAAGGGCTGATAACAAGCTTTCACTCTTTGGTTTCTGTCAGAGCAGCAGAGTAATGAGTTGGATTAATGCTGTGAAACTTTGAGTAAAGAACGGCTAGAGTCTTCGTGTGAGTGAAGCCTGTTGTGGGGTTATTTCCAGCACGGCTCTGTAGAGACAAATGATCAGGTCAGATGTTGTAACGGTTTCTGCACTGCCTAATAGCCATGAGTCTCTAGTCCTCCTGAGCTCAGTCTTCCCAGCGCCTGCCTCACCCCTGCTCACACTGGGGCTCTTCCTGTGCCTGTCCTGCTGGGCTACAAACCCCAGCAGGCATGATGGTGGCTTTGAGTCTTAACCTGGGTTCTTTATAAATGTTTGCAGATGAACGGGGTCTCTATTTTATTACAAAGTATAGGCCTTTACCAAAGACTGTAGCCTCCATCTATTTGCTGCCCAACTGTGGTTGGACTGAATGACCCTTGTAGCTGACTAAACTGAGAATATGCATCCACTGATGATTTTTAAGGTTAGAAAAAGCCAAGAACTTTGTCCTTCCCAACAAGACCTAAGCAAAAACCCTCAAAATATAAAGCAGATCAAGCTGTAGCTAGTTTGAAGAATAAAAAATGGGGTGGTGGCAAGGAGAAGGCATCAGGTACTAAGCAAACTTTTCCCTAAGGATCTGGCCAGTGGCATGTGTCTGAAGGCAGAAGGGTTGGGGACAGTGAATATGGAGGAGCTGGCAATATGTGAAGGTGACATCCCACCCCAAGCCTCCTTGTTCCCATCATACACTGACACACACTCACTCACACATGTACTCATATACACATATTCACATATAATCATATACACTCACACATGCACATACAATCATATACACACAAACATACACATACAATCATATGCACACACTCATTCACACACTCTCACCCACACACAATCACATTAAGAGGAAGGAAAATACAGCAAAATTTGATTTTGACCCTTCAGAGAGTAACTTTGCCTGGCTGCCCTTTCACTGCATAGAATGTGGGGGCGGCACAGGTGTCATTCCTCTGTCAGCTACTCCAAGCTGGTGTCCTCTTTTGGCTTAAACCTTTTTGGAGCAGCTGCTTCACTGTGGTAGTGGCTTCATGAATTGGTCCTCAGTTATTGGCTGGTGACCTTGGACAAGTAGCTGACTCTTTTGTTTCCCATTTCCTAACAGTACTAACTACTTGTCTTAGAGGTTTGTTGTGAGGATTAAATGATTTAACAGAATCGAGCTTGGCAGAAAATAGGCACTGAAATCCTGTTCGATGTTATTTCATCCCTACAGCAGCCCTGCAAGGTGAATGTGTTTTAGACGAGGAAACTGAGACGTGGCCGCAAGTAATTTACCCTGTGTCTCTCAGCTACCAAAAGTCAGAGCAGGGATGGCTTCCAGTCGCACTGACTGCTGGCACCTCTGTGTTTTCTGAATTATCTCAGGTGCGTGGTGTTTGTCAGGCCCGGTGCCTGAGCCTTGAAGCCATTGGCTCTTGTGTTTTCACCATCTGGGAATGTTTGATCCCCTCAAATGGGCTCTCACTGTCCACCACTGTGAGGACAAGTTCAGCCTGGCATCAGGCTTTCTGGGTAGTCTACAGGTTATAACATTTATCCCCTGTGAAAGCTTGGTGACCTTGACGGACATTCCATGTGGGACATGCCATGCCCTTCAGGGAAGGGATTTTGAAAAATACAGGGTGGGTGCGATCAATTGGCAATAACTTTGCATCTCCTTATTTCACATGCTTCTTATTAATTTTGAAAAACTATGTTTCTAAGGTTATGATATAACATTGTTTCAGATAAAGTATTATATTCTGAGAGCAACTGTCATGTCCAAGGAATATGATGTCAGAGCAACCATAATTTCTGGACTACATGCAAGGCGAACTGCTAAGGAAATTGCGGACTTTAATAACATCCCTTCCTGCACAGTTGACAATGTGAAGAAGGTGTATGATGCTGATCCTGATGTTGCCACACTGACAAGGAAAACACGTAAGATACGCAAGGATCACACAAGTCCAGATATTGTATACAGAGTCCAGGAGATCATCAATGAAGATCCAGGATGTTTACATTAATGTTTTGAGAGAAGTAGTTGTACCATGGATGAAGTAAGTCTCAAATGAATGTCATTTTATCTTCCAACAAGATGGTGCACCAGCACATAATGCCATAAAGGTGCAAGAATTTCTTAGTGTCACTGTTCCTGAATTCTGGTCAAAGGAAATCTGGTTGCCTAGTTCACCAGATGCAAATCCTTTAGACTATTATGTATGGAGCATTTGTAAAAGAGAAGTTAATAAACAACTCATTCCAATAAAGAGACTGTTAAAGCTAAGATTTAAAACATGATGTTCAAGGATAAAGAAAAGTTAATGAAAGTGTGCTCAAGATTCTGAAGTGGAATCGAGTCTATTATTGCAGCAAATGGAGAATTTTTTGAACCATTAAAAAAATAATGACTTTATGTATTTACATATAAAAATAAATTTATTTCAAAATGTAACACTTTTGTGGTATATTGTTTATTTTACTAAAATTTTGCCAATTGATTGTGTGCACCCTGTAGATATGTCAATATACTACATACAGTTAATAGGAGCTGCAGAGGCTGCTGCATTCTTCAAGGTCGTCACCTTCTCAAGGGTGAGGAGCATGACTGCTTCACCACTTTCTGAGGACTTATGGCTACATTTGTCTAATTGGTCTTTTTTTTTTTTTATTTTAACTCATGGTAGCAACACTAAGGTCCTTTGATTTTTTTTTCTTATGAAAGTAACTTTTTCCTATTGTAAAATAAGAGAAGCATTCAGAAAAATGTAAGATTTTTTTAGTTTTGCATTGAGACCTTTGGGATGACTAGGGGAACACACACTTCATTCAGTGGGTGCAAGTCAGTGTGGTCCTTGCCTTACAAAAGCTCCTGCTTCTAAATAAAGGACCACAGTCTATACCAGAAGATGTTTTCAGCAAGTAGGGAGATTATACTAAGAGAAATTAGGGAGCATAAGGACTAAGCAGTGGTCTTGGGCAGCGGTAGGAGGGAGTCCAAAGTTGACAAGCCATGCTGGACTCACTGCTGCCAGGGACCATGAGAGGGCACTCGGCATGGATGGCACAGACCAGTCATAACCACCGGCCTGAGAGCAACAGCCACAAAGGACATGACTTGGGTTCTAGCTAATGATGACTCATTTCCTGAGGATCTGTTGAGTGTCTTGGACATGGCACATGCTGGGATTGCTGAAAAAAGATGATTTCTGAATACCAGAAATCACACAATGACTCTCAAAGGCAGATTAAAAACTAGGGTATGTTGGGTCAGTCTGAGGAAGGAGAGGTCAGTGTGAGGTCACTTAGGGATATAAGTGGAGGCCTTGGATGGATGGCAGTGATGGTGGATGGGAAGAGAAGAAATCCTTAGAGGATAAACCCATGATCTTAGGAACCTGGAAATCAGAGAGGGCTCTAGTCCCTGGGGTCCTGAAACAGCTCTTCTGTCCCAGTGTTTCCTTCACTGTCTTTGCCTTCCTGACCTACTGCTGGTCTTACCGCTTGTCTGTGTTATTGTAATCACCTCTGAACAGACAGCCACAGGGGCTTCAGATGGCTCTAAATTTGACCTTGACTCTACTACTTACTTGTAGTTTAACCTTTGGGCAAATGTTTGGGCCTCTGACTTCAGCTTCCTTCTCTGCACAATTTGGAAAACCATACTTTACAGATATGAGGATAAGATGAGAGTGACCACATCAACTGCCTAGGGTCACCCTTGATGCTATTATAATTCAATGGTATTATTAGCTCTCCCACCTCCAGACCAGCATATATGTTGTTGCCAGATTAATCTTCCCAATATACAGTTTTGATCATGTAACTTCCTATTCTCCTGCAAATGTTGCAGTTGTGGATAAAGTCTGTCTGCAAGGGAAGCCATTAAGCCCATTTTTCCTAGTTGGGTGCCAGAATCTTGACTATAAGAGTCAGGTATCTCACAGACAACCCACTCATTCTATAAAAATACCTGAATAGGCTCTTAAATTTACAAAGGCAATACAAAGGTTTGTTAAGGTTTGTTAATTATGATTGAACCTACCCAATGGGATGAGACCAATGTGTCACTGTTTGGTTATACATATTTATGTAGTTATGTGATGGGATAAGAAGTTTTAGAAATATTAACAGAATCCACCCCCTTCCTATATTTTTCTCTGACCCTTTGCCTCTTCAATTAGGCTAGACATTCTGTATCCATTACCTTGGGGAAGAAATATGATAGGAGAAAGCAGAGGAAAGGGAAACCTCTTCTTGGATGTTGAGTTCTAAAAGCTAGGCCCTGTAGGGGAGAGAAAAGAAGTAGTTGACAAAAGATAGAAGACAAATTTGAGATTAAGAGTAAGATTTTCCTGCCTCTCTTCCACTAGGAAAATCCCTTCGATGAGGGAGATAAGAAACAGAAGTGATGTAGGAGAGCCTAGGGGGTGGCTGTTCCCAAGCCAGGCCCTAAGTCAGCCAGCGCACCCACAGAATCCGCTAGCTCTTCTTCCTGCCACCTGCTGAGGGCTTTTCTTCTTAGCTGCCCAAATGGCCTTGACTAACCCACCAGAAGTATGCTCTTCTGTGGCCGACCCATGTGAACTGCCCTCAAGGTCTGGTCCAGCACAGGTTTGAACAGACCCTGTTACAATTAGTATCCTACAAACCAACTTATACACAGCAGAGTTCTGATTCATATTAACTAAAGCTGTCTGTGTTCCAATCAGACACGAATTTATCCTCCTACAAAGAATGAAGCTATAATGGAGAGATGGAAGGGAGGGGGGTTATTTTTGAGATGAGGGCCCTACTTGGTGCCTCTTGAAATTGATGCCACATAGGCGATACTGCAGCAGGAAAATTCTGTATAAAAGGAGGTTCTTGCCCCTTCTCTTCTTGCTTGGGGACCTCTCTTCAGAGCCATCTGCAGGGTTGGTACTTCTAGAGGGAAGGTGGCTTCTAGGACCACAGCTGGATGCAGTGACCTGGGAGAGACAGCCAGTGGGACAATATCCTGTGAAGCATTCTGTGGTAAATTGTTCCATTGGTGGCCCCTACAAAGCTTCCTTCATGTGGTCCCCTCCCCCATGAATTCTGGGCATGACTTTCTTGGTTAACGGTATATCAGCAAGCATGACACAAGCAAAGTCTTGATAAGTCCCAATGGGGTTTGTCTACTTGAGACCTCCCTTTTGGAAACAGGTGTCATTTGGTAAAGCAACCAATGTAGACTACTGTAGGAAGAGAGGACGTGTGGAGGAAAATGAATATGCACCAGCTCTTGGTTGGCACCTGTTACCAGAACTGTGGGTGATACCTTCCTGGACATTTCCCCAGCAGAGCTCTCAGCTAAATGCAGCCTCCTAAGAGACCTAAGCAGAAACAGAGGGAGTAGAGTATAGCCATGTCCTCTGAGCCTTCCCCAAGTTGCAGAATCATGACCAAATAACATTTGTTGTCATCTTAAACCACTAAGTTTGAGGTAGATTTTTGTGTAGCAAGAAGTAACAGAAATGCTTTTTTCCTATAGGACACTTTCCCTTCCAATTGCAGGGACATTGTGCACTTTGATCACCATATCCTCAGCACCTACCAGCCCGTAGGAGGTGTTGGATAAACATTTGTGCTATGCATGACACAAAATCAAGCACCACAGCATCTATGCTGCATTGTGATGCTCTTTTTCCTGGCTGTTCCTCTCCCTTCTGAACTGTGAGTTCCCTCGCCTTGAAGCTTTCATTTATTGTAGAGGAGTGGTTGGCAAATTACAAAGAGATCTACATATGTAACACTTTATTAAGTGGAACTTTGACTATTGTCTATGGAATTTTAGTTAAGTGAAAGCTGAGAACAATGAACGATGAATATCCCTACATCCTGCAGGTTGGTGTTAGGCACATTTGCAGCACATGCTGAGCAGACTAAAATCTTTTCTGACACCTTAATCCATTCTTTGCACCCAGCATATATAAGAGAAAGATGGAGCAGCTCTAGGGATCTGTGATTGGATCCAGAAGCTTTCGCCAAATAGCCTGGGTTCAAATCCCGACTCCACCACATTAACAGTTGTGAGACTCTGGCCAAGTTACTTAACTTCTCTGTACTTCCGTTTGCTCATTTGTAAAATAAGAGTGATGACAGCATGCAGCTCACAAGGGCTGCGGTGAGGATTAGATGAGACTCGGCAGTTTTATATACAGAACCCTGAGAAAGGGGCCCAGCTCATACCAATGGCCTGTAAGGGTCACCTATTGTCAGGGTCATCCAAGTGAAGATCTCTTAAAAGACACTTGGTTGTCTGGGGAAAGGGCATATACTTCCTGGCACAGGGACCCCAAGTTTGGCGCTAGTTGCCAGAAGGGACTAACATATCACATGCCACTCTACCCCATCCTGCAGCTGAATGACTGGTGCACTGAAAAAGCATCTAACCCCTTCCTGAGCTCATGTGGGAATAAACATGGTGAAAAAATTCCTCCAAAAGTGTAACCTGCACCCTCTGGCAGTTGGAGGGGCCAAGACTAGAAAAGTTCAAAGGAGGAAAGCTGGTAGAGTGAGGAGAGTGGGCTGAGGTGGGCATGTGGCCTACCTCCAGGGCTTGAGGAGTGAAGATGCTGAGTTTCCCACTAGATAAGTGGACACAGTGCCAGTCATATGGGCAGAGACCCCTTGATAGGACTGTGACCAATGGGACAGCCTTTCCAGGGCCATGCCAGGTCCTGTGGTCCAGCCTGGCAGCCTGCAGGCCACGCCAAGTCAGAGGCCCCCACAGAAGGAGAAGGTCCTACAAGAAGGCACTGAAGTGCCCATGGGTTTGGACACCGGCCATACAGATTTCGGCAGCACCAGCTCATTCACTGAACCATTTCAGTCCTCTCCCCTCTGTGCCTCCTTCCTACTGTAGCCTTGGAGGGGTCAGAGCAAGCTGGGGAGGGACTCTGAAGGTGAAGAAATGTCCCCAACCACATATTACTAAATGTGAGCGAGGGAAAGAGAGGAGCTTTAAATGGCACTACTAGAGAGGTCTGCAGTTTATCAGTTTCTGGAAATGAGATCCTTCTAATGCCTAACAGTGACAAGGAATGCAGCCTCAGATGCCAAGGGGGGCAGGGCTTGCAAAGGGAGCAGGCAGAAGGGCTGTGGAGGAAAAAACAAGGCTTTCACCGCAGGGTATTCAGTTATTTACAACAGCTCTGAAAGGTAAATGGCTGGATTCCCACTTTAGAGAGGCTGAGTGAAG
The DNA here is from genome assembly GCA_004026585.1 of Noctilio leporinus. Classification (NCBI taxonomy): domain Eukaryota; kingdom Metazoa; phylum Chordata; class Mammalia; order Chiroptera; family Noctilionidae; genus Noctilio; species Noctilio leporinus. The sequence continues at coordinate 321,454 of PVIW01000539.1, forward strand.
TCATCTATCTCTCCCAGGGTGCCACCTACGGCAGGTGGCACAGCTGGAGGAGCTTAGGTCCAACTTCTCTGACCACAGGTGTAAGTTCTTAAATAGCCCCTTCAGGTAATACTGCTCCTCACAGCTTTGCGTCCCCAATGGTTAGTGCTGGCCCAATGTCCAGGAAACGTCCCCTATAGCCTGGTCAGTGAACACATTTTCTCCACCAGTAACCTCACTGTGCCCTCACCATAGCCAAAGCCCTATCTCGGTGGGCAAAACAGGATTCTTGGAGGCCAAACATATAAAGCTCCTGTCCCACCCAGAGCTCAGGCTTCTGGCGGACAATGGGAGAGCAACTGTATTTCTCCACTGCTGGGTTCCGACGCACCTCCCACTCCTCCAACCCCAAGAACATGCCCTGGAGGAGAGATGGTGGCAGACACTGACAGAGTCAGGGCCCTGGCTGCAGGAGGGAACCCCAGAATTAGCCCTCTCCCCTGATGCTTTCCTAAGAGCAAAACTGGCTGGTAATCTGGAAATGTCCCCAATGACCTAAAAGACCTGGATAAAGTAGCAAGTATTCCTGTTTCTTTCCTTTTTCTTTCTTTTCTTTCTTCCTTCCTTCCTTTCCTCTCTCTTTCTCTCTCTTTCTCTCTCTCTCTCTCTCCCTCCCTCCCTCCCTCCCTCTCTCTCTCTCTACCCCTCCCCCTCTCCGTCTCTTTTTTTCCCACACAGGGTGAGATGGACAAGGAGTGCTGGTTCTTGCTTTGGGAGCCAGTGATGTGGTGTTTGTAATTTACACACCGCACAGGCAGCTGACCTCAGCAGTGGAAGGAAGGAGGCCCCGGGGGTAAATAACCCTGAAGAGAGAGGGGCCAGGATTCCCAGCACCCTGGCCCTGGGTGTGTTCTGTACTTACTTCCATTTGACCGTGGGTGTGTCTGATGTTCTGGGAATTCACATCATTTCAAACAAAAGCTCCAAGCCACACACTGAGAAGACTGTCTCTGGAGGTTTGAAAAAAATTGTTCAATTTCCCTGAGCTACCGGTAGAGCAAATCCTCCCTAATTTCATTTGCTGTTTGCAAAGCATTTTCACAGATATCCTTTCATTAGATCCTCATAACAACCCCCAAAGTACATGGGAAAATATCAGTATCCTTATTTTACAGAGTTCCCAGAACCTCACTATGATTAAAACATTTGCCTGAGGTCAAATAGCTCCAGGTGAGGCCAGTTGACCAAATTCTGGCCCTTTCTCCTCTCCACCCCTGCCCCAGGCCAGCCACTACCCCACTACCATCATCCCTAGTTCACAATCTCCAGGCTGGTCCAGGAAGGAAGGTCTGGTACCTGTGAATGCTGGGCCTAAGGTTCAGCATGTTCCCATGATGCCATTATTTCCAGCTCCCTTTCTGCTAGATCTTACATGTTTTTCAGAGTGTTTGACCCAGCGATTTCACTTGTAGAGAGAGATTCATGTTTAGATAGCATTCAAATCTGGTCACAAAGATAGATATTTAAGGTATTCATCACAGTGTCATAAAAAAGGGACACACAGCAAATAGCTTGACTGTCCAAGAAGGAACCCAGTTAAATCAATTAAAATACATTGAGTCAATGGAATATTATTCATCTCTGAATACCCATAGGAGAAGGACATTGAATGGCATGGAAAAATGTTCATGACCCATTGTTAAATAAGCAAATAGGTTACATAAAAAGTGTTTCAGGATGGTCGCATTTTGCTTTAGCAAATATTTATATCTCTGCTATACAGGATTCAAAAACGAATTCAGAATTCAGTGCTTGGTGCCCCTGCTGTTGACACTGTCCAGGAGCTCAGGGCTCTCCCTTCGGAAGGTAGCCAATGTTTACTGAGCATTTACTGTGTGCCTGCCATTCGTCGTCTTCAACGCCATTCTGCAAGGGAGGCATTGTAATTTCTGTCTTAAAGATGGGAGACTGAGATGTAGGGAGGTTGAATAACTTGGTTAGGGTTGTGCAGCTAATTGGTGGCGGAGTTGGGGGTTAGACACAGGTCTGCCTGAACCCTCTACCCCTGCTTAAAGCCCCAGGCTTCTCACCATAATCTGAGTGCCTCTGTTTCACAAGGATTGATCATGTGGGCTTGGATGGCTTCCAATGCCTGCCTTGGTTGGAACTGAAGTGTGGGGTCTGCACACTGGAGCAGGTGGCTGAATTGCCAGGAGCAAAATTGAAGACCTAATTTCCAGAACTCTGCATCACCAGGGTAAGCAAGCCAATGCAAAGCACACCTGTAACTGCGCACTCAGTCACCTGCCCCACCTGCCTCTCCTGTGCCCTGTGTCCAGATCACGTGCTGTCAAGTGTTAGGACTAATGATGTCCGGGGAGCCTGCTGGAGTGGAGTTAGAGACCTTTGGCTAAGAATGGAATTTTCAAGCTGGCATTTAAAAAATTGAAACCCAAAGGAAAGCACAAAAGAAACAAAAGCTAAACACAACATAAAAATTCACTAGTGGGGCTGAGCTCTGGGGATCAAATGTTCTCTTTGTATTGTGCAGAGAGAGGTACGGTGCAGCCGGGCCTGAGTTTTCAGTTGGCCATGCAGCAAAATGCTCCGGGGCACTCTCTTTAAAAACTAAGTCAACATTGTTTTAATTTGTGTTTCCTGCTTCCTTATTCGAAATGGAGGAGAAGGTGTGGGGCTGAGCGAGGAGCATATTTCTCTTACAAGTTAACTTAACATGCAATATGCAAGGGATTACTCTGGGCTCACTCAATACCACTGCTCAGAGCTTTATAGAATTCTATTGATCTTCACTAAAGCTGTTTAATTTTTTTTTTTTTTTTTTTTTTTTGCTTTAATTTTCTTTCCTTGTTTGCTCATTAAGTCGAGGTGAGGAAGGGGTGGGGGACTGGTGGCCAGCAATGCTCACTGGATTTCAGACTAGCTTGAGGGACAGGAAGCTAGTCTGGCCTGGTCCCCTAGCAGCACGAATTGCAGCATTTTCAGCCAAGGGCTTGGGGCGAATGGTGGCTTCGGGGAAAGCGGAATAGTGCCCAGCCCCAGCCTCTGAAAATCAGTGCTGCAAATACTCACAGAATTAGGACTCAGAACAAAACAAAGGGAAAACCAGAGAGTGCATCTGATGTACACATAGATATGCCCCACCCCACCCCAAGAAGCTTATCTTTTAGTAGTAGGGAGAGCGTGTTAATCCAAAATGGGACACAGATGTGCCAGGATAATTGATTGAGAGATTCAGCTTTGCTGTTGGGGGAGGCACAACAGAATGAAAACATGATTTCTCCCATCTACCCCATAAACATTTAACTGTGCTATAAATGACCCCTACATCGGGCCACCAGGGACTTGAGAGGGACTTGTGCAGTAGGCGGGTCACAGCTGGAGCTGGGACTAAAGGTGCGGGAGGTGGGGATTAGAAAACTAAGGCTGATGGCCTGAGGGCTGGAAACCGTTCACTTCCTTGCTGTCCTTCCTGGGACAGGTGTGCTGGGCTGAGTGAGCGCCATGCTTTGGGAGCCTGGGGGAGGGGCAGGCTGCGGCTGCCTTGAGCCACCCCACTGCAGCAGGACCCAACTGGTGGCAGAGGACTGCTGCCCCCCTGGGGTACTGATAGTAAGAGGAAGCTGGATGGTGGTGATGGCTTTCAAAGGTGAAAGACCAGACCCATCTCTTATGTGCTCATGTCCTAAAATTCTTGTAGACTCCCCACAAAGCAAGAGAGAAGCCCGATAATAATAATAAATGCCATCTGTTGAGCTTTACTATGTGCCAGGCACTGTGCTATGTTCTCTCTTTATATTATTTTAATGAATCTCCACAACATCCCTCTGTGATAAGTTCTATTATCATCCCATTATTTTGTGGATAATAATATCAAGGTGGAAAGAAGTTAAGTGTCTTGTCTAAGGTCTTATGGGTGTTAAGTAGCAGAGCCAGGACTTGACCAGTCTCTGGTTGCCTGCGACCATGTGCTGTTGCTCACTCTTACAGGACCCACCTGTTCAGAGGCACCTCCCTTAGTGGTTGTTAGCATCATTTTATTGGGGGGGCGGGGGGATTAAACATGATACTATTTGTATCCTAACATTGTGGAACAAAAGTGGTTGAAGATAGAATGCTTACTTCCAATGGAGAAAAGTTGTTTTAGGTGGGGCAGTAAATAGACAAACAAACATGAGAAAAAGAAGTAAGGAGTTTCTTGGAGGCATGGTGACTGAAAATTCAGCCTCTACCCAGAGACAATGGCTATTGTAATTTTCCATTTGACTACGGCCTAGCATTGGGAAGTAGAAGGAAATAAGATAGGAAAAAGAGGCTGTGTCCAGATTGCCAAGGGTTGCTGAAGGGTGGGTTAGCAGAAGGATGTCATCTCACTGGCTGTGTGTGGTTGGCAGTGGCTGTCTGGGCTGTCTGTGAAGGACACAGAATCAAGCAGAAGGAGAACAGGAGCAAGCAGCTATGCCCATCATAGGCTGAGGCTCACAGTCTTGTTTCTTGTGCTGATATCCAACAATAGACTCTGAAAGGAGACAATGAGGTAGGGGTGGGAAACACACCCTAACTTCTTAGTGAATATCTGGTCATTCTGAGGTACAAAGATTGATTTCTTCATGTTGTCAATTATTGCTTCACCCCACCCCTACTCCAATTTTATTAGAAATGTCTGGAAATGGTAAAACCAAATAAAGTTGGGGGTAGCTAGAGCACTCTGGTCGTTTATGCTTTTCATCTGGAACTGCTGAGCCTTATCCAACATGCAGAACCCTGGGTGGATTATGGAGCGCCTGGTTCTAAGCTGTGATCTGCCAATAGCCTGCATGGGGCTTGAGGCCCAGGTTGGGGCCTCTCTGAAATCATCCTTCATCACAGTTTTCATGAGGACAAAAATAAGTAATTCATTTGAAAATACAGTGACATAAAAAGGGACCATTCTGGTTAAATACCATATTTTATCAAATGAAAATACCAGTAATTGTAAGGTAGCTTATCATTTTAATGTACCGTTAAGGAAAAAAAAAAAAATGCTGTCAGTTATAGTAACCCATCCAGTGTCAATTTCATTCTCTTATCAATGAAATATGAGATAATTATGAAAAGGATCCAGTTCTCAGTTACTAACCTCAATTTTAAAAAGTTAAAAATGTGTTTGCTTGGATTACAGAGCAAGTTCTTAATGCATGAATTTCCACGTTCAAATCAACTCACACCACCTAACAAAAATCTGGACTCCCATTTGTACTTTGTAACTGAAAGTTGGAGAAATCTGGCTCTTAAGGGGAGACTCTCCCAATTTATAAAGACTATGAAAACACTAGTTTGACTGTTGGTTCAGATTTAACTGGCTCTAAATCATATAAGCTGCCAAACAGCTTTGATTAAACACTTGCTAGAAATACTTCAAGGTCAGAGAGCTCTGTGGTCCTGTGTGTGACACAGTAAAGCTGTGTTAGATGTCAGTCTGGGGCCCAGGATCATGCTCAGAGCCTGGAAGTCACCCTCTTCTCCTCTTTATTATTTGTATAATTCTGGAGAACAAGCTATGTGAACAACAACTATCCCCTAACCAAACAGGTCCTCTTTGGTGAATGTATATGAAATATTCCCAGGGGAGGCTTTAGGACAGTCTGCTTACTTGCATTTACACAAACATGGAAGATTTTTAAAGAAAGGCAATATCATATGATCTCATCCGTTACAGGACAATAATGAACAAAACTAACAACAAGCAAAACAGAACCAAATATATGAATACAGTGAATAGGCCTTCAGTGGTCAGGGGGAATGGGGTTGGGAGGAGGGGGGAGGCAGAGGCAAGGAAGGGGAGCAGCTTAGACAAGAACCTAGTATAAAGGAACCATGGACATGGACAACAGGTGGGATTGACTTTGGGGGGAATGGGTGGGTGGGGAGGGGGACAGAGGGGAGCAAAAAGGGGATGGATGTAATGCAACAACTAAAATTAAAAAAAAAAAAAAAAAGAAAGTAAGAAAGGAAAGGCAGAAGCATGCACTTGTTGAGATGTCTGGTTGCAAGTGGCGGAAACCCAAGTGGTGATGAGGGAATCATGGAAGGTCTGAGAGATTCCTAGAAACTCCATGACAGGACGCAGCCAGGACTGCTACCCTGCTCCTTGCCTTTGTCTCTGTCCAGGTTGGAGTTATTGCCCGCTGTTGTTGTTGGGGTCTAGAACTAGAATACTCTAGCCATTTGGCCACAGTTGATTTGCCTAGGAATGCCATATGATCCAAACTGGACCAATAAAAATGCTTCCCTGGAATGAATGCCCCAACAACCACAGCAGGATTTAAGGGAGGAGAAGATACAACTTCCTAAATGGGATGGACTGATAGAAGAAAAAATGGACCTGACAAACAAGTAATAGATGCATTTTAATAACCATATTTACTCCTGGATAAGCCCTTTTACTGCATATTATGCAAAAGAAAACTCCTTGAGGTTTGGCAGACAACAAAGTAATCTTATCATTATAAGTGTGAGGCAAACTTGACTCATTAATCAATAACAGGATAGTGAGGCCTCCAAAAAATCATCACTGCTGCATTGGTGAGGACTAACACACCGTTCTACAGACGACATACCCTGAAAGGCAATGGGTATCTACACTACAGAAATGACTGACCTTCGAAAAATTGTGGTTAGGGAACTTGGTCAGGTTCTGTGTGTCCAACTGCATTTGCATTTAGAAGAAGAGTAAGTGAATGTGGACTATAAAACTCGGAGGACTAGGCCTAATTCTCCCCCTCTAACCCACCTAGAAAGCTTCTTCAGAAGCCTGGTGACTTGTGTGCCCTTGACCAAAGACTTGGCCTCCACTTCTCATAAGAGACAGACTATGAAACTTATTGCTGTAATCAAGGATGCCGCAAAATATGACATTTATTATTTTACAAGGACCCTCAGGAGAACTATTTGATAAGAATGGCTATATTGCTTTCCTGAGCAACTGGTTTATTTTTACTTTACAGACACTAAATCCTATGACCTTTCATATTCCCCTCTTCATGGTGGCTGCTAGGAAGCTCAGAGCCAAATTTACAACCCACCTGTAGTCCAACCTTGAATTCTTAATGACAGGTATTTAATGGGTAATCAGACCACTTGACTCCATTCTACTTCCTTGTTATTACTTCTCTTTGTCTCAAATTTTGAAAATTATATGGGTTATATAATCTTGGAACTCCGCCTACATCATAGTAAGCTACTGTAAATCTTTTTTTTTTTTTTTTTTCTTTTAACATTAAGATAAAATACTTACATCTGACCTTGGACTCAGAGGTTTTGCAGTCTCTTTTAGGCAAAAACTGTCTTGACAAAGTGACATAATGAGTATTTAGGGCCACGTTTCCTGGAACCCTGCTGTCTCAGGAGCATCCCCGATACAGTGTCCCTTTGCAGGGTTTTCTACACTCACCTACCCACATTTTGGTTTCAAACTACAATGTGAATTTATTGGTCTTCCTTTCTAACATTTTTAGAAATGTTACATGGACACAGATTATGAGGTGATTTTGTGTTTCTTCCCAAGACTTAGAAGTAAATTCGCTTTCTCATGGTAACAAGTCCAAAAGAGAATTTAGTTTCCTCTAATCTTATTCTATGTTAAAAATATCTTTAAGCGTTCGAAAACCTGTAATTGCTGAGAGATTTGTACTTAACAACAAATCTCAAGTATCTAGCCTTAGGCATTTACAATTCCAACAATAACAATAACAAAGATAAAACAATTATTGCTTGCAATAAATGATCCTGACCAATGACTTTTAGAAGAATGCTCAATGGGTAACTTTCATTTTCATGACTAGGGGGTAGGGTTGAGAGTCGGAAGCATTCAGCCAGATGTAAGCGTGGAAAAGTAAATGATCTAAATGAGCCACCCATTTCTCAACATACTCCTCTGGGAGACTGGCTTCTCTTTCCTGGCATTTGCTGCAGAGGCAACTTCTCTTCTGGGGTCTTTTTAAGCTCATATCCAAGGGGTACCTCTGAACAGGACATATTTTTCTAGTTTATCTGTGATACAGTAAGTGAGTGAGGTGAACATTTTCAATACGATCTGCATCATGTTCTTCCCTGTGCAAGTTCATATTTTGGTTGCAATGATAACCATAAATATTTAACATTGTAAAAGCTGTGGCTTTCCAGCCCCAACTGTCCGATGGGAGACAATGTTGCATGCATTCATTTACAGCCCATTTTCATTTCAAACTGGTCGATAATATTTCATAAGGTAGGAAACCAGATGGCATGATTTTGGTGGAGAGAGGAAAAGAGCAGAGGGTGGCTTATAGGCCCATAGACCAAATTCTGAGAGGAAGAATAGCAATGGTTTTGTATTCAGGGACACTTTGGTTTGTTTTTCTTAATCTTAATGTTTTCTTTTTTTTTTTTTTTCAAACCAAAGCAATTAGTAATATTTTAAGAAGATGTGCTGTTTCCCTCCCCCCACCACTCACGTGCATACACACACACGCACACACACATTCACTCTCTCATGCCCACATAGCAGAAAATGTTCTGATGAGAGGTATTTCTGCTCATGGACAAAGAGACAGGAAGGAGAGCTCTGCCCAGCAAAGCTGGACACAATGTCTTTGCATTGGAGCCCATTGAACATAGGTGGTGTTTTGAAAAATGACCCCCAGCTGGCACTTGCATTATACCAAATGATCTATTTGAATGCCATTATATAAGCAAGTACTTTCTGAATTTGTACAGTCTAATTCTCATCAATTTCACTTTCAATTTAGAAGAGAAATGATAATCACTTGGAGGAAAGAAGAATAAGAAGGATGAGAGGAGGAGGAGAAGGAGAAGAAGGGGGAAAAGGAGGAGAAGGGGGAGGAGAAGGAGAGGGGGAAGGAAAAGAAGGAGAAAACAACGCACAGCAGAGGACAGTGCCCTCATGTTCCAGAGTGGTTTTTCATTCAATGTTTTCTGTAGATTTTTAAATAAAGCCCAAGCTGACAAGTAAAGGGTTAAGTGGAAATAAATTCTTTCATTTTAGCTGGGACTGTAGAAAAATGGATGACTAATAAAATATTCTAGTTCTGAAAGCCCTACAATAGGATGTGTTAAAATACATAAATTTAAATTCAATGACATGAATGTTATTGTTGTATATCTATATGCCAATGTGTGAGCCAACTTTTACTTTAGATAATTCAGTGGCTATTGATTTTTTATTTTATATATGTAATAACATGCTCCTCAGTTCAGAAGAATCAAAATACTGATGTTCAGCAATTTTCGCCTTCAAAGACCTTTCCCAGTGTAACTAGGTAAAGTCCAGGCTCCGCCGCACAGCACTGCGGTGAGCTCCAGGTGCTGAAAGCAGAGAGCTCAAGGCTGGGGCCCAGAGCACACCACCCTGTGGGATTGTCTCCTTTCTGCTTCCCTTTGTCCGGAAATGAAAGACTCACTTGAGAGACATGGCAGCAGAAACACAGAAGGAGCAAAGCAAAGTTATATGCCCACAGTGAGGGCACATATGGGTCCTAGGCTGGGCTCATGGGTCTGCACCACTGTCGTTTCAACCACACACCAGGCCAAATCCCATGAATCTCCATTGTCCCTTCAAAAAACAGATAGTTAGGACTCATTTAATGGCAAATGACTAAAAAACTAGTTGTGCAATGAAAAAATGCTATTCCCATAACTGAAGAGTCTAATTGTAAGGTTGACACTAGGTCAGACTTGATCCAGTGGCCCTGATGATGCCACCCAGCACCTGGTACCTCTCCTTCTCTCTGGCTGGCACCACCTTCACTTTCAGACTGCTTGCGGTGGCCTCCTTAGGAACTGCAGTCTCTTGTCTTGGCAACTTCTCTTAAACTTCTGCAGTCAAGTTTAAGAATCATTGCTTAGTCCTTTACTACACAAATTATGGTCCATGGATGAGCAGCAAAAGCATCGCTGTTTGTCAGAAGTGAAAAATATCAAATCCCAGTTCATACCCACTGAACCAAAATCTGCATTTTAGTAAGATCCCAAGTGATTCCTATCTACCCTAAAGTGGAAAAGCAGCACTGTATTAGATCCACATGACTTTTACCTTATAATGTTCTTGCAGAAGCAATGGTGGAATTATTTTAGTCATGTTTAAGATGTCATGGAAATGAGAGAGATGTCAGAACACAGGAACTTAAAAGGAAGCAGTAAAATTTGACTTGTAAATATAAGAGACTTTGTTTTCTAAATACAGATCATCTCCAAATCAGCTATCAGGCTCATTGTGAACACAAGAACAAGATTATTCTAGTCATTTCCAACTTCCCACTCTCATACCTCTCCTCAAGGGCAAGGGGGAGGAGGGTTTTCCTCCAGTCTGCATAGCCCAGTCGATTTTCCTCTGATCCCTATTCCTTGGAGGTAAAATAGAGTGCTTGGCCTGAGCCAATCAGGGCCCACCTATCAGGGAGCTTGGGCAATGTCATCCATCTCAAATGGGATAGAAGCGGATGGAGACGGGGTATATTCTGGAAGGAAAATCAGTTCCCATTGAAGGGGAGCCATGAAGGTATGGATGCAGACATCAACTGTTCCCTACAACAACTTGTAGTTTCTTGTTTAGTGACGCCTTTTTCTACACATCTTGATTTTATTTTCTTTTGCCACAAAGTCACCTGAGGAAGTCAGTGGGTGACGTCAGTGCCAGTTGCAGGCTGGATTGAGACTCGCACGATCCTTTGATCTCCATCTTCTAGTCCTGGTTCTGAGTCTCTGGAGCGAAGGGCTGGCCGTGATGGCAGACACCTGGCACGCAGGCCGCTGTGCTCCCTTCTCCATCCTACGGCAGACACCACCATCCATCACAGGACTTTTTCCTGTGCGGTCCAGATGTGGCCTCAGAGACCTCCTTAAACAGTCCTCTGGACAGCCCCCACGAATGTATTAGTGTTGACAAGTGAGATAAAATGTATTTGCCATCCCTGGAAAGGCTTACACACCAACGACCCAAACTACCAATGCATTTCACTCGTGTACTAAGAGCACTCACAAACACATATGCACATATACCTCAGCGTTTCTCAAAATGTGCTCTGCAGATCTCTTGCATCAGCATCCCCTTGTGTTCTTATTAAAATGCAGATTTCAGAGACCTATTCTAGAGCTCTAAAATCAGAATCCTCTCAAAATAACAGTCTTAAATACTCAGAGGGCTAGCACACACAGCTTCTTTTCTACTAGGTCTCTGATACGTTAATTCATTTTTGTGTATATTCTTTCAGCAAGTAATTGAGCTACGGTGTACAGGCCCTGGGCTAGTTCGTGTGAGTTAAATCAGGACAGTGCAAATAAAGCATTCTTAGACCCACAAGTTCCTTGTAGGGTGGTATTATTTCAGACACATGGGTGGTGGTCTGCCTTGAATCTGATTGATTCTGCCTTAGGGTTTTCATTTTTAGGAGTTAGTCAAGGAGTCCCTGATGTTGACTATCTGTAGTAGTGAACACACCTCACACAAGGACAAACAAAAACCAGTTCTTACACACACATGCACACAATCACATGCATCCACACAATCACACGCATGCACACATGTGCATGCAGGTACACATCCCTGGTTTTAATAAATACATTTTTGTCTAAAATAAAAACAAAATTCCCAAATCTGAAACTATTTATCTTCCTCAACAACCTCCGAGGTTTTTAGAACCGCAAATATTTTCAATGAGTAAAAGGTCTCCTGAGAACCCCTAATTACTGTTTTCTCTGAAAACACTCTAAGATCAGAAGTCTTCTTCCTGGGTCTAGTACACATTTCTCTCCCCCCAGATTATGGCTTTTGTCAGACACATTCATGCAGGCAGTGCATTTACGGTGTGACCACCACATCCCAGGCCTTGTTCTAGACCCTGGGGATGCCACTTTTCCAGAACTTCCATTCCATTGGGACAGACACAGCTGGTCAGCACACAGCAGGGACTTCATACTCCCACCCTTCACACTACAGTGTCAGGCTGCAAGCTAGCTTGTTCTTCAAACGAACCTTCCCAACTCTGTCACTGCCACCTCCCGAAGCCCCAGCTCTTTGCCAATCCTCACTGAAAAACACAAACTGGCCCAAACTTCCTGCGTGGCTGTGGTGCTGGGGGAGATAAAAATGCACATTTCCCATGGACATGGACAACAGGTGGGATTGACTTTGGGGGGAAAGGGTGGGTGGGGAGGAGGACAGAGGGGAGCAAAAAAGGGATGGATGTAATACAACAACAATAAAATTAAAAGAAAAAAAATGCACATTTCGCTTCAAGGCCTCAGGATAGCATCTGGTCTATTTCTTGGATGCCCATCTAGTTTTCCCTAGTGTGCCCCCTGAATTCCCCTTACTGACCTTCATTTTCACATTTTAGGGCAATGCAAAGGCAGTGGAGCACCTATGGCTGCATCGCGGCCAGGAAAGAGAAGACCCATTTTGCCCACACTTACTGCAGGTAGGGAGAGGGTCAGGGACAACATGGGGGTGTTTTCCACCCCGGCACTCCTGACAGAACCATCCTGCTCATCTAATAACTGTGCTTTCAGGGCAAATCCAAAGCCTTCGTTGTCTTTCTGCTCCTGGGGACAGCGGCTCCACCAGAAAATACTTGGAGTCGTTGGGGAAGAAAATCGAAGGCTCTCTGGGAACAGTGTGCCTCTGATCCCACTCCTTTCATGCCCTAGGAAAAGAAAAGAGGCCCCTGTGAAAACCCGTCCTGGGGCTTCCCAACCAGTTAAATGCCAGGGAGAGAGAGAAAGGGGAACATTCTAAATAAAAGCAAAGTCTTTGAAATACTTCAAAGAAACATTTCTCCTATTCAGAAGTCAAGAGCACATCTGGCTGGCGGTGAAAAGAGAAGTGGTGTCATCTGGGCAGAAATGTTCTCTTCAAATATGTCCTTTCAGAGAAGCAAGAAAGGAGAGCATAGCAGACTGAGAGAGGAATAATACAGCGAGCAAAGGGAAGTTAAAGGGAAAAAGAAAAAAGAAAAAAACCCTTCCTAAATCTTGTAATGTTTTAGGAGGGCTTATTAGAGCAAAAATTAAGTGTCATACAGAGCTCTGCTCCAGTATTGATGGCCTTTATTCAAAGAGCCATCACCCTGTAAACTCACTTTAACAACTCCCCTCAGATGAAATATAAAAATTAAAGACATTTACAACGCAGCTTAGTAGCAGATGTAGTCGTCCTGTTGGGGCTTAGATCAAATAGTGATGTAAACCCCAGCAGGATAGCCGGTCTTATGAAAAAGTCCTTAACAACAGCCCCCAAAAAATCTTGGAAATCTTACAAAACATGTTTCCCATTCTCTCCCAACCTCCAGGGTCCCCCTTCCTTCCCCGGACCCCTCCCATGATCTGCTAGACTCCTTTTCCATTGTCATCCTTGTCTGGAGTCCTTATGAGTCACTCTACTCGTAGCAACTGGACCAAAAAAATTCTGTTTGGGCTTCTGGTTATCTTCTCCCTCTAGTCATCTTCCTCATCATCGCTGGGGGAGCACCAGGGTGAGGGTGCGCTGAGCAGCCTGGGAAAGAGACTCAATGTACCCAGAGCTCAAATGAGGATTGAGGTCTGACCCTCCCCTTGGATGGGTCATCCCCATTTTTCTCTCCTTCTCTTCCAGCTCCCATTTATCCACCTAAAGGAAGGAGATGGGAAGGGTGTTTCCAATTTGACTCGAGGGCTGACTCACTCAACAGAGTGGGAAACACATCTGTAACAAACATTTATATGGTGTAACAAACGCAGGTGAAGGACTTCTCCTTGCTTCACCCTTTCCAACAGGGATTTTCTGAGGACTTACCCTGGCTACCATCTTCATGCACCTCAACCCACCCACCCACAGAGTCAGTACATACATGCAAAAGGTGTAATTGTGTGCCTAGGGCTGCCAGGCACTGGGCCAGGTGCAGGAGGCATGGGCATGATTGTCCTGTCAGCTAGGGTTCTCTTCGCCCTTGAGTTTACATGCCCATGGAAAAGCTTTGGAAAGAGAAAGAATTTAGACAATGGAAGCAGAGAGGGGCATAAATAAGTTGCATCTGAGAATTTCTGGTTGGTAGGTTCAGCTTTTTAAGAGTCACCCCAACTCTTAATGAAGCCAGTGACCTCTCTTGCCCCCTTCACAGTATATTGGAAAAGAGTCACTTGCCCTGGAGCCCTAGGTCTTGTCCCTGGACTCCTCTTTCCTGGCAGATGATCAGTTAGTCAATAAGCTGGGAGTGGCAGTGTTAGATATTTGACCATAACTTGGACCGGATAGAGGCCAAGAAGCTGGAAAATAAGGAAGAATCCCAAGGGGCTTCATGAACAATGGAACATGTCCTGCCCTGTAATGAGCTCCACTTGGAGGGTAGGTCAGGACCAGCTTCCTTGGGAGCAACCTGAGAAAAAACCAAAATAATGTGTTATCACCTCAGCTGGCTGAACCAAGGCCAGTGGGAACATTGTCCCAGGGAGCCCTGAAAGCAGTAAATGAGAGGCTAGCTTGGATGTCACAAGGAGTTTAAGAAGGTTGGAGACATTCCAGAGCTAAGTGAGGGCTTTCTAAGGCCATGCAGTCTAGAGTTTTCCAACACCCAAGCCAGTACTTACAGCTTGAACTCACGCCCTCCCTGCCCTCTTCTCCTTTGCTTTACCCAGGAGATCTGCAATACGATTGGGTTGCAAACAGCTTTCTGGTCCATCCCCATGCCTCCCGTCAGGCTTGGCTGCATTTGGTTTCACACATGCTCTAATCTGAAACCAAACCCTGGAGGTTGGCTGCTGGGGTGGGAGTCCATGCTGGTATGACCAGTGATCAAGGAATATCCTCTCTCTGGATCCTGACAAGAAATGACCTCAAAAGTAACTTTCTCACTCACTCTCTCACGTGCATGTCCTCCCACTCACACCTCACACATGCACAGATGCAGACGGCCACAGTCCCTGGGCGTAACTTTGCCACACTCAGGGCCACTTGGTACAGAAGGCAGCCTTTACCTCCACCAAATGCAAGGTCTAATCTGTGAAGAGAATGCGTGCTTCTGTAAAGAATCAAAGAAGATAATAGTTACAGCCTATGTCACAGGCGTGGACTAATCTTCGATTAAATAATGATATTCAGATGACATTTCTTGGCAACTGGCAGACCAGCTGGAAAAATAAGTCAGAATTTCCACCGAGAATAGATTGTTTTGCCACCCAAAGCTGGCCAAGTGTAAACAGCAGAGGCTCTAAATTCATATGAACAAAAGGTCCCAGCACTGTGGCTGGCGGAGGGGCTCCTTCTTCTCTGCTCATAGAACTGCACACGCTGGTTTGCAGATGTGTGTGAAGTGCATATGAAATTTCATATCTGCTGTGCCCACTTGTCTGTCTCTCTCCTCTTTGTCCTGGGATACCTGGCCTTTGAAATTTACTAGCCCAGCTCCTCATTTTTCAGTTGAAGAAACTGAAGTCCAGCAAGCGGGAGAGTGGGAGGGACTTGCCCAAGGTCACAGCAAGCCAGGCATCCTGACTGTCATTCCACC
Source organism: Noctilio leporinus (assembly GCA_004026585.1). Taxonomy (NCBI): domain Eukaryota; kingdom Metazoa; phylum Chordata; class Mammalia; order Chiroptera; family Noctilionidae; genus Noctilio; species Noctilio leporinus. The sequence goes on from PVIW01000539.1 coordinate 336,966, forward strand.
ACTCTTTTGAGCACATTCCGACCTCCACGGAGCTGGCTGGTGGAACCCGTAAGCGCCCACCATGAAATGCAAGGTGCGCATGGGAGCCAGAGTCACTGGGGCTGGTGTGTGAAACAGGTGTCTGTGTAACGTGAGGTGATGGGAAAACGCGCACTTTGGCTCTGGACAGACCAGGTCTACTGTCAATATCCCAACAGGAAAGAGATGGCGACCTTAACAGGGAGCTACTTATAAAAGGTGGGCTTTTCAAGGGATGTCTATTGGGGATCCTACAGAAACCAGCGTGAACAACAGCAACGGGTGGTTCTGGTTCCTAGACCTGAAGGAGGCTAGCGGAGGGATAAGTGCTCAATCCAGAGAGAGTAGTTTGATCTCCGGTGGGGGACTCAGTCAACCAGGGACACCTACAGAGAGGAAGCTGGGAATCAATACTGCGACCTCACCCTTCTCTATTTTCTCAATCCAGCTGTGCCTCTCTGGGTGAGAGAGGAGCTGGAGGCTGGGGGCAGGGCCATGGTGGAGCCATATACTGAGCCTCCCCTGGAAGAGAGTGGCGATTGGGTCTAGAGGGAAAACAGAATATCCCCACATCTGGGTTCAACTCTCTAGCAGCTTTGAGACTTGGGGAAAATGGTACAACTCCCCGCCTTTGGGTCGCTCATGCGTGAGATGGATATAGTACCACCCACCTTGAGAAGTTCAGCCACTCTTAGAGCTGGTGTATGTACAGCTTCAAGCTTAAGGCCCAGCACATTTGGTCCAATCCTTCCTCTGAGCAACATGAGGCCCCTGGACAATTTGGCAATAGAAACCTTAAGCCTTACACTTTCGCAGACCTTTTGATCCAGCAATTCTGCTTCTAGGAATTAGTCTCAAGGAACTAATCCAGCAAATGCACAAAATTATAACGTTTTTGCCACACCACTACTTACAATGTGAAAACTGGAAGCTGCTTTACTCCCTGTATCCACCAGGCTCTTAGATGAAAACAACAGAGGTGGATTCTGGATGAGGTAAGTAGGAAAGACGTCGAATTGAGCGAACGCTAGCAGACTCACTGTTGGCCAGAGGAGGCCAGGCTGGTTTAGTGGATGAGAACATTTGGCCTCCTCCTCCTGCACCTTTGAGTTTGTGGCCGATAATTTGTGGGTGATGATGTGTAAACCAAGGCCCCCAGACACCCACTTGTTCCTACCAACTTGTGTGGGGCAAACCAGCTAGTCCCTACCACCCAAAGTCATGCTTTGTAGGTGCACACAGGTGCATCCTGGAGGAGGAAGATGTGCTGGAAAAACTCAGAGCTCAATGCCAAGCACAGACCGAGGTTCTTCAGCGAGCTTTCAGCTCACCGGTTCACAAAGTGTATCCCTAAGAGTCCAGAGATCAGTATGATCTTGGGAAAAGTGGACCTGATGTTGGTCCTGTGCCTGGCAATGTTGATGTCCCACTCAGATCTTTTTTACTAGGCCACTGTGCCCAGCAAGGTGCTGTCACTGTGGTCTGGTGACAGCTCCCAGCTGCTTGTCTCAGCTGAGAAGGCTGAGGCAGTGCTATGCTTGAGCAAAGTCTCTTCATCCCCTGACCCTGAGGTTCAGGCAAAGACCAGACTTTATTGGAGATGACAACCTTGCTCTGCTCTTTCTCCTTCCCCAATTTATCAGGTTTCCCTGAGGAGCATCCCCTTGATAAATCGGGTGTACTCAGTCCTTTTCTCAAGCTCTGCCATTTCTAGGGAAATGGACTTAGATTTGAGCCTGGCCTTGAATTCTTTTCTGCACCTGTTCCTGGGCCTTTGCTCATTTTGCTCTCAGTTTTGAGTCTGGCTGTTGGTGCCAGGCCCACTTCAACAGCAGAAGGAAAAGGTGTACGGTGTCAAGGCAGTGTTGGCATTTATCCGGGGCCATCACTGTGTTTTGATCCTCTCATGGAAGGATTTACCCTCATGTGCCCTGGGCCTGGTGTCTGTGGGGTTGTCCGGTCGGCAGCCACTGAACCCACCATGGGCTGTTGTGGCCCACGCTACGTGGACCAGGCCAACTTGAAACAGGTGAGGCAGCAGAGGCAGAAGTTCTTGCCCTAAACAGAGACCAACAGCAGAGTCACACTCAGAGTTACGCTCTAGCTGGACTTTCGTTCTAGCTCTACAACCAAGGAGCAGCTAGACCCTGAGCAGCAGTTTTTCTCATGGGGTGCTTTACCCTCCTCTGAGTACCCCAGTCTTGGTCTTCCTGGAACTCAGCTGGATGTCTGGCCTAAAGAAATGAAAGTGATTGTTATAATTATCAACAAGCACACAAGTAATCTTTGTCAAGCGAATGAAAGAATTCTCAGTGGGACAGGGCTCCTTGGACTCAGAAGGGCAGTCATCCCCTTTGGGGAGAGTTGATTTATCCAACAGCCAAGCTTGGTTATCAAGGCAGCCCACGGGTGAGCTTAGGTTGACAAAAAAAAAAAAAAGAGCACCGATTGTTATTACCTATAAGTCATCAACTTAGGAAAAAGGAGAAAGGAAGGGACGAGCACTTGTGAAGGGATAAGACACCTGTATTCATCTGCGCAGAGTTCACACTGGCCCACTGGGCCACCTTTATGACCAGCGTGTTTTCTATAGGTCATATTCTATACCTGCTTTGTACAAAGTGTTACATAAAGATGTCTCAGTTGAGGCTTCTATCCCCAAGGACCTCACAATTTCAAATCAACAGACATATAAGGATGAGATACTTTACTGCATTAATTCATTAAATCCTCACTGCAGCTGGCTGAGATGGGTTACACAACCTTTTAGTGTCAGAGACCCTCAGCACTCCACAGAGCAATGATGTGAAGTGAGCACCACAATAAGCCCTTATTGTTGTTGAAACCCTTTATTGAACTTAATGTCCCTTTGACATATCAATATCCTGGCATCCAACATGGAAAGCATGCCTCCTTTCTTTTGATCACCTCCCCTTTTTCCTAATCCTTTCGGTCTTCCTTCTCCCATGTCACCTGTAACATCTCCCTGAGCACTGAATTCCATAAGTTAGTTCTTGCTCCCAAGCTCTCAGCCCTGGCCTAGCTTGGATCATTGCAGGACTGTATTCTCTAATGGTTTCCTGACTCTCACTCATTCCTCACGTAGTAAGCCATTCTCATCATTGTCTTCCTCACCTAGCCCTCCAGCCACATTGCAGACCTTTGGCGAGGGGCTCAAACTCTTGTCCAGTCCATCGTGGTGAACTTGGATTCTGCCTTTTTGAGAACAACTCTGCCTGGGACTAGGAAGTGATGATCGCCCAGGAGCAGAGCTGGCGAGGACGTCTGTCTGAACCAGAAATCACACTGCTTCTCAAATGTCCATGCCTTTTTTAATCACCTGGGAATCTTGTTAATGTGCAGCTTCTGATTAGGTAGGTCAGGGGTGGGGCCTGAGATTCTGTATTTCTAGTGAGTTCCCAGGTGAGGCCAGTCCTGCTGGCCCCTAGACTGTAGTTTGAACAGGAAGGTGCTACAAGTCACCTTCAAGGATGAAGGAAGGGATTTCTTAGTTCAAGACAAGTGAAGCTATCAAAAAAATCAGCAAGAAAGCACTTTATCAAACATTTTCCATAGGCTAGATGCTGTGTTAAATGTTAAATGTTTTGCATAGTGTCACTTAAGCCCTCCAATAACCCCATAAACTACATACCATTATTGTTCCCATTTCCTATATGAGAAAACAGAGGGGCAGCAAGATGAAGGAACGGGTCCCAGGTTACTCAGGTAGAAAACGGTGGAGCTGCAATTGAAACCGCAGATTAATTCTCTTAACCCACCTGCCACTCAGAGGAGGCACTGAAGGACTGTGAAGGACTGAAGCTGAAGGCACATCTGAGAATGAATGCAACATTCCACCAATGGTGGCTACTGGAAATCTAGTAGGAGCTGACACTGGTCTTCTGACATACATTTTCTCTTATCCTTGGATATGCTAGAAATAGGTACTCCTATCAGAGAGGCTGAGAAAGAATGAGAAGAGAGGAGAGAGGAGGGAGAGAGAGAGAGAGAGAGCGAGCGAGCGAGAGAGAGAGAGAGAGAGAGAGAGAGAGAGAAAGAGATGTTCAGAGGCAGAAAGGATAAAAATGAGATTCCAATGTCCTTGCCCTCGTGTGCCCTGGGCCTGGTGTCTGTGGGGTTGTCCGGTCAGCAGCCACTGAACCCACCATGGGCTGTTGTGGCCCACGCTACGTGGACCAGGCCAACCTGAAACAGGTGAGGCAGCAGAGGCAGAAGTTCTTGCCCTAAACAGAGACCAACAGCAGAGTCACACTCAGAGTTACGCTCTGGCTGGACTTTCGTTCTAGCTCTACAACCAAGGAGCAGCTAGGCCCTGAGCAGCAGTTTTTCTTCCTTGGGTTCCTTTTATCATTTGGAAGGCTGTAGGCAGGCCTGGCTGCCTAATCGATGGGGCCAGGTGCACAGTGAAACCATGAGCTTCCTGTTTAAAATACTATCACAAATTTCAAGGTGGCAAAGGCAGAGCATTAAACCCAGAGAGGACTCTTCTAAGCGTGGAGACTTGTGTGACCGCACAGGTCACCTGCCCCTGAAACCAGCCCTGGTGATGGGGTGGAACTATATAGTGACAAGTGACCCTTCAGGCTGTTATTCAACCATGGTTGGTTTTCATCTGTTTTCTGCTCTTAGCCCCACCGTGTTATCTATTATTTATACGTCACCCAGATAATATTTGCGGCAGCCTCTCTCTGGCTGTACCTCTCTCTGGCATCCCACAGGATCCCCTCCCTCCTTCTCCCACCTGCCCTACCTTCCAGCGACCTCTCTTGTAAGAATTGCTGTCTCATCAATGGGAGGAAGTTGCCCCAAATCTGTCACCATCTTGGAGACAAGGAGCAGCAGGGGTGAGAGGAATGAGAACATGCCCTGTCTCTGTACTGGATCTCATCCTTCTCATAACTCCTTCCTTTCCTGGTTCTTTCCAGACCTCTCAAGAATGGGAACAGAAAGGCAAAGAGAAAAGGGTGAGTCAGCAGCTCAAGTGCTGTCCTTGCTTCCTCCCTCTCCACCAGGGAGCAAATACCTCAGTTCCCAAACTCTCTGAGTCAGGGAGGTCGCCTCCAGGACATCTGCCTGTTTATGGGAACCATGCCAGCTAGCAACAGCTGCTGAAATGAGCCCAGGAGGCATCATTTCCTGTGGCCGGAAGACCAGACCAGGTGGACTGCTGCCCCTCAACCCCCCATGGCTGGTGGCCTTGGTACAGGGAGGGTGCCGGCTACCCAGGACCCTTTCAGAGACTCAGCCCCAGAGAGCCCATACCAGTATCTTCTCTTGGATGATGAGCTTCAGGGTTATGAAAGGGTGAAAGAGAGAGGCAGCCCCTTACAGATCAGACTCTGGAGGTACAAGCGGAAGCCCCGATCAGAGTGTCTGGAGTCGTGGGGTCTCTCTTGGGTTTTCACACTGATGTTAGGCAAAAAACTTTTCCCCTTGATATTCTCCGGGCCTCAGTTTCCTCATCCATAAAGTGGGAAATCTCCTTTGCTCCTTCTCCTAGGCAGAACTTTCTGGTTGCCCAAGCATACAATTCATGACTTGATCAGGGCAAGTCATTGTGATCTGGTTAGTTAATTATATCACTGACTACCTCTCTGGGGGGTCAGCTCCTTAGGAGCAGGAGATTTTCTCCGTCTTTCCCTAGTGCCCCTTTCAGCCTAATACTCCAACCATCTGTGTCTTAGATACTTAGGCTGTACTGGGAACATTAGTGCACAGGAAACAACTGCATGCCACACATTTGTTAAGGTGACAACATTGTATACCCACTCCTTGCAACACCTGGGGAGAGATTTATATGAAGAGAAACTCAAGGTCTCTGACCTCAAAGCAAGACCAAAGAATACTATTGGAAGCCTTCATGCCCCTCCTCACCATCCCATCTTTCTCTGACTCCTGCCTGCCACCGACCACTGGTAAATTTTGTCCTCTATCATCTGACTGCTATAGCCCTGCATCCTGTCAACATAGGATGGCCGTGCAAGTCATGGATGGTACAAGAAGGAGTGGCGCCACTCTCTGAGGAGGGTTCAAGGTCTCGCCCCACACAGTGAGGCAATTCCTGCTACTGGTCCTTGGAGAGCAGGTGTGAACTTCACTCTGTGGGGAGGTGTCTGAGGGACTAAAAGGAGGTGAGGAAATTCTGGAAGCAACATCTGCTTCCCCTGGGAGCCAGAAAGGATTGAGAACAGGCCTGCCAGCCTTCGGGGAAGCACAGAGCTCTACAGACTGGTAAACTCTTGGCAGTTTGCTCAGCTCATTCCCTGACTCTCTCCCCTGGAGGGCGAGGAACACTTTGGGGAGTTGAAGCCATGGGACCAAGAAAAGGTTGGTATTGTGGATTGAATTGAGTCCCTCCCAAATTCTTATGTTAAAGCCCTAACCCCCAATGTGAGTGTATTTGGAAACAAGATTATTAAGAAGATAATTACGATTAAATGAGATCACGAGTGGGGTCTATTCTGAGCACTGGTATCCTTATAAGAAGAGACACAGAGATCTGTCTTTCCACACAGCAGAGAAGCAGCCATGTGAGGACATACTGAGAAGGCGGCTGGCTGCAATCCAGGAAGAGAGGCCTCACTAGAAGCCATCCTACTGGCACCCTGAGCTCAGACTGCTACCCTCCAGAGATGTAAGAAAATAGATTTCTGTTGTTAGGGCAGTTCAGCTGACTAAGACAGTTGGTACCTGATTGGGGACAGATATCACAGGGTATGGGCTAAGGAAAAGGTTTTATGGAGAAGGGGAAGTGATAAAACTCAGCGAGTGAAGGCACCATTCTCCCATTGTGCTTGAGATGGTGGTGGGGAGCTATTTCTGGGGTGGTGAGCATTTTCACTCTCATATAGGGATTTTGTCCTTCCTGAGGATTTCCCTTCTTACAGGACAAACCAGAGGGGAACCACATCTCTGGGGCAACAATTAGGCCACTTCTGTACAGTGCAGGCTGGCATCTAGGCCAGCGTTTACCAGAGTTGTCTGTGGACACCAGCTCCCAGCACCTGGAGCCCATGAAACCAACGTGACTGTGGATAGTTGAGCTCAGACATGGGCAACACCCCACCCCCTGCCTGCAGATTTGGGGCCTCTGGTGCCAGCAAGGCTGTTGTCCAGACAAGGTGGAAGGAGCATGAGGGGCATTCCAGACAACCCGGGTATTTTTATCCAGAGCAGATATGCTGGTGGAAAAGGAAGTAAACCCATAAAAGGTCAGAGTTAGGGCTCTCCTTCTTAGAACTGACTTTCCAGATTTTAGGTTTTGCTCTTATGAAAAGAGCAACATTTCTTCTGCACAGTGAGCAGACCAGGAGCCAAGTTGTCCAGGGAAGGACCCTATGGGACTCAGGTGATGCTGGGCAGCTCAGCACCTCGAGGCCAATGAGACCTCATGACTCTGGATGCTCCCGAGATGGCAGTGGCCTCCTCTGTGCCAGAGGAGGTGCCGACTGGGCAAGAAGTCACGGTGCTCACATGCTGGAGGGCCTGTGCCGAGTCCTGGTGGGTGGGCTGTGCCCAGATTATTTTCCTACCATCATTGTCTGCCTTTATCAAAATGCGTGTGTCTGGTGAGTGGGAGCCTAGGATGCAAACACCTTATCTTTGCTGGGCTTTGCTTCTTCCAAAGGCCTTGGCCGCTGAAACAAGGCACCTACAGTGAGGGATCGCCCATAGCTGTACACATGCAAGCAGGTGTGTATCCATGTACATGTAATATTTCTGCACATGTGCTGGTTCTGGAGCCAAGAAGAATGGAGATGGGATGGACCTCGTAGAACAGGCTGCTAGGTACGTCCAAAATGTTGGAGCCAGAGCCCCCGGCCCGGGGCCTCAGACGGCACAGATGCTTCTTTGCTGGTTGGCGATTCTGACTGGGTTCTTTGTGACATGGCTGGGCCTGCAGGGTCATGGGACCCTGCCTGGAGCTCAGCATGTCTGCCTTCCTCCTCCATGAACTTCTTCAGCATTTTCAGCTTCCCATCCCTCAAAGCCCAACTCAGAGAGGTACCCTGACCAATCATCCCAGCCCAAGGCGAAAGCTCTCTCTTTCCAATTCTTACAAGTTGCACCACTTGTACACCTGGCACAGGCCGTAGACAGCTCTCTGTGACTTAGGTTACTTCTGTTAAGCTGCAGGATTCCTGAGGGCTGAGACACTGTCACCACAAGTACTGGCTCCCCTTGGTCTCTGGCCCTGCGCTGTTCAGTGAATATTAGTGCTCTGCTGGTGACCGATCTCTCTGCCACACCGTCATTTCCTCTAGGGCCACCAGCAGTCCCACTCCTTCAGCTGACGTCTCCCCTGGGGGTGGGGGTTGTTCTCCGTGTACTTTTTTCTCTAGAGCCCAACCGTGAGCAGCCAGGCTTTGGCCCCCCTCCGACCCCCACACCCCTAGTGCTTTATGAGGTCTGACTCGACATGAAGCTAGCAAAGACAACAAAGATTAAAGCATGTCTGTACAGTTTGATCACCGCCTGTCCTTCTTCTGCCCTGGGGAATGCCCCAGCTTTGGTAGGTTTCATTGTCACTTTGCAGCATAGTGAACTTCAAAATGTATATTAAAAAGTCCAGTCCAGTCGTGGCAGGATGGCTCAGTTGGATGGGGCATCATCTTATACAGCAAAAGGCTGTGGGTTCAATTCCTGCTCTGGACACCTATGGGAGACAACCAATCGATGTTTCCCTCTCACAGCAATGTTCTTTTTTTTTCTTTCTCAAATCAATAGACATATCTTTGGGTAAGGATTAAAAAAAAAGTCCAGTTTCATTTTCTCACCCAACATAAGGCCTCCGCTGTTCCCAGCTCAGCCCTGACAGGCGGTGGTTAGCTTCTTCACTGTTTTCCCTTAGCGCTCCTTTTCTAAGGACAGCAGTTGCTAGCTCTGTGGGGCTGGAGCAGAGAGGAGAGTTGTGACAAAGAGCAGGGAAGGTTTTCTTGCCTGATCCATCTTAACCTGGCACTGGGGACTCCAGGGGTGGCACATGCAGGCACCCTGGCTCATTTTCCTAGGGGTCCGGCTATGCATGGGAGAAGCTTGTGACCTGCCCCTCTCAACCTCCTTTGTTGGGACCACTTCCAACCTCCTCCTACTGCAGCTGCCTTGCGAGACCTTTTTGAGACAAAATAAACATGCTGCCTACTGTAGGTCCACCTGGTCCACAGGCATCCTCTCTCTGCCTGCGGGGGAACCACAGCGTGTGCTTGTTGTCGCCTTCTCTGTCTCCTGCAACATGACGTGGTTATCCTCCCTCACCTCCAGATTCCTTCTCCAGACAAGCTTCAGGCATAAGCCAGGTGTCTCCCAGCCCGGTGCTTCACATCGGGCTGTCTTGAGGGCGCCTCCCTGAGACGCTCCAGTCAGTGGGGCCACAGCTTAGATTTCTGAGGCTCGGCAAGCACCTGGCCAGAAGGGTGAGGTCACACTGTCCTCAGGAGAAACATGCCAGTTCTATAGTCATGGAGCTCTCTTAGTCCCCTCGTCTGCCTGGAACTGGGGTGCCCGCTCTCCCATCTGAGGAGTCAGCAACTGAGAGCAGGCATGCTGACAGCTTTCACTCTAAGGACATCTCCACGTCGGTTTCTCTAATGTGCCTTTGAGAAGGGGTGAACCAGTGGCATGGTCTTCAAACTTTTGTTTGACTACCTCCTGAAATGATTTTGAAAAATTCTGTAGCCTTTTAGCATTTTTAATTCTTTTATTTTGAAGCATTGAAGACCGACAAGTGAAATTTTTCATTACAAGTTTAAACAGTTATGAAGACGGTGATTTCTGGTGTCTTGGGTGTGGTATGCGAGCTTTAAATATTTTTCATCAAAACCTTAAGGCTAAAGAGTTGGGTTACTCGATTTACAAAAAAATAGCCACCATATACTCTAATTTGGCAAAACCAACCGTTAAATCAGAATTCTATGGAAAAAAAGGAAAATTCTGGTTTTACATTTAAATTCAAATATATAAATTCGTATGTTCCGGAAACCTCTACGTTCTAACCTCAAGACAGGTAGGCAGGTAGGTGGGGGGTGGGCGAGGGAAGCGCAGAGTTTTGCGGTGGCTTGTCCCTCGTGCCACGGATCCCTGCTTGCATTTGTCCTGGTGTTGGCCTCTCAGTCCTGCGCTTGGTGCCTCAGGATTTACACCCAAGCAGATGCACCACAGCCAGACTCTGGCTGGGCCTCTCTTTGTTTTATGGGAAAACTGCAAACCACCAGTGTATGCTCAGACACATCGGTTTTAGGAAAGAATGCCTAACACAGAGGGGCTGGACAGGGATGCCTTCAAAGCTGTCTGCCTGTGCATTCTTGGGAACATGTGTCCCCAGGGGTACTCAACTGGAAGGTCACCGGGCTAACAGGCCCTGTGTCTTTTGCGGTCACCCCTTGGCAAGTTCTGCAGAGATGGTCCGGCAATCCTCTAGCAAGTGGGGACTCAAACTTGAGGTCTGTCTCAAACTTGAGGTCCCCTCTGAGACAGGAGTGACAGGCAAGTCTCATGTGGGCCCTGCTGGGTTCCCTCAGGGCTTGGCCCACAGTGAGTGCCCTGAGAGGTTTGGTGACCGATGTCTGATGTTGGTGGTGAGTCACCCCCACAGTCCTGCAGCCACAGGCCCTGCCTTCTGCCCCTCCCTGCGTGGGAAGGGGTGTGATGGGGAATTCTGGACTGAGCAGCCACTTCCGTGTGGTCAGGGCTTTGGTGTGGGTGGCGGTGGGAGACACAGCTGGCCTGCAGGGGCCGGGGGTCGCCTCTGGGGGACGAAGCCTGGGCCAGGGCAGAGTGTGTCAGCCAAGTGGAATCCCCATGGCCCCATTTTCAAAGCCATTGGCAAGGCTGAGCTATTCCTTTGTCTCTGTTGGAGGACCCCCCACTTGTGGCCGCAGCCTGGGAAAATGTGTGCAGTCAGGGCCCCTGTGGCCTCCAGCAGCAGCAGCAGTGGAACCAGCAGCTGTTCGCGTTCAGCCTCCAAGGAATCAGCCTGTCTGGCCCATCACCAACCTTATGCTAGAGTTGGCCTCTGCCTGGGTGGTGAGATTGGAGGACACAAAGATGTACTTGATCCAAATATCTCCCACACCAGGCTGCCATGGTGCCTGACAGCCTTAGAGACTAAGGGAATGGTCTTGCAGACCACTGGAGAGAGAGACACAGAGGGAGACACACAGGACAGGGTGGCCCTGGGGCTGGCAGATATCACTCCCTCCTTCAAATGCTTGCTATATGACCCTGGGTAAGCCCACTAAGCTCTCCCAGCCTCGATTTCTTCTCTGTAAAATGGGGATAGAATTCGGGACTGAGGAGACCAGATGGGATCAAGGATGTGGAAGAATTTGGCACACAGCAAGTGATGGGTAAAGTCCTGTTTCTGTGGCAGATGCCCCTTTTATCTCCCTGACCTCTTGGGCTAAGTGCTGACCCCTTGACCCCCTGACCACAGTCTACTGTGCCTATTGTGTCTGTGGTGTCCCCTGTCCCCACAGGCTGCTGTGGACCAGTGAGATTTGCTGTCTTGGGGTTTTGGATAGGAGAGCAGAGGGGCAGACTCAGGAAGCTGAGCTGTGGGGCTAGAGGGCTGGCCTGAGGCCCTCGCTGGCCCAGTGCCCCCATGGTCAACCTCCAGTGGAGGGCTCATTACCACTAGATTCCTGGGCCCGCTTTGAGGAGCAAATTTAGGAGGACAGGCAGTGTAAGTCGGATGGGGAGGTGGTCTAGGCCACCTTGAGGCAGATCCCTATCTCAAACCCCCCAGGTTTATGGCGGTCCCCTCAGACCCACCCTGCTGGATGCCTGGGAAGGGACGGGCTGAACAAGGCAAGTCTGTCTTCTAAAAATTCCACTCCTCGGATGACGGTATTTTATAATGCCCCTCCCCAACCACTGAAGCGGGGCTAGGGTTCTGAGAACATAAGACCAAGACAGGAACGAATGAAGGAAAAATTGCATACTAAATGCTGGAAGAGGAGCAAGAAAAGGGGGAGCTAAACAATTCTCACTGTCACAGGAATATCCAGGACTCACCTGGGCCTGGGTTTGATGCTACCTGTGTCCCTTCTGCCTAGTGGTAGGCTGCTTATTCTCTTTTGGGTGGGGATGGATTGCTGCTCACTCCTGTCTATGGTGCTGGTCCAGGCCCAGCTTCTGGCCACAGAGAATTCCTAGCTGGGGAACAATCACCCCAAGGACTAGCTGTCACAGACTCAGCCTCATTGACTTCCCTGTGCTTAGGGGAACATTCCTAGCCAAGAACATTTGACAGTGGGCATTAGCACAGCTGATGGCTCCATTTCTTTTCCTCCAGGGTGAGCTCAAATACCTCCTTCAGGAAGCCTTCCCTGATTACTCTTCCTTCTACTGTTCCCTTGCACCTCAGCTTACCAAGGAGGTCATTCTGCCTTGTGTCATGGTTCTGTCTCTCTGAGTAACCCCTGCATATCCAAAGGACCCCAGCCTCCCAGTCCTGGATCAGGATAGAGGCCAGATAATGGTGGGGACATTCAGAGCATGGTTTTGGTGTCTGAGAGATCTACATTCAAATCTAATCAAGCTAATGTGCGACTCTGAGGAAATCATTTAACCTCACCAAGCCTCAGTTTCCTCACTGGTACAAAGGGAGGTGATGTTAATTCTCGCTACATATGACATATTGTGAGAATTAAGAGATAATAAGTTAATACCTGTAATGTACCAGGTCTCTATACCTACAACATATAAAATACTTGGAGCTCAATAAATCTGAGTTATTATTATTAATGACTCACTCTACCTATCCCTCCAAGGATGCATGTCCACCATCTGCCAGGTGCTGAGGCAGGTGCTGGGGACAGCAGTGTGAAGAAGAGATGTCCCTGTCACAGGAAAACTTATGTGACAAGTGTTGAGAGGGAACATTAGGGGGAAAGGCGATGAGGGAGGGGCTGAAGCTAGTTCAGGGCTGCCCTTGCCTATCTCCCCGACTAGAACATGACAATCAACCCCTTTAGTGTTGGTTAAAAGCTGTGTGCCTTGCCCAGAAAGGCCTGTACTGGGACCCCATGAAGTGTTAGGCGAGGGTCAGGTCAAGGAAGTTCTTAGACCACAGCAGAACCTACAGAGGGTGGGTCTCTCTCAGTTCACAGGTGGGTCCCAGAAGACCCCCCTCCCACCCGGCCCATGCAAGGAGCCAGGCTCTTGGTACAGTGGCCCTAACTATGGACCTCTAGACAATTCAACAAAGAGACATGGATCTTAGAAGAGGGCAGTGAAGGGACAGGTGGAGGCTCAGGCTACATTTGAGGAATGGGACTTTGTTCCCACTGTGTGCCTGTGGCCCTCACAGGCCGAGACTGGCTCTGTGGGAAGCAGGTGGCAGCCACAGACGTGCCAGGCAGCGGGAGGAGCCTGTGCCCTCACCATCCCCAGAGCAGGTCTTATTATTAAAACTCATACATCATAGGCTGAAGCAAATACCTGGCGTGGGGGAATTGGAATCCTTCAGCGTGGACTAGATCCATCACCTTCTAAATCAGGTACATCAGCCTGTGAATCAAACGCATACCTCTGGATTCGATGGGCTCCCAGTCGGATTAGATGCATCACCTATTGAATCAAATGCAACTCTGATTGAATCAGAAACTGCAGCTCACCTAGTAAATCATCTAAATATTACCCACATTACAAGTTTGGAATGGCTGTCTCACCAATACGTTTTAACAGACGACATGTTAAAGCCGCTATAACACTTAAACAATTACCTGCAGAAACGAACTCCATACATCACTCGGGCTGGCCGATCAACATTTTGAGCGGGAGAAATCGCCACCCAGATGCATGGGCTTTCCATTTCCTTCTCTCCTGACCACCCTCCTTCCCCGATGGAGTCCTTTCTCCTCCAGACACATGCTGAGGTGAGGCAGGCGGGAGCGGTGGGGGCTCCCGATTACCGCGCCGGGAGGCCGGCCTGAAACCTAAGTCAGGGGACCAGATGTGGGCCGTCTAGCAGCAAACATATTTTGCTTACCCTACCCAGCGCTTAAAAAATAGTGACTGTTTCAAAAATCATAAAATTCATGTAAAAATCCTGGATTTTTGGTTTCTCATAACAAAGTGAGATTTGGCAATCATAGGCCTGCCCACTAACAGCTAAACCTAGTAACTATTGCCAGGTGTGGTTCCAGGCACTCTCCCGCATTACGTCATTTGGTGCTTACAACAACCCTAATAGAGTATACAATAATAGACCGTTATTGTTTCCAGTTGGGGAAACCCAGGGCACAGAGAGGGCAAGCATCTCGTCCAAATCATACAGCTGGGCAGTGGCAGGGGTAGGCGCCACCAACCCGAGTGATGTGTGTGCTGGGTGGTGGGTTTCTGAGGGGGAGTGGGGAACCTGACCTTTTAAGCTCATTATACCCACCTGCCATTGTGTCACCACAGGGCCTATCTGAGAGGGTCTCAGCTTCAGGCCTGAACACCAGGGGAGACCTCAAACCCCTGGAATTTATGCATAAAAATTGTGTATATATTCTTACATGCTTGAAACTTCAGTCGCCTTCAATGTACTCTCCATTCCATGCAATACACCTACCAGGATGTTTTTTCCACTGCTCAAAACAGTTTTTGACCTTGTCAATGTTGGTGCCTTTTAGTGTTTCCACCATTTTTTGTTTGTTTGTTTTGCTCTTCCACATCAGCAAAAATGCTTCCCTTTGAGGACTTTTTTTTTCACTGGGGAAACAAAAAAAGTTGCTTGGGCAAAATTGGGTGAATAAGGAAGGTGGGGCATGGGTGTCACCTGTTTAGTTCAAAAGCTGCTAAACATTTAGTGCGGTGTGGGAAGGTGAGCTCCTAAATCATCCTTGTCGTGAAATGGGCAATAGGTTGAAAGAGTCTTCAAAAATACACACAGCTTCCCACGACAACACCAGCTAGTACACTGACACAGATGGGTTCCTAGAATGCTCACCTATTGAGGAAGCCTGTCCTACCAGGGGCCTACTCACCAGAAGATAATTCCAGGTTTTTTTGGTCCCCCTCCCATATTTTCTACAAAATTATTAACAAAATTATAGAGGTGTACTGGCAAAACTGGAAGGAATGTTTATTATATTATTTTAGAGTTATACTTCATTTATTATATCATGCTGACTATAGAGTCCTATCAATCAATCAGTATGTAATTTTTTAAATAAATCCTATAATTGCATTGTAAATTACATTATTATGCTGTACTATATTTATGCACATGTGTAAATTTCTTTAAAGTAAGTGCAAAAATACAGCAGGTTTTGAAACTTTGCTTTGGTCTTTCTTCTTTTTTAATATGTCAGAAGCCCAAGAAGGGATGTGGCCCAGGTACTGTCTTTCCTGAGCAGCTGGGTGGCCCTGTGCTGGGCAGTGCACGTAGTGCTCAAGGCTTCTGTCCAAGGTTCCCAGGCAGTGCTCCTATGGGCATAGCGAGGCCAGCTCCTCCTGTCATGTCAGGAGCTGTCTATGCTCCTGCCCCTGTCACTCCTCAGCCTTTGGACTGTAAACAAACCAACTAAAATAAAGGCGACAGCTCTGCATTGCATGATCTTTGCTTGTCATCAGGTTCATGGAAAAGCTTAGTAAAGATGACAGGTGTGTTTTCAAAGGAGGGTCTACATAAACTCAGCAGCAGCTGGAGGCTCTGTCACTGCCTGTCAGGTACCTGGGGCTTCGGCCACTCAAGCCACCAACAGGGAGGTTGCAAGTCAGGACAGGCCAGGGTGCAGTACCTGGACCATGAGCCCAGCCCAAAGCTTCTCTTGGCCCATAGGAAGCAAAAGAAAAGGCTCAGGGATTCTCTGGAGGGCAGCTGGGAGCATTCTCACTGCCATGTATCACCTACCCTTCCTCCCACTTGGCCCACAGTGAGCAGTGTTAGCAGCCCAGGCGCTCAAAACACAGCCTGCAAAGATGGGCAGGACACATATCACCTGCCTGATTCTGTTGGTGGGTGTAGGCTCACCTCAGCCCCTTTGTAATTAGTTGGAAACCCCAAGTCTAGAAGCTTCCCTGAGAATTAGGGGATGATCTTTGAAATGTTGATTTTGCCTTATTTTCCATGCCACCAGCAGCCAAAGGAAACGGAAAAACTCAACTCACAACATCATCCTTCAAACCAGCCCATTCTGCTTCTACCATTTGGCCTATTTCCTTGAGTTTGGGAAAACATTAAGAGCAGCACTGTCCCCTTCAGCATTTTTTCATTGATAGTGGGTGGGTGTGACAGAGTGGCCTGGGAAGGCTCAGTTGTCCCACGTGTCCAGAGGGATGGTTCCAGCTGGGCTGGAGGCAGGGCCTGCAGGAGGTGCCTCTGGAGGCTGCCGCATGGGCCACTCAAAGTGGGCGTCTTGCATGCAGAGGTTTCAGGCACTGTGGAGGTCTGGCTGTCTCTGTGGGCAGCCTTGGGAAATGGCCTGGCTTCTGCCAGGTGGCTACTCAAACTTGGCATTAGGTTCAGTCTGGTGTCTGGTCCTCAGCCCAGTGCTGCCCCCACCCTGAGGCCCTGAGGTGGCCTTTGGAGAGGACTGTCCTGGAAAACCTGTGCAAGTATGCAGGGGCATCCTAGAATGGCCACCAGTGAATGACAGACAGGGCATCAGGAACAGAGAAAAAGGGAGGATTGAGAGTTAGGAGAGACAGCTTTGTAGGGTCTCAGCACTGGGCTGAAAGCTGGGGGTGGGCAGCAGATAGAAGGGACATGCCACCTGCTCACATCAGTGAGGAGGAACAGACTTAGGGAGCGACCAGATCACCAGCCTGACAATTTAACTTATTGGAGTCAGGCATGTCCTAGGTGCTTTCTTTCCATGCCTTATCTTATTCCATCCTTACAACCCAACCATGTTGGTATTATTTTCACTTCTATGTATAAGAGATGTAAAGTACACAGTTTAAATAACCTATCCATTTTGTAGGGTAACTGAGGCTCAGAGTCATTTACTCCCCCAAAGAAGGTTCAGAGGTAGCAGTGTGGCTGAGTTGGGGTTTAAATTCAAGCATGCCTGACTCCCCAGTTCTGTGCCCTTCAGCCCCCAGGAAATGAGTGTGAGGCTGTGTAGTTAGCTGGTCCTCCCTGTGCCACAGACATGGCCAGGAGGGTGTGGGTAGGCTGTGACTAATGTCCAGTAGGAGGAGCATTGGGTCCCCTTCCAGGAAGAGGCTGTGCTGCTCCCACAGCCCCCCCTCTGCCCTGAGCACACCCATTGGTACCTGGAACAGAGGACTTGCGCCTATGAGTGACTGGAAGTGGCTCTGGTTGGGTTCTTGGCAAATAGGTGGCTCTGGAGTCTTTCTGAGTCCCTTTCTGACCTGCTCCCCCT
The DNA here is from genome assembly GCA_004026585.1 of Noctilio leporinus. NCBI lineage: Eukaryota > Metazoa > Chordata > Mammalia > Chiroptera > Noctilionidae > Noctilio > Noctilio leporinus. The sequence continues at coordinate 354,323 of PVIW01000539.1, forward strand.
ACCAGGCTGTAGTTTAGGTTGATGCAGCTGGAGGCTGGGCTGGGGTCTGACCGAAGTCCTCCTCGTGCCACATAGCCTCTACCCTTCCTCCATACTCGCCGGGCACTCCCTGCAATTAGCTGCTTCACCAGGCCAGACGGCCAGACCTCAGCTGACAGCCTGAACTTTTCTGCCCAAAGTAGCTTTCGATGCCTGTAGTCCCTAGAGATTCTCAAAGGTCACAAGAAAAGAGATGCTTCCGTGGGCTCCTCCTTATTGGACTAAAAGCCGCCTGGTTTAGCATCACCCTGCACTCTTTGAGACCACAAGCGTGTAATGGGAGGGACATAAAAAGACACCCTGGTTCTAACTGAAATACCCCTTAATGTTCATTAGCTGCAAGATCTTTTGTTCAAATGATAGGTAGAAGCCCAACTAGTAAAATAAATAGAATATCTCCGATTGAAGAAGAATAGATGCTAGGGAACCTGGAGCCTTATCTGCTGGGCTCTCCCTCACCCCAATTGCAAGATCAATGGTCCCTCAGGAGAGTTTACTAACTCAGTTTGAAAACCACTGATAGTTCAAATCCTTGATTTACCAGAAAGGAAACTGAACACCAGAGAGGTTTCATGACTTGCCCGCTATTTCAACAGAAAATTAAGAGCTGGCTAGATTATATCAAGTTCATTTTGGGAGGGTGTTACAATGCATAACACTCTTGTTATGTGCTCATTTCAGCTATTGAAACCATAGCTGGAATCAGATCATGTAGCTGATTTAAGTTTAATAAGAAGTTACTCAGTGCCGGGTGCCCTGGGCACGGTGGGAGGAAAGCCCAGTGGTCCTCCCTGAGGAAGGGGAAAGGGGACCGGCCACAGATCATTTCAGTGGCTGCAGGGAGCCAGGCCAGCGCCCTCAGAAGACGGCCCCTCAGTTGGGCCTGAGGATTGGGAAGGACCTGCCACCCTGAGTGGGACCAGGGAGGACAGGCAGTTTGGCCGGCAAGGTCAGGAGGCCCGGGCCTTCAAAAAGCAGTAAAGCCCAGAGAGGAGCGAGCATGGTGTGTGCTGTGAGCGGACCAACGTCATTGCAGAAGAGGGAATGCAACGTGGGAACTGGGGACAGGAAAGGGGCCAGGGCCTTGGGTGACATATTAAGGAGCTTGCACTTCATCCCCAGGCAAGAAGGATGAAAAGTTTTAAAAAGGAGAATAAAACATTAAGGAGGGGGCATTTTGGTTGCTGTGTGATGAAAGATTAGAGGGGAGGGTGTGCAACTTAAGCCCGATCCATATGCTATTATAGCTGCCTGGGTAACAATGCCAGAAGCACATGTGACATATTTTAGAGAGATGAGCTGTGGGTTTGCAGAGTGGGTGGTGAGGGCGAGGCGAGAACTGACAATGTTTGGCAGGTGACTGACTTAGAAGGGCCTGGAAAGACCAGGACATGGGCGAGACCTGTGCTCTGAAGAGAGAGGAGGTCTGAAACAGGGGCAAGTTGGGGAAGCGCGGTTGGGGCTGGGGGCCACCAGGAGCACCTCTGGGTGGCCGTTGGGTCCTCGAGCAACAGCAAGCTCCCCTGCCAGCCCTCTCCTGCCAGCTCACCTGGGGAAGCTTTCACATGCAGACAACCCTCCCCGCCCTCACCAGTGAGAACCACCGGGGAAGTCCTGGGACAGCGAGCAAGCCTGTGTGAGGCCTGCGCTGTGTGTTTGTCACCTCAGTGTCTCCTAAAAGGTTCTCTCTTTGGTGGCAGGTGGCCTGCCTGTGCCTCCCGGAACAAGCAGAGAGAAAGCGCACCCAGCCCCTGGAGCCAGCCGCCATGCAGGGGCACAGCTGCCCCGCACAGAGACTGCTGGCTCAGGTCACGTTGCCCCCGATCGACCTCTCAAAGCAAGGGGTTAAACATTTCCTTAAAAACCCTATGGTGCCTTGGAAATCAGCTGAATGGCCTTTCTGTACAGTTCCTAATGTCCCGGGTGCACTACCTGGCTTTCTGACGAGATATAAATGGCAGATTTTATGGGCAGCAGCATGGGCCAGTGGGCTAAGGACAGGCCGGGGAGCCAGCAAGGACGCAGCCCTGGTGCCTTGTGACCGCTTGACTCGCGGTGTGACCTTGGGCTGGTTGCTTAACCTGTTTACACCTTAGTTTCCTTGGCTGAAAAATGGGAGTCCTGATACCACGGAGCCTCACAGGGGGGCCATGAGCAGGAGCTAATTGATGGCTGAAGTGCACCCTGGGTGTCTCCGATGCTAGTAAACTGCTAAGTAATTACATGGCGCCTCGGAGTGCTGGCAACCCACACGCAGGGCACTCTTCCTGGCTGAGGGCCCTGGGTAGTGAGGCCGAGAATGCCTGGCTCAGCTAAACATCAGCTTTCGCCTCGCCAAGCCCCTCCCCAGTGAGCCCCTCTGCTAGGCCGTTCTTCATCTCCTGGAGGTCTCGCTCCTCGGGGCTCTGACACCCCTCCCTCTCAGCCCCTCTTTTAACCTTATTTTCCGCAAGATGTGTCTTTTTCTTTCACTGACCGTCTGGTGAACTATAAGCTGTTTGAATGGCCACTCTGTGCAGGACGGTCTGCTAGGTGCTTTCTGTGTCCCCTGTCATGACCTCCTTTTCACAGGCACTGCTGAACGGGGCTCTGCTGTCTCCACTTCACAGACGCGGACACTGAGGCTCAGGGAACTTAGGCAGGCCTAAACCCTTTAAAGACATCCTTTCAGGGCAGCCTCTCCATCGCTGAGCCGAGCCTGCACAATCCTGAAGGGTTAGGAGAAGGAGTCAAACCCAGAATTCTCTGGCCTTCCCGTCACTCTGTGCTGCCTTCCCTGTTTGCTCTTCATTTCACATGGGCTATAGTGTGTGTGTGTGGGGGGGGGGGGGGTGGATAAAAACATCACTCTGCTGGGGTGCAAGGAACCCGGATCAGTTTTTTCCATCTCTACCACAAACCTGCTGTGAGGATGGGGCAAGTTGCTTGACCTTTCTGAATCAATCCTTTTCCACTGATACCCCTTTGGTTTCTACTATGCTATGACTCTATTCCATGGCTGTATATTTTGGCAATAGTTACCACCTACCTTCCGTGCATTCTAATATATAACAGGTATTGCTATATCTGCTATGCGCTGTGCTTTGGACTGAATATATTTCCCCCAAATTCAAATGTTGAAAATTAACCCCCATGTGACATTATTAGGAGGTAGGGCCTTTGGGTGGTAATAGGTCATGAGGGTAAAGCCTCATGAATGGGATTAAAACCCTTATAAAAGGGACTCCAGAGGGCTCTCTCGTGTCTCCTGCCATGGGAGGACAAAGTGAGAGGCAGCTGGAGGAACCAGGAAACGGGCCCTCGCCAGACACTGAATATGCTGGTGCTTTGATCTCGGACCTGCTACCCTCCAGAATGGTGAGAAATAAGTTTCTGTTGCTTTCAAGTCACCCAGGCTGTGGTAGTCTGTTATAGCAGCTCAAACAGACTAAGATGTCCAGTTAGGCTAAACAATTCCGCTGGGCCGCTCCAAGGGAGCCAGATGATTTCTACCAACTGATCCGAGCAGAGGAAGCGGGTGGAGAAAGGGTTAGGTGAGCTTTGCATTATGCCCTGGCACCATCCCAGAGGAAGGCTTGGCTCTTGATCTGGGGGCTACATCATCAGGGACCTCCTCCAACAGATGCCCAGGACCCTAGAGCTGACTCCCCAGGTGGCTCCCCCATCCTGGAACTGAACGACAACACCAAGTCTCCTAGCTGCCCCAGAAGAGCTTTGATGAGTCATAAGAAACACTGGGCTACACCATCACCATCATCAACTTCAGCCAAGAAAGTGATGGGGACACTGTTTAGTTTTGTGCTTCCAAAACTGGTGATGAAGCTATGGAATATTTCAGAAGTCTAGAAGTCAAACTGTCCCTTTTTGAACATCCCTGGAAGGGTGCTCTTCCCAGTCTTACCCTCTTCCCAGTCTGAATGAAGGGTTTAAGGAAATGGCATAATCACAGATGACCAGCAGGGCCTGTGGCAGGGCCTGCACCTTGCCCCCCCCCCCCCCAACCTCTCGTCTTCCTCAATTTGCAAGGTCTGGCTGCATTTCAAGCCACACTTCTCATCCCTGTATCTGAAGTCCCAGGAGAAGGGCTGTAGGAATGAGAGCCTCCTTTAAATCTTGTCTTCCTGGACATTTCCAACTAAATGGGATCTACCATTACTTCCTATTAGCACAACTTGGCCTTTCCAGCGGTGACGGGCAGCCAAGGGCTGCTCCATGGATCCCTTTGAGTCATAAAAACTGCTCTCTCTGCAACATGAGGGCTCTGGGGAGCAGCCGAAGAAGGGCGGAGCGGGGAACACAGAGAATCTTCCATCAAATGCCTTCTCTGGCCAGGGCTCCCAACCCGCTCTACCCTCCCTCATTCACTGGCCCCCAGAACTCTTTAGAGATAAGGACAGGGAGGCCATGAGACCACAGCAGGTGAGAAGAGTGGCTGCCACCTCGGTGTGTGTCAGGAGCTACTCTCAGATCTCATTTAGTCCTGCCATGAAGTCTAGGGTATATTTAAATGTGGGATGCAGAGAAATTAAGTTACTTGCTCAAGGTCATAGAGAGGGAAGAAGTGGGATGGGAGATCATGATCTTTTTCCTTTTGTCAGCTGCCTTGCAGCAGCTGCCTCCATTTTACCTGCCAGGGATGATCCTACAGGGTAGCTCAGGTCAGAGCCCGCCAAGGACAATCCTTCCAGAAGGGCCACATCAGCGAGGAGTGACCAGTGTCAGCTGTCTGGAGGTCCCTGTGACACCCTTTTCTACCTGGACACTCAGTGGTTAAAAGTAGGATTTATCCTTCAGCCTCCATCTAGATGCATGGGGACACCACTCCCTTCCACCCTTCCCAGGAAACCAGAGTTGACATTCCAGTCTCTGGAAGCTCATGTGACCCCCTGCCTGGCCCATGCCGTGTGGACAGCAAAGCTGAAGTTTTACAAAAGTGAAACAAAACTACACAAATGTCTCGATGTCAAGCTGACATCAACCTGCATAAAAGCAAGTATGTGGGGAATGGATTGGCAGCTCAGTTCCCCCTTGGGCTCTGACATTCCCAACTGGTAATGTTTCACAGGGTGGCCGGTGGCTGGGCCCCTTCGGCAGGAGTGCACTGAGGCCCTGGAGTGCTCCCAGCTTGGCCTGCATCCGGCCCTTCCCAGAGTGACCCTTTCCTCCTTCATTCTTTTGATATAAGTTTCTGCCAAAGAAATGCAGATGGAGAGTGAAACATCAGGGTTGGGTTTAGATGGGGAGAAAAATTCTCAGAATGTTATTATGTTCATCCTGGAAAAAAAAACTTAAAATAATATCTGATCATTTTAGGGCTTTTGTGGGATCACAGGCACGCACCTCACACACACATGCAGAGTGGGTGTCCAGTTCTTGTCTCCTGTGTCCGTGAGCCGTTACAGCAGAGGTGTCGGGCTAACCCTTAGGCTGCCCTTCCCTTCCAGTCCTGGGGCAGCCTCCTTGGACTCTTCCTTTCTGTTTTTCTTTTCTCCTGCCAACACTGCCCCTCTTTCTTTTCTCTCTCCCCACGTCCTCAAGCTCTCCTTTCCCAACCTGACAAAATAGAGCTCTGCACAAATGCTCTAAGTTATTCAAGTCGCAGAGAAAATGATACAACTTAATGTGTTCCTTTCCTGGAGTGTTAGTGTTCTCAGGGACAAATGACCATGAACCTGTGGGATCTCTTGACTCAGAGAGTTGCTGAAGAGCACTGGGTGGGGCAGACAGGGCCCTGAGGACCCTCTGAACCAACCTGCATGGAGGGTTGCTAACCACTTACCCAAAAGGCTTTTCTGAGAATAAAGTCTTATCTGCCGCTCTTTGAGATTTCTCCTGAATGTTGGGAAGAAGGGGAAGAGGCGCTTGGTGGATAGGAGTCTTGAACATCGGATCCCTCACATTTCAAAGAACTACCTACCACCCCCATCCCCCCACCCCCTTGAAAAGAGGCCTGTTGAGAAGAGGCATGGCTCTGGCTGTGGTTAACTGTGTTGGAGGGGAGCAGGAGCATTGACCTGCAGAGAGCTGCCTAGTTCGGCCTTGACTGTCCCAGGAGGTGCCTGGGGGCCGGGATGGGGACTCTGCCTGACGCTCCATGTTCTGGCAGCAGCACAAAGGGCAGGGCGAAGGCAAGAGCCAGACACTGAGAGAAACTGACAGAAAAAACATGTCTTTGCCCTTTCCTCTCTCAAGTGACTAGCGCCTGGAATTTGAAAGCCCCCAGATGTGGCACAGCCTGACCTTTGGCATCTGGGTTATGGCAATTGGTGAAATGACTGGAGAAACAGCTCAGGCTGAGAGAGGTACCCTAATAGGAAAAGCATTTCTCCCACAATCTCATTAGCTCCTCAAGGGTGATATGGGCAGAATCACTCAGCGTTCAGAGTATCAAACTTTTCTTTTAGGGAATGAGGGTGTCATCGCTAAGGTCACCACGTGTATAAGTGACAGAACCATCGTTAGATCCCAGGTCTTCTAATTTTCCACAGATTTTTCCAGAGGTGTGGGAAGTAACCTGATAGAGCAGGACAAAGTTTGACAACAAATAGCAGGCCCAAGGAATGTAGGTGTTTCCTCAACAGCTTCTACTTAAGCAATCTGGGCGATAATACTGCCCCTCATCCCCTTTCTAAAATACAGGCGCTGATGCTCACAACACAGGGAATGAGCCTGGCTAGTAGCCCCTCTCCAGTGTGCTCTTTCCCAGCACACCAGCATGCCCTAGCCCCAACAGCCTTCTCCAGACTATTCCTCCACAATAGGCCCTCCCCTACACCCTGCTCCTACCAGGTGAATGCAAGTTTGCTACCGGGTCAGTGGGTCTTTGTTCTCAAGCCTGGGTCATGCTTGCTTTGCTTATTTTTGTAAAAGTTTTATTGCAATTAAGTAATTTAATGAGATGTTCTGCAAACAAATGATACAATGAGAGTGGAAAGAAAAAGAATCATTCTTATGCAAACTAGTTAAATACTTGGAGAAGATCAAATGACAATGGGTTGTTAGAAAGCATTGCTAATGAGTGAGATGTGGGTAAGCTCACATTAAAGACTGGGGAAAAAACTAAACACATCTAGAGTGATCCTTCAGAGTACTTGGCAAGTGTAAGTTCTCAACCACTTTAAAGAAACGGAAACTGGAAATGGTGGATGATGCAGTATTGGGTGTGGTTTACTGAGGAAAGATGGCTGGATACGCCCATCCACGGACCTGTACTCAAAAGAGAGGAATTGGATCTACATCAAAGAACATGAATAGAGGTACATTTATATGTTTTGAGTTAAAACAAAATGTTGAAGGTGTGTACTATAATTTTCTCTGATTTCTCTTTTCAACCAACTTTTTCCATTAACTGACCAACACCAGTCCGTAGTGTCAGATAAAAGGGTTCCTGATCTAATAGCTAACAGTTACTGAGCAATTATTTATTGGTGCCAGACACTATACTAAAGTGTTTTTTATGTAGCATCTCTTTTAATCCTCACAATCTACCCACGAGTGAGATATTAACGTTCTCCTGCCGCGGCACAGGGGCCAGTTTTTACAGGTCCTGGCTCCTGCAGTCTCCCACCCGTCTTCCTCGCTTTGTCCAGTTAGTAACCATTACTGCATCGCATCTCTGTAAACCAACACCCTGACAGCTCCTGTCAGAACATGCCAGGCTCCTCCGGCCCTTTGGGAAGACTCTGACCTACCCCCAATGGCTCTATGGGGAATGGAGTAAGGTGGCTTCAAATAGGTCAACTCTGCCCTGGCTGGCATGGCTCAGTTGGTTGGCGTGTCAACCCGTAACCATAACTGAAGCGTGGTGGTTCCGTCTGGGCAAATACCCAGGTTGTGAGCTGCACCCCTGGTTGGGGTATGTGCAGAAGGCAGCTGATAGGTGTTTCTTTCTCACATCGATGTTTCTCAAGCTCTCTCTCCCTTCCCCTTTCTTGAATGAAAATAAAAGAAACCTTTAAAAAATTAGGTCAACTCAGGTTTCAGGTTTCCTGCATGGGTGTGACGTGGACAAGGAAACATGCACCAACAGGAGTGAAGCTGTGAACGTAGAAAGCTGGTGACAAATGTTCAAGAAAACAGCCCAGCACGAGGCCCTGTGATGTGGGGTGGTGGGTAAGGTGGAACTTTCAGGATCAAAACACTGGAAAAGCCCACCTGAGGCACTCAGGTGAAAAAGAGGGGAGGGGAAGGTTGGAAAGTATTCCTGGCTGAATGTGAGTCAGGAGACAGAGCTCCCTGATTTAGAGCAGGGTCTCTGTAAGGGCAGTGACAATGACAGAAGCAGCAAGCAACACCGCACAAAGGAAAAAGAAGAGTGCCCCATTGAATTCAGTGAATGGCATTGTGGAACCTGTGAATTTCGCAATTCACATGTTTGCAGGAGAAATGTATTTAGTAAACTTGGTTGGTGTCCAGGCAGAAATCTAATGTCCACAAAGGTCTGTAAGATAAGGACTAACAGGATGACACAGAAAGAAAACTGTAGGAGCCACAAATTGGGAGAAAATATTCACCATACATTAAGTACCTGAAAAAGGACTTAAATCCAGAATATATAAAAAACTCTTGCAGCACAGTAATAAGACAAATAGCCCAATTAAAAATAGGCAAAAGATTTTAAAGAAAATTATAAAAAGAAGTTATAGGAACGGTTAATAAATTCAACTTCATCCACCATCAGGAAAAGGCAAATTTGAACCCCAGTAAGATACTACCGCAGACACTGAGGCGGCTAAAATGGAAAAGACTGACTGTGCCAACGGTGGGCAAGCACTTTTGCACCAAGGGGAGGGCAGTGCAAGCCATCTGTTCAGGACAGGGGAGAAGGGATGGGTGTATCGTCTATAGAGAATTTAGAAACAATAACAAAACCACTCCAAGTCAATCTGCTTTTTATTATCACCATACATCAGCAATTCTAAACAATGTCAGTGATAAGATATCCCCTTCCAGCCAGGGAAATCCCTCCCATGGACCCCTCCCTGAATACCCCACTCTTGGCCAAGATGTGGAGCCACAGCGAGAGTAGGGATATCCTGTTGGTACAACCACCTTGGAGAACAGTTTCTTTTAAAATTAAAAATCGCCCTTCTACTTATTTACCCAGGAGAAATGAAAACACATGATATGAATGTTTATAGCAGCTCTCTTTACAATAACCCCAAAATGGAAACAATAAAAATGTTCATCAATAGGTTTAATGGATAAACAACATGTGGTACATCCATATAACCCAATACTACTTAGCAGCTGAAAACAAATAAAATACCAATACAGATAATAAAACAATGAATCTTAAAACCATCATGCTGAGCAAAAGAAGCCAGACACAAAAGGATACACACTGTTTAATTTAATTTATTTGAAGACCAAGAACGGGCAAATCTAATCTATAGTGACAGAAAACAGAACAGTGGATGAGGAAGGGGTACGACGGAACTTTCTGGTGTGTGAGTAATGTTCATTACTGTGATTATCTTGGCTACATGAGTGAACAGATTTGTCCAAACTCAAAACTCAAACCTAAAATGTGTGCATTTTTTTGCACATAAATTGTGCTTTAATGAGGTTGATATAAAACACGAGTTCAAAACAAAGTTCAAAACAAAGGGATACAACTCTAGAGTCAAGACCAGAACGGATGTTAATTCAAGGATACATGCTAGGCTCTATCTGCTCATTCCTGAGTGGGACACTGTGAGCATTCCAGGCACATTGCTGCAGACCGCACTGCAACGTCCAATCTGGATGTGTATCTCCATTAACCACTATGGAAAGCTGTGCATAGTTTCATCTGCAGAAGTTTTTATTTTTCCCCTCTGAAGTATTTTTATGCTTCTCTCCAGTTCCAATATTTTAAATTTCTTTAGATGTAGGATACAAACTGCTACTTGAATTATAACTACTAATAATAACAGGTAACATTTATTGAACATTTACTGGGGTTAGATACCACAGTAAGCGATTTACCTATTTTATGCAATCTTCATATAACCCCGACCCTTGAGATATTATCCCCATTTTTTCAGGTCAGGAGGACCAAACTCCCAGAGATATAAAAACTCTTATCAAGGGTGCATAGCTAGTCAGACCAACCGGCATTCAGGTCTGTTTGATCGGGACTCTGCGTTCTTGTCATTACACTCCAGGATCTCCAACACAAACCTACCTGGCTGATCCAATATTACTGGCACATTTTGGTAAACCAGATCACATGGTCATCTAGAAAGGGGGCACTAAAACATGCCTGCCACTGGGGAGTGCAGACATGCATTCTTTATGCATTCTTTATGCTGCCAACATCTTCAGGGTGATTTCCCCTTTCTGATGAACCTTGTTTAGCTTGGGCTTTCCTGAAGTCACCATGGTGCCTGGCAAACAGGCTTTTGTTTGTTGAGCTCCTGTAGCTCCATATTGGACTGCAACCAAAGGCAGAGTTGAACTGCCTAGTCCGCATGAGCCTTGGGGGTGGGGTAGTTCCCCCTTGACCTTCCACTCCTGCTGGAGCTTTACTTTCCTCCTGCCCATCCTCCCCTAGGATTCTGGGAAGTTTATTCTTTTGAGCTGTGACCATGACCGTCTACACATCTCTGGGTGTATTCTAACAGGCACCTGGTTCATTCCTTCCACCTCAGGGCTGGCTAAGGAAGTTAAGCAGGGCTTGAGGGAAGTCCGCTGGGGTTGACATCCTGACACTCAAGTGCACAAGTGGGGCCAGGCCTGTTTGACAATCAAACCTAGGCATGAACAAAGGGGAAGGGGAGAAGGGGCCAGTGTGGACTCCAACCAGCCTCTTGTTGGAGGAGGCTGTCTGTAGGCCTGGGAGCAGCCATGACAGGAGGAGGGGGCCCCAGCGGGGAGGGGATAACAGAGGAAAAGAGAAGATAATGGAATCCAATTGAGCTTCCGAAAACGTGTCATCTTGCTGCTGCCGAAACCCTTAGAATATATTAAATCCTTAATCAGAGTAGCCTAAAACTGCAATGACTACATGGAGACATGTTAGTCCAGATAAATCCTTGCAGGTTTCAAAGATCTGAAGGGCCCCGCACTTCCCTCTGCAGCAGCTGCCCTCTGCCCTCTGCTCCATGATGTCATTATTGAAGTTTCTCTCTCACCATCGCATGGTGTAAGTTGACATTGACAGTTGTAGCACTCTCACACCGACTCTGGAGGATTATTAGCTTTGAAGCTATTTGGCCTTGAGCGGTGAATTCTTTTTTGAGCTCACACTGGCTTATAATATCTGAGAAGGCTTGCTCCACTCTGGCCCCAGCTTGAATTAGGAGAGAAGGCCGCTTTCCAACTTGGAACTGATACCAGCAGGAACAGCATGGGGAATATTATCCATTTCTGGTGGGCAACAAAGTGAGTGTTCCCGAATCCCCCTGAGGCCTTCACACTGAGTTTCCATTTTAACATCAGAGTTAGAGCCGCAGCCTGGGCTGCTGCTGCCTGGAATCCCTGCGCAGCCTCGCAGCTGGGTGCAGAAGAGGACTCGAGGAACATGGTCCTCTGGCCTCTAATCTGTTTGTTATTAGGCTGTTGGAAACCCCTCAGTGGGGCTGGAAGCTGATGTCAGAAGAGTATAATTCAAGTGTATGTTTAAAAAAAAAAAATAGAAGGGAGGAAGAAAAGCTCCCTTCTGTACTAATTTGCATGTGGTGAATGCAAGTGTCTGGAGGGATTAATTAGCTGAACAAAGCCAGGGAAGGGACTGCCAGCGAATTGGCAAAAATAGTGACCTGAAGAGCTTCTGACCTGCTCTTCATTTCCTCTCAGAATTTAAGCAAATGTCTTGAAAGCTTATTCTAGGGAAAAGGGGAAGCCCCCAGCCCCAGCTCCAGCCCCAGTCTCAACCTACAGCTTATCCATGAAGGAAAAAAGTGTGTTCATCACTTCCACAAACTACGCCACCGTTCAGGAAGGAGCTTGGAAAACAGGGCATCATAGTCTCGGTTTCACTAAATCGTGGACCGGGCATGGACTGGTGTAAACAAGGGGTTCTTCTGGAGAGCTCCCGTGTGAAGAAAGTAGGGGTCTTCCAAGTTTTCAGCTTGCCAGTTTAGGGAGAAAAAACGTTTTTTGAGATTATTATTTACCTATATATCCTTATTTGTCTCACTGTTACCAACATTTATCTGTCTGTTTGAACGTCAGTCTTCCCCAATACTATTTATGTCCTTAATTTATGGGCTGCATCTCTCTTGATGTAACAGGTTTTGGGGATGTACCAGCCGTGGGGGTTAAAGAACCCCGATGTGATACCGTCAGATTAGAGTTGGCCCAGGTGTTGTGGTTTCCTGGCATAAACTCAGCAGCACTGGCAAACATCAAAGCAGAAGAAGTAGACAGGCCCAGGAGGAGATGGTAACAGAGGGAAAAGCACAGGGCTGGTGAGAAGGGGCGGGGGTGCTGCTGGGAGAACAACTGGAGATAATGGGGTGAGTTAGAGAATGCAAACACCCCAGAACAAACCCTTTTTATTTCTCTTTGCAGTGGTTTAGTTGAAAAACTGTCTTGCATTTTATTTCTCTGATGTTCAAAAAAGTTAACAGTGCCTTTCCCACCTACCTCTCACTATTTCGGAGAGTGGGACATCTTACAGCGGTCGCATCTACTGAATGCTTCGATGCCACCAAAATACCAAAACAAGGTATTATACACGATGGCCTGTCTTACAGTCAGGGTGCTTGCAACAGGGAACCATGGTAGGAAGGAAAGCATTTAATCTTTTAAAAATGCCAATGAGACCTGTAATCATTTGGTCTTGGAGAGAAAGCCTGCACATAGCGATCTACAAGCACACACAATAGATAACTGGGCACATGCTGAGGTAAGAATCTATGCACTGGCGGGGTCTACGTATCCCGGCAACCAACGGGCAGACCCTATGCTGACATTCCCATTTTTAACTTACTTAAGCTATTGATGGGTGCTCACCTCATCAAGGCTTACTTATTTTGGCAAAATGATAAATTGCACTCATATTTTTTCTGCCCCAAGGCAAATTGGTGAGCTTTAAAAAAACATGAAACTCTTTTGGGTCTGTTAATAATTTCCAAAGAAAAGAGCAGCCAATGGTTGAATAAATAAACCATTCTTGATGACAATTTAAGAACTTCAGTAACAATGTGTGTGCATATGTGTGCTTGTGTGTGTGAACACGTGATAGTGTAATCAATTAATTAATCCTATTAATTTGAGTTCTATACTAGCTGCTTAAGTGTGTGCATTTCTATGTACACTTATAATATTTTGAAGAGAATAGAAAAAACAAGCTAAGGTCCAGTGTTAAATTATGCTTTCTTAACAAAGCATAAGAAATTCCTAAGAGTAATTTAGTAATTTACAACCATAATTTCAAAGGTAGAATGGTCTGCCTTAGAAGGTAGTGAGTTCCTCCTGGTCACCAAAATGTTTGAGTAGCAAGTATTGAATGACCTCTTGGTGAGAATGTTTTGGTTGGAGTCCTTTGATCAAATGTGGAGGGTTGGAAGTGGTGAATTTTTAAGTGCCTTCCAATAAAAGAATCTATGATTCTATGACATATGATATGCAATAGCATCTTAAAGGAGAGCACATTGAAGGCAGGTTTACATCTTACTTTAACACAGTTATAGGACACACAACCAATGTTCATGGAAGCATGAATGAATTGAATGAATTGATTTCTGACAGCTTTTCCAACACAAAGATGAGAATTGATGAATTAATTGTATTAGTTAAGGTTCTCCAATCAGGCTTTTGGATCTATTGTGAAAAATTGGCTCATGCAATTATGGACGCTGAGAAGTACCACACTTGCTCTCTATAAGCTGGAGACCCACAAAAACTGGCGGTGTAATTCAGTCAGAGTCAGGAGAACTGAGAACAAAAGTAGCCAGTGGTATAAATCCCAGTCCAAGGGCAGACTCATGTCCCAACCAAAGCAGACAGACAAGAAGGAGAAGAAGAGGCAAATTTCTTATCCTCTACCTTTCTTTCTATCCAAGTGTTCAACAAATTGGAGGACACCCATGTTGGGAGGGTAATCTACTAAGTCCACTGGTTCAAAGGCTAACCTCATCTGGAAACACTCACAGACACACCCAGAAATCATGTTTAATCTGGGCACCCTATGGTGTAGTCAAGTAGACACTTAAATTAACCATCACATTAGCTATTGTGTGTGTCAACCTGTGAGACTAATGTATGTGGGATGCATTACTTTCTTCCTCAGGGATATATTTTAAACCGGTAGATTTCTTCACTTTTGCAGCCAGTGCTCTTTGACTTTGTGAATTTTGGGTGGTACCTCTGATGGGGCTAAATTATAGCCACAGTTATTTCGCTGTTTCTTTGCCTGTCCTTTGGCATTGACTTGTCCTTGCATGGAATTATTGACCACCTTGATCACACATTGTCATCCACTCTGAGAAAAGTTCTCCATGTGTCAGCCGGTACCAATTCACCCTGAGCACAGGCTTCCTTGTCATTTACCCTTTACACTTCCTCACAGGTGTGTGGGTGGACCCCACTCCACACTCTTGACGGCTGGCTAGGCCCCATCTGCTAGGCAGCACCAGAATAGAAGGCATTTCTGTGTTAACAAAAAATGAATTTTACACACGGATCAAAATTTGGTGGCACATGGGTGAAAGATAAAAGAACCATTGTTCTAAATGTCTGTACGCTGCTGAACATCTGATGTTTGGCCATAAAACAGACCAGGCCATACTTTAATCTTCAGTGTTCAAGTCTCCCAGTAACATTCAGCAGAAGCCACGAAGCTCTGTGTGCTTTGCAAGGAGTCAAGCTTCTCTGTGTCCGAGGCATGATTTTCAGAAACTTTGCTAAAAGTCAGTGAGGGCTGGCAGAGGCAGGGGAGCATGTCTTCTCAGTATGGGCACCTTGATGAAACAGCTTATGACATTCAGTAACAAGCATCTTGGGAATGACCCAACATGTGCAAACATTTTCCTGACTCCTTTTACCATATTCAGCTTTGCTCTTGAACTTTCGCTTTTAGGCATCCTTACAGGGTTTTTGACTCTACCTGGACCACATAAACATGCGTTTACAGCCATCAGCGATGCCCTGCACCAGTCCCAGGTGGAAGGAGCTGATGTTGGTGGGAATGGAGCCTTGCTCACGAAGTGTTGCCGGCTACCTCTTATCGTAAATCTTAGCCTTTCTTTCCTGTGCAAACCTGAGTCAGTCTGGTTCGCTTCCACACATGATGAGCTCAGCTGAGACTTTTTAAGAGAGATAGGCTCTTGTGATTTTTTTTTTTTTTTCATTCTACATCTTCCTCCCAACAGTTGGCAAAACTCTTTTCCCGTGCTCCTGAAGAATGCTGACCTCCACTTTTACAGGGAGCACAGTGGGGTTCAGCAAGTCTTCCAGCGGCTTTGATTTTAATTCAAGTGATGCGAGCACTGAGGACTTCTCAGGAGGATATCTTGCAAACTTCAAATTGCTGTTGCCTTTTTGGGACATTAAAGAAAGTTTCTCGTGCCCCTGGGCTTCCCGGAGGACACTTCCAAACACCAAATTTGCTTTGACTTGAAGGAAAATGACATGTATAGTAAGGAGCAGCAAGGAATAAAGATGTAGCAGGGTTGAAAATTCACTCACACTCCACTCAGATGTGCAATATCAAATTGTTTCTGTCCTTCCTAAAGCTGGTCTGATCTTCCTCTGACACCCCCTACTTGCCAATTAACAATATCCGAGTCTCTTCCAATTTAAACATCCTCATTTAAATTAAATATGTTATTTATTAGAAATTCAATTCCTTTCTCGGGCTGGTTTAAATTTTCCCCGA
Source organism: Noctilio leporinus (assembly GCA_004026585.1). Taxonomy (NCBI): domain Eukaryota; kingdom Metazoa; phylum Chordata; class Mammalia; order Chiroptera; family Noctilionidae; genus Noctilio; species Noctilio leporinus. Next base: position 370,170 of record PVIW01000539.1, read on the forward strand.
TAGACATTTTGTCCTGTATAGGTAAAAGCTCCTTCTCCATCCCACGGGTAAAGGAGCGTCTGTATTATTTAGTGGGGAGAAAAAAGGTGCCACGTGGGATCCTCTTAATTCCTGCTGGTCTTGACTGGCCTGCTCCCTGTTCTGGGATCACAGTCCAGCTGGCCTTTTGGAGTAGTGTAATGGCACCCACTTCTGGCCTTTTCTTTTTCTGGTCTCAGGGCCTACTTTTGGCCTCTTTATCCTGCTCATGGTTTTCATCTTCCCACTTTCACTTCTCTATACGTGAGAAGTGAAATCTCATGTTCGGCCATGAGATTTCAATACTGAATGTCTATTTTATTGTCATAAGCTGTTTCATCAAGGTGCCCATACTGAGAAGACATGTTCCCCTGCCTCTGCCAGCCCTCACTGACTTTTAGCAAAGTTTCTGAAAATCATGCCTCGGACACAGAGAAGCTTGACTCCTTGCAAAGCACACAGAGCTTCGTGGCTTCTGCTGAATGTTACTGGGAGACTTGAACACTGAAGATTAAAGTATGACCAGGCCTGTTTTATGGCCAAACATCAGAAGTGACACATGGAATCTCACATGTGTCATCCATAGGAACTAAGACAACAGCATTGCCTAAGACTCACAGGCTTGGGTACCTTTTGCTTCCACTGTTGTCCCGTTGCCTCCCATTACTTTGGCAGTGACCAGACAGGCAACTTCTTGAGGCTTGTAGCTTCCCCCAAGAATCCCCAGAGAAGCATGACAAGAAGTGAGTCTCTCTCATCTTCTGATACTGTTAGCTTTCCCCTCAGTCCGTCTACCACTTCCCTCTCTTCCAGGGCTTAGGACCTGAGAGTAGAGAGAGCTCAGGACCCACCTGTCTTCCATTGTCTGCTGGCCTGGTTGCCTTCCTCGTCCAACCCCTCACGCAGAAAGCAGCCAGCTTTCCACTCCTCTGAGTTCCTTCCTGATGGCTGGGAGGAATAAATCTCTAGGATCTATTCCGCCAGGTATGGCTCTTGATATACTAATGGGAGTTAAAGGAATTTAGAAAATCCCTTCCCTCCTCAACAATGGCTGGCTTTGAAGACGATTTTCTTGCTTAAGAGGTCAAGAAAGTCAGCCTTGAAATTCAAACTGATCAATGGTCTCTTTGTTCTAGGCAGTATCCCCGGGGCTGAAGCCTCGTGCCTCAGCCTTGGAGGTGGAAGACTGCAGGGGAAGGTGATTTTAAAAAGTTAAAAGTGTAATATTTGCAAAATATTACCCGTGTTACAGAAATATGATTCTGAGCTTTCAAGAGGCAAAGCTAAACACTCCCCTTTTAGGAAATGTCCATTTATACGATTTTCCTGTTTGAAACATCCATAATTTTTGACTTCCTTCCTAAAACACTTTCCCTAGAGTCATATGTACTTTGAAGGACTGTCTTTGAAGAATTTTACTCCACATTCTTTCTCTATTTTTCTGGTTAACAAACAGCACTGAAGCAGCAATAAATGTTATCTCTACCTATTTGCTCTTTGTCTACTATCTTAGATTCTCCCCTAACTTTGTGCCTGCTTCCCTTTCGGAAGCTCCTAAATCACAGAGCATTGTGCAAAACAGAATTACAATCCTCACGATTGGAAGCAAGTAGAAAGATTTGGTAGCAACATTCTGGATGGTTGCTGTGACAATTACGAAGAACAAACTGCCAACTTGGTTTTCATTAGGGGAAAAAACTCTAGTTCTTTGCATGTTACCTCCACAGTAATGACAGTGACTCCAAAGAGAATGGACACAGCACAGAGAGGAGTAAGTTTTCCTCATGCATGTCAAAGCATGTCAGTGTTCTCCCATGAAGGGTGGTACAATTCTAATGCACTTAGCAGCACCTTTGTTTACCCTGAAAATGCCCTTATGAATGCCAGTGTAGCTTGTGGTTTACCAGACTGGGAAGAACTTAATTATGGAACTTGAAACCTGTCCTGATTATATATTTTTCAACAAAACCCCGAAGTTCACATGAACTTTTCAACTGGTGATTGTAGCTGGGGGTTCATCATGGATTCAATTATGTTTTTGGACAGAAGATGTTGACTCAATGTGCTTAGTAAGGTGCTCAATATATGGTATCCTGTCATTCCTCCCCAAACTTTCTGGGCAGCACACTCATTCTTACTCTGTTGGTGTGACAGGAAGCCACTTTTCCTCCGCAAACCTCTATGGATGGGATGAACTCTCCATGACAGGCTTTAGGAAGAAAGCACCTGGTCTCTGTTGATCAACAAGCCACCAGCCCTGCTCCTTGGTTCCTCCCATGATTGGCTCAACCTGGGCTGTAATAATAGCCTTGCCCTTCATGGGGCATGTATGCTTGAGCCATGACACAATTCCTTCTATGAGTGTAGATCTATAACAGTTATGCAGCATGCCCATTTAATTCTCAGAGACATTTAGTAAGAGGGGTTACGGTGGTCAACACAATTCTGTGCACCCATGTACATGGAGTGGTCATGGAAATGGGATTCATCTTGGGGATGTGCTATAGTGTAGCAGCTAACAATGCCAGCTTTAGAACTTTCTTCCCAAAGCCGTTTACATTTGTGAGGACCAGTGCAAGATGAAAACATTTTTCATTTTTCTCCCTTGTTCAAAAAGCAGGACAAAAATGCCATTAAAAGTACTAAAATATAAAATATAAAGCTTTTTATTTCTATGATTTCCGTTTTGACATATCACAGTATTTTTATTTGCTGTTTAATATCATTTTACAAAGAGAAATTAAAATTTAAATTATTAGCACACCTTTTACTATTCAACTTTATGTTATGGAATACCAGCTTTATATGTAAACATTAGGGCACTTAACTCATGCAGAATCATCCAAACTCCACGATTCAGATTTTGTAGCTCACACATGTATTTCATTATTACTAGAATAGTGGAGACATTGCACAAAACCCACTCTTCTGTTTTATTTCACTTCCTCATATGCACACTTTCTATTAACACTCTCTACCTTTGGCTAACTGCTAAGTAAAGAAAGACTTGAAAGGAAATATCAATTTTATCTAATTGATATTTACAGAATACTTTATCTAACAACACAATACACATTTTTCTCAAGCTTACAGAGAACATTCACCTATAGAGACCACGTTCTTGGCCATAAAACAAACTTTAATACATATAAAAGAATAGAAATCATACAGAGTATGCTTTCAGACCAAAATGGAATTAAACTAGAAATCAAAAACAGATAAATAGCTGGGATATCCGAAAACGTTTGCAGATTAAACAACACACTACTCACACATGGGTCAGGGAAGACGTTTTAAAGAGAAAAGAATTTTAAACTAAATGAAAATGAAAATACAACTTAAAATTTGTGAGATTCAGCAAAAGCAGTAGTTGGAAGGCAATTGATAGCATTGACTGCATCTATTTATAAAGAAAGATTTAATATCTCTCAGGGACTCTGGTTTACTTGATTGAAAGAGACAAATTTCTTTTCAGGCAGCACAGTGACAGGAGGAAGTGCCCTGCCCACAAGGATGGTCAAACTGGAGGAGTGGACCTGCAGTTCAGCCTGGCGCATCAAGGCATCTCAAACAAACCAGTTGGTTTGCATCTTCAAAAGTGCATGGGTACCTCAGGCAGCTGGATAGTAAGAACACTGTCTAGACTAGATTTTCAGGCCCACGTCACACAGCTGTAACACAGACCTCAAAAATTCTCAAAGGTAGGTGAGGTTTCAACACAGGGACAATGAACTCGGTCCCCGACCACCACCATCCAGCCCAGATCTGTCCATCCCTACAGGGTCTTTTAGATCCTTCCAACATAACCCAACTCCACCCATTTACCACATTTTAGAGTTCACCTGAGTGAAATTTTCTATTTATTTCACCTCTTACCCAGACAGTGATTTCCCTTTGGACCCCACTTCACTTTTGAAAGTCTGCTGTGTCCAGGGATTTATACCCTCAAGATCTACTCTGTTCTCAACTGCAGCTCCCCTTTTACATAATATGTTCTTACTTGTATAAAACCAGAAACATACTTAGCAGCAGCCCCACCTCCCTATCTCCCCAACCCATCCACATTTACCAAAAAGTGTGAGAGAGCAGAGCAGCCTGTGCCGATGAACAGAAAGCATCACAAAGATGGAGACAAGGGTATGGCACCCCCATGCACCCATGGTAAACACCTCTGAAATCTTTAGTAATTCTTTAACTCCAAAGACCCCTTTTAGGCTATTCAGTCCTAATAGCCTAAAGAGCCTCTAGATTCTCAAATGTAGCCTCTTCCACCTAGGTACTGTATAGTCCTGCTGCTGCTCACTCTTTCTTCTGCCAAATTCCTTTTCTCCCCACAACATTTTTAATTCTTTATTTTACACAGCCATTGTGCTAGTCCACAACACACAGGACCAAACTCATCTGGATTACGAAGTGGACTTCTCTTTAGCATAGCTTCTAATGAGTTTGATCACGATTATATTTAGCAATATGTTTTGAGGTTTTCTGAATCACACTGATGGTTACTTCTTCTATGAGAAGTTAATGGTTGTTTTCCTATCTGCTTAATAATGTTTCACTTAAACTCCTATTGGCTTTTATATATGTTTTTAAATAATGTAGTTGTTGTTAGTATTATATTACATGTATTTATTTCATCTCCCATGCCAGCTAATTCTTTAACAGTTACAACTACTATAGCTTCATTATGTAGATTATAAACTGCTGAAATGAGGCCCTGTGTCACTTTCTTACCTCTCTTGCCTGCATTCCCTCACAGAACCTGATAAATCAGTCTTGGCCCCAGACCCGATTCCTCCTCCTCCCATACAAAGATGTTTCACCTGAAATGACAGCTTCGTTCTTTCTCTTCTCCTGCTTCACCATTGTCTCCAACCCAAGCAAGGTAGACTTTCAGCCTCCCCCTCTTCCTCATCCTCCCTTGACTGCCAGAGATGCCTCTGTTCAGAAAAACCCTCCACTTAGCCTGTACTTGTGGCATTATTTTCTTATAGCAAAACTGCTTCTGACTATCCCTAAGGTCCCTAGGACTCACAGCCATAAAAACACTCTTTAAGATGTGAGCAAGACAAGCTACGCTAAAAGATTTTCCAAGCCCTGGCTGGTGGCACAGTGGATAGGTGCCAGCCTGCAAACTCAAAGGCTTCTGGTTCGATTCCCAGACAGGGCACATAACCAGGTTGCAAGCCGGGTCTCCAGCCAGGTCTGTAGCTGAAGGCAGGTGAAAGGCAACCATACATTGATGTCTCTTTCCCTCTCTGCCTCTCTTCCTTCCCCTTTCTCCGGAAATAATAAAATCTTAAAAAAAAAAATAAGGAAAAGAAAAGAAAAAAGATTCTCCAGGTAAGAAAACATTATCAAAATGGCACACTGAATATCTTCATCAAAAAATAATCTTAAACCCTGACTGGTGTGGCTCAGTGGATTAGCTAGCACTGGCCTGCGAACCCAAAGGTCTCTGGTTCGATTCCCCGTCAAGGCTCATAACCAGGTTGCAAGCCAGGTCTCCAGCTAGGTCCCCAGCTGGAGGCAGGTGAAAGGCAACCATACATTGATGTTTCTCTCCCTGTCTGTTTCCCTCCCTTCCCCTCTCTCTGAAAATGACAAATAAAATCTTAAAAAAAAATTAACCTTGTTGTAAAAAGGCTGAGAACCTGATACAGGTTAAAGGAAACTAAAAACATATAGCAACTCAATGCAATATGTGCTTCTACACTGAATCCTGTAATGGAGATTTTTTTAAAAAGCCATGAAGGATATTACTCCATAAATTGACCAAAAGTATAAATGGGAGATTAATTAAACATTTTATGCCATATTAAATTACTGAAGGGAATAATTGTACTATATGTAAGAGAATCTTTGTCTGAAAATATATACTGTAGAATATTGAAGAGAAAGTGCATGATGCATGAACTCAGGTATGCAGGATCGCATGCATATTTTGCACATATGTGTGTGCATTCATATATAGAGAGACGGTAGAGGGGGAAGGAGACAGAAACAGATACATGAAGAGCAGGGGAGAGATAGCAAATGTGTCAAAATGTTAGTAGCTAAGTCTGGATAAAGAGTTTATGGTTTTACCATGCATGCAATTTGTCCACAAGTTTAATTATTTTCAAATAAATACATTTTCAAAGTAGATTGTTTTCCTGAATTTAACCTGGCCTTTGAGATTTCTAGCTTTGATTCCTGCAGCCACTGCCACCACCACACCCAGCCCCCAGAAGTGTGCAATGCCAACTCTAAAACACTGTCAGATTCCAGCCTGGGCCAGAAGCCTGGCCTCCACTGCACATTTGAAACATGGTCACTGTTCAAAGGGATTTTACCAATTACTGGAAAAGGTCCCAGCTCCTCCAAAAGAATTTAAAAAAATGTTTTAATTATACATAGGCCCTGGCTGGTGGCACAGTGGAAAAGGCGCCAGCCTGCAAACCCAAAGGTCACTGGTTCCATTCCCCAGCCAGGTTGCAAGCCAGATCTCCAGCCAGGTCAGTAGCTGGAGGCAGGTGAAAGGCAGCCATACACTTATGCTTCTTTCCCTTTCTTCCTTCCTCCCTGCCCTTCTCTCTAAGAATAATAAATAAAATCTTTTAAAAATAAGTAAATAAATATTATACATAATATAAATGAAAAACAGTAAAAGAATAATAAATTCAAGATGTTTAAGGCATGGAACCCCTCATTTCTTGTCTCATGTTCTTCATCTTTCCCTGCTCTGGGGACACTTACCCCACCTGCATCTCATCCTCCCGATATTTGTTGACATGTTTTGTCTTATCCTTTCCCCTGTTTGTCTTTCTCAAATATGTATTCTTTTTAAGTTCTTTAGTTATTTTAATTACTTTATTTAAAATATAGCTCGCAAACCATATAATGCACCTATTTAAAGTGTGTAATTTTATGATTTTGGTATATTCACAGATATAGGCATCCCCAGTCAATTTTAAAACATCTTCATGATTTCAAAAATAAATCTTATAACTTTAGTTATCATCCCCCTCCTCTCCCTCCCTCCCCTACCCCTAGTCCTAAGCAATCACTAATGTATCTTCTGTCTCTCTAGATTTTCCTGTTTTGGACATTTCATATGAATGGAATCATATGTGATCATTTGTGACTGGCTTTATTCACTTAGCATAATGCTTTCAAGGTACATCCATGTTGTAGTATGTATTAATACTTTTCATTGCCAAACATATTACATTGTATGGATATACCATGTTTATTTACCCATTGATCAGTTGATAGACATTTAGGTTCTTTGTGCCTTTTGACTATCATGAATAATGAATACTACTGCTATGAACTTGTTTACAAGTTTTGGTGTGGACATGTAATTGCTGGGTCACATGGTAACTCTACATTTGACATTTTGAGGAAGTCCCAGACTGTCTGTCAAAGTGGCTGCACCTTTTCTCATTCCCACAGCATTGTATAAAGGCTCCACTTGCTCCACATTGTCAGAAACATTTCTCTTTTTCATTCTAGCCTTTTTCATGTCTTTACATGCCTGTTGCTATAGCAGTGTTTTCTGTTTGGATTTTTTCTGGTGACTAGTGATGTTGAGCCTCTTTTCATCTAATCTCTATTATCTTTAATGGCATTTTGGGAAGAAACAGGTAAACAAGTGTGTCTGATCTACTACGTTTAGTCATTTTCATGTGTGACAGGAAAAAATTTCTTCTAAATGTTTGAAAACTCATATAGCAATGACAATCTGTAGTCTACTTCTGTACACGTAGCACGTTGGTATAGTTACTGGGTGATAAAGGAACAGAAATCCTGGACTCTGGATTTACTCTGTAAGTTTGCTTCTTGCAGGCAGTTGAGGGGGAATTCACCCAAATGACTCCTCAGGGTTGTCTAACGGCAGAGCAGAACCGTTTGCCAAAGCTAAACTTGAAAAGCTCAATGTTGTTTACGTCTGTGGTGCATAAATGTGCTCTCCGTGTGATAAATGTGAAAGAAAATTGAGAACTCTAACACGGACACAAAGCATGTGTCTGGGAGAGGTAAGACAAGATGTTTCAATGGCCTTTTTCACTTTATCATTGTAAAATTGTAAAAATGGGATGTATTACACAAGCAAAATGGTAATTGTGGAAGTTGGGTGAGGGTACATGGGAAGATATATTGTTCTATCTTAGCCATGTTTAATTAAGCATTTATGAGTTAACAGGCTTTAAAAAATTAAAGATGTTGGGTATCATAAGGAGGGAGGGGGCAAAGTATAACTGGTAAGGGTGCACCAATCCATCAAGATGGCATTTAGCTGTCTCTCCAGAAGCTGATTTCAAGACGTGTCATTCCTTTGATATCGAGAAGGAAACCTCTTTTCATATAACAGAAAGGAAAAAGGAAAGGGATAATGTGAAAAAATTTTTAAGTGTTTCATTGAAAAGTTCTCATCTCATGGCTTCTGGCTCCTCTGTGGACAGTGTCCAGCTCTCCTGGTGGGCAAGTGGAGATGGCCTCAGTTTGAGGAAAGTGAGATTTGGAAGAAATTTGAGTAGCTTTGGTTAGAGAATGGACTAAGAAAACAGCAACCTAAACTTCATTCGTTTTGCTCACATGTTAGTAAGTATAGGATTGTTATTTGTGGAATGAATGAATGATTTCCATGTAGTTCAGGGGCACCAGTAGAATTGATTATGAGATTTTATCCAATAGTTATCCATTACTTCTGGAAAGACATATCTGGAGAAAAACAGAGCTGAAAATTTGCCTGACAGGAAGGTTTAAAGGGGGTTAGGGGAGGGGCATTATAGAAGAACTTTTTAAATGTTAGTTATGAGATAGACCATCAACCAAGTCCACCTTGGTAAAGAAGACAAGAGCTTTGTGGATTGGCAGGGATTAAGTGCAAAAGTGAATGACTTGGACTTAAAAAACTAACAAGGAGCACGCATGCTGGGAGGACAGGGAATGAGGCCAAAGGGTGGAAGATCAGACTATATTATTCCCAAGGGCTGAGGTGTCCCTGCTAATAAGCTCTACAGTGTGGCAGTAACCGCACTGCAGTTGGGGGTGGGTGGGTAAAGGACCCTAAGACGAGGTGATGATGTAGGCACTGGGAGGCTGAGTTATTGGCTGCTCGATCCACAGAGAAGTTAGAGCCCTCCCCTGCCTGCTCGCCTCTTCTAGCTCCCTGCCTTGGGCCCATTCCACGTTTTTCTTCCTGCCAGGACTTTCACAAAATCCGTATTGTTTTTTCCTGTGATTCCCAAGCTTCTGACATTGTAGGGTCAGTGGCCAAACTATGGACTAGATGATAGAAGTGTGGTGGTGAGAAGGGCTGTGGTGGACACCGGTTTTTGTTTTTTGTTTTTTCCTCTTTATATTCTGGATTCCCAGGGCTTACTAAGAAAACTACTTTAAGTGCTCACTAGGACACTTGATCCATTTTTGTGCTTCAATCTATAAAAGTGGAGCTTCCTTCTCTCCAGACTGCCATAGTAAGGGTAGTAAGGGTATTTGTGCAGTGGCCAAAAAACAACCTTGGCTGGTGGCTCAGTGGATAGACGTTGACCTGCAAAACAAGGGTTGCTGGTTCAATTCCCAGTCAGGGCACATAACCAAGTTGCAAGCCAGGCCTGGAGGCAGGTGAAAGGCAACCATACATTGATGTTTCTCTTCCTTTCTTCCCCCCTTCCTGCCCTTCTTTCTGGAAATAATGAATAAACTCTTTTTTAAAAAATAAACAAAAACCAAACAAACAAGTGAACAAAAAAACAGCATTCCATGGAGGTCCATGGTGAGCACACAAATATCTGTAACCCTATGTGTAGTCTAGAGCCCACCCCTGGTTCATGAGCTGTAGGTGTCCGGGGAGATAAAGCTCCGCCAAAGCCATGAACATCCAAGGTGGCATCTCCACCCTGACAGGAGAGCTGTGCACACTAAGGACAAGATCCTGTACATTTCCTTCACACATGGATGGAAGGAAAGCACCAAGTTCCCCTTTCCCAAAGTCAGGATGCCACGCCTGATGACATCCCTGTAAATACTGCTTCAGTTCTCAAGGACAGCTGGTTATTTTGGGTGTAAGGCATCAGCATGTTGTGTGGTGCTATGATCAGCCTCGGCAGGTGAGGGATCAGTGTGAGGGAACTGGGAGCAAGACAGGGTCCCTGATTGGGGCCATGAGGCTTATAAACCTCTGTCCACCCTCAAGATCACCTTTCCCCTCTTTATTTGTTCTACTTTCTCAATCACACTAAGGCACCTTTTCCTTAATTTCAGCTTTATTTTACCCTGGGAGCTAGGTGTTTGCCTGGTTAACCTTCCTTGTTAACCACTGATAACCGAGTGATGATTTTGCTCAGAAAGAAAAACAATGTCATCAATCCTGCAACCTGAAGAAATATTTAGAGACAGGAACCACTTCCCCAAGGTGACTTTTCAGTAGACAGACATTAGTGTCAAGGTTAAAATATGCTTTCCCAGCTCATGAATCTGACCCACAAGAAAGAGTTTTAAGCAGCGTTTATGCTGTTCCTGGACCCTACCCCAACCAGCCCCAGATCCACTGCAGCAACATGGCCCCAAACACTCCCATTCGGGGTTCATTCACCTGTGGGATCCTCTGGTCACGGACTTCTAAATGATGATTAAGCCACTGCCTCTTCTTCACTAATGTTCTCTGAAAAACATACCTGCCTTTGACCTTTTTTCAGATAAAGAAGGCCTGTCTTCCCTACTGCCCTAAAAGGTGTAAAACACTCCCTGAGTGGGAAGGTGTGGGCTGCCATCCATGTTCATTAAGGCTAAGCTGCGAGGTGCGAGACAGAGCCCATCTCCTCAAACTTCATCAGGGAGGAAGTGGGTGCTGGTGGGGGATGCACATGTAGCTATTTCTCAACAGAGCTCCAGGGGACTGGTCATTTTGGAAGCCAAAAGAAGCAATCAACAGGAGCTGAACTAACTCCTTCCTTTCCATAGGCACAAACCCTGAGATACCTGAAACCCATGTCCCCAACACAGTGCACAGGAAAGACAGCATTATCAGTACAGAAATATTTATTGGGTGAATCAGTTCTCTCCACAAGGAAGGAGAATTCAAGAAAAGCACTTTCTATTCTAAATCATACACATGGATCTCTGCACCCAGGTCCGTCAGCAATGGGGAGAACAGCAGGAGGCCCCTGGGCAGTTTGAGGCCTGCAGGTGGAGCTCGGATGGGTCACAGTGCCCCTGTCCTTTCTCACCCACAAGAGAGGTGGCAGGGAGAGGTGTATTCAGGACAGTGGCTGGGTTTTCTGTTTCCACTTTTTCTCCATGAAAGAATTTAGAGCTTCCTCTCAGGAGTGTGAGGTCTCCAGATTTGGTGTTCACCTTTGAAATCAGGTTGGATGAGGAGGTTGAGTGGGGGTTGAACAAGGAATGAGATGAAGTATCAATTTAAAGATCTCTATGGACTGAAGGACCTTGGTGGGCAGGCCCCACAACATCCTTACACAGAAGTTGGTAATATGGGCTTCCAGCATCTTCTGTGTACTGGATTCAAGGAAGGAAAGCTCCTGGGACGTATTCAGGCAGTAGTCCCCACCCACTGATGGTGGCAAACTTCTCTGTTTTATTTCGGTGTGGGATTTTACAGAAGGAGTCTCTTCGATAGTGTGCCATGAACCATGCACAGTCCCAGGGAGCTGACCCTTGTTGATTTCCTCAAACTTCCTGCTCAGATGTACTTGCAGGACATTTTCCAGTTCTCTCTGATTTATACTCTGCCCTGACACCGTTGCATTTTCTTCTAATGGACTCATCATGGCTCGCTCTTTCTCAGAGCCATACCCCACGTTCTTCCCTGAGGAGCTCTCTGAGACACTCAGCAACTCTTTTGGATCATTCTCTTGGCTGTGTTTCTCATCTGTCCCCTTGTCCTCCTCTAGCTGAAACATTTCTGAGCCCCACTCATGGAAGCTTCCAGGTTGGCTACCCTGGTCCTTATACACAGAGATCCATGAGAGGCCGTAATTGCTCTTTGGCTCACATGTGTCTGAGCAAGTGTTTGGAGGCCTCATCAGTGACAGAGACTCGTGGATTCTCTGGGGTGGGCCCCACCTGTGTTGGATGAGCCTCTTTCTAAGGTGACGCTCAAATTTCTGTCAAAAGTTCACTGCTGAGTAGGAACTCTCCAGGATCGATGGAGATTGAAACACAGGCCTTAGAGGGCCAGCGTTGAGGACAGTTGGGAGCTGAAGGACTGAAGGCTTCCCAAGACTTTTGAACCACAGAGGGTAAATCCCACAAACTCCCCTGTTTCTTCTGCAACACATTCCATTCTAAGTATTGAATTTCAGATGAGGCGAGATGTTCTACTTCATTCTGGAGTCCATGGAATTGCATCCTGCGTACCATCTTCTGGGGTGTAGGACCAGATGGGGATTGAAGGTAGTCCTGGGGTTGGAGCTGAGTGAGAGATAAGGGCTGGGATTGGGGAAGGGTTTGAGGCAAGGGTTGAGGTTGGACCTCAAGCAAGGACCAAGGTAGGAAATAAGGAAGTACTGGGGATTCTCGGCCAGTGGAAACATCAGAAATGCTATTGAAAATAAAGATTGGGGAACAGTCACCTAAGGCATGGGCAGCAGAGGGCAAGGACTTCTTGTGGAGAGATGGATGACCACAGAAAAGCTGGATAAGTTTTTGCTTTAGATCATCCTCCCTGGTCTTAGGATATGAGTACTGCTGTGCCGAGTCATGCTCATCAGGGCTGAGGAACAGGAGGTATCTGGGATCCGTAAGAGTGGCAGCAGTGTCTCCCCAAAACAGAATCATTGTAGAATGGAGAGCAGGAAACTCTTGATGCAGATCACGTTGTACCAAGTTTGAAAAGAATGAGGCTTTGGGTTGAGGTGGGGGATGGTGCACTGGGAATTCAGATTCTGAGGGAAGAAAAGGCTCTGGAGGCGGTGAGGGTGACAGAAAATTACCCAAAGGGGTCCTTGGGTTAGGGGAGAGAACAGAGAGGGGTTGTGGGAAAGGCTCAGGCAGAGGAGGTGGGATTAGGTCTCTAGGAGGGACTGCTGAGAAGGCAGGAGACGAGTCACAGGAGCTGTGGAAGCCAGAGGGGACACACAGGGAGGAGAATCTTCCAGGGCCTCTGAGAACAGCAGCTGATTGAGCTCAGCGGTTTGGCTACTATACAGCTCACAGGAGGGGTCTGGACACAAACCCTGGTAAAGGTGGGTGGTATCATGATGCGGGCCCAGGGGGCTGCAGGAGGCAGAAGGTGCAAAGCTGCAGCTAGGACCAGCACAAGGAAAGGAGGGCCTATTGGCCTGGTGGGGGAGGGGCCACCTGAAGCCTGATGCCCCTTCACATTGCTCCACATCCATGACTTCACAATGCAGCAGTAGCACTCACCCCAAGTCATTCCTCACATTCCCATTCCTATGGCTATCCCTCACCCCCACCCCCACCCATGACTACGGAAGGCTGAATTGAATCCCCGAAGTTACGTAGAATATGCCATAAAGAGATCAGGAAAAAGAGGGAAAGACTAGTCACCTTTTCAGGACAGAATTCAGCCTCCTGTTCTTCTCTTCCTCCCTGTGGCAATGTCCTGAACCTGGGAAACCAGGGGAGCGAGTTACATGTAATGAAGGTAGAAGCATAAGTATTACACAGGAGCCCCTTAATGGGAGACCACTGGGGTAGTAGACTCTGAAAGCCCCAAGAATTATTAGATGAGGTCAAATGTTCAATGATATTAATAAGGTCCCCATGTGTGTGTTGCTTCATTTATAAAGTACTTTTTATATATATTATCTCATTTGATGCTCAAAACCACTCCGTGAAGCAAAGAGATCAATGGTTACAACAAGGAGGAATCTGATCAGCCTGAAGCCAAGGTAGTTTCACGAAGTCAGGAGACAGAAGTTCTGACTCTGGACATCTGCTGGGTGACACCCATTGCCCAGGTCCTTCACTGCTTCATATGCAGGGAAGACAGAGCAGGGAATCTAAGAGTCTCAGGTTCTGGCTGCCTTTCCATGAGCCTCTCCTCTTGAGGGCTCTGTTGTCTGACAGAGGCTGTATTTACCAACTGACAGAGATCATGGAACCTGGCATCTCATGGAAAAGAGAGGGGCAAGGTTGGGGGGAGTTCAACCCTTTGAGGAGTTCAGGTGGGATGGGTGGGACCTTACCTCTCAGTGTCCCACCTTTCCTTCTCCTCTTGCCTCTGCTCTGACACTGAGAACAAAAAGAGGAGAACGAGGGGTTGGGACTCATTTCTCTTACTCCCCTGCCTAGGAAACTCAGACATTTAGTATTCAAGAATAACATCTTTCTGAGCCGACCAAGCTCATTTTAATTAATATAACTTTGTGCTCTTTTCTTTATATCAATTTTTAAAGCTTTAAAGTTTTAAAAATTTTTCCTTCTTTGAAAAGCTCAAAGAAGGATTTTGTCTATGAGGCCCACATTTGATATTCTCAGAGGGCCTCTGCTCAATGCAGGCATATAATCTGAGGCCTACAGTCACCCCTCTGTTCCCTTAACCAGGGACCCTGTAACCTGGGACGGAGCTTAGGCCGAAGCCTCTGCTCAGGGGCTCTGAGAGGCTCAGCACTGCTCTTCTGATCAGCCCAACACAGAGGCTTGGGGGATATAATGCATGCTGAAGTGCTGGTTAACTCTGATGTCCTATGAAGACCCTAAAGTCTCTAACTCCATCCAGAGCCAGGGAATCACTGTGTTTGTAATTTTAGACAGAAATCTGCCACCACACCCAGTGGTCTGTGGGTTTCATATGGTAACCTGAGTCCTCCCTGGACCCTAGCCCTGCCTGGTCTCTTCCCCTGGCCGAGTGATGTTCTGGTCTCTCCTCAGACATCCCATCTTCCATGTCTCTGACTCAACCAAACTCAAGTAGAAATGGACACAACAGTGAAGAATCTCTGTTGGGGCTCAGTCAGGGCTCCTTACCTTTTGTGTATGCTCATTGTGCCAGCAGGATGGGGTTGATGGAATTCCCACCTGGAAACAGAAGAGGAGGAGGAACACCCACAACACAGAGATGTAAACTAGGCTGCGGGTTTTACCTACAGGTTCTGAGAAGACACTCAGATAAAGCTCTTGAAGGCTATTCAGAAATAGGTTGGGTCCCATTTTCCAAATGGCAAAACTGCTTGACTCAACTGAGCTCTGGGAGGACAGAGTCTTGACTTCATTGCCAGGCCGGCATCACACAGCATGGAGGAGTCATAAAGGGTTTCTGGGGGTGAAGGAGGGTTCACCTTCAAGAGAGTGTATCCATGGCCCCTCCCCACACCAGCCCAACAGATCCCCTTCATCTCTCTTGGGCTTCTAGGTCCTTCTGCCCACTCTGCTATCCTATTTTCCAATTTGCCTTTTAACATATCATATATTTACCTTAATGAATGCTCATCTTATTTCAATGTAACTCAAATACTACCTGGGTCCCCATTAATGTTTGGAGACCTCAACTTCAGTCTTACTATGTCTATCTCCTACCTTGTAAGTCTGAAATACTGCCTGGAAATTTTGCTTGGGCCCAAACATTTACACTCAGAATCATATCTGTCCTCAAGTCCAACTTATATGAAGCCAAGTACAGAACTTACTAACACTTAGTTTTGTGAATATTAAAGAGCAAATTTTAGTTTTTTCAGTAAGTTATAAATGAACAATAAAATTTTAAAGTATCACCCATCCCAGGAATGCATCTCACACATTTTACATATATCTAACCCATAAGTTTTATCATAAAACTCTCCTCAGAGTGCTCCTGGCAGCCATGGAGGTGGCCAAGGTGGTGTTTGATAGAGTGAGATCCCCATACAACCAACTGAGGTGCATCACCCCTCAGAAGTCTGGTCCCAAATTTCAGAATGCACTTGGTTATATTATCTTCAAGGAGCATTTCCAAAAGCTCTACCAGAACAACGTGCTGCTGTTTGAGGAGGCTTGTTGAAGATGTCACTGGCTTAGGGTTCTCACATGTTTCCAGTTTTCTGGGGACATTCCTCAGTGCTCTCTCACTCCCACCCTGTTCACTATCCTTGGGTTGAGCCACATGGGTGCAGCTGTTTTCAGGATCCCCAAAAGGTATCTGGTCCAAATGAAAATGATGTAGCCTCTCAGGGATGTCAGCATTCCTGCTTACTTAGTTACAGACACAACATGCTTACCTTGTACTTGTGTTGAGTCTCCCTGAGCTCTCACCATCATGGGTCTGCTGGAATTAATTCTGTGCTGTGGGGCTTCCCAAATACTCTATGTGAGCGGGTTGGCAAGGAAAAGCAGGTGCTCACACTGTGTGCCTCCCCTCTGCTCCTACACATGCTCCATTGTCTTCTTGGACCTCTCTTACAAGCATGAGTTTTAAATAAAGTTGTAAGAATCTCAAATGGTCAATGTGGAACGTTAAACCCAGCACTGAGAGCTCCAGTGTGTGTCCTCTATGTGACAGCACAGGTGGTATTCCTGTGGCTCTGCGGCTCGGTTCCCCATCTAGGTTCGCATTTGGGTCTTACTATTTTGACTGAATGAACTTGAAGATGTTAGTTAACCTCTGGGAACCCCACTTTTCTCACTGGTAAAATAGGAGTGAACATGGTGATTATCTTCAGCATTTTATCAGTGTCCATCATAGTACTGGCTAATAGAAATATGTGAGTCAAAAAAACCAGTCCTGTTTTTTTGTTTTTAACTTTTAATTTTTCTATAAATCCCCTTCATAGAGCTCAGTCTCAGATGTGTTTTTCCAGGTCTTTGTTCAAAAGTAACCAAAAGAAAAAGTCCTTCCCTGACCATTCTGTCCGTAGGAGGTAAAATTCTAAGGTGGCCCCATGACCTTCACCCTCCTGGTGTGCTATCCTTGTGAAGATGGAACCTGTGATTCAATGGGAAGGAACTCCCGCAGTGAGGTTGCTGTCCTCGACTCTGAGTGGCGATTACTCTGCGTGGGCCATTGCAGACATTGTCCCTCTGCTCTGACTGAATTATGCCCATAGTACATGAGTTTGGAAGAGGACCCCAAGCCTCAATTTCGATGCAGCCATGGCTGACTCTTTGACTACAACCTTGTGAGACTTAATCAGAGAAGCCAGTGAACTATAGGCCTTGGTTTCTGACCATGGGTAATGTGAGATGATACATTTGTGTTGCTTTAAGCCAGGAAGTCTGTGGTGATTTGTTATGATCAATAGAAAACTAATATAGTATCTAAAAAACACTCTCTACCAGCATTCTGTATCTTCTCTCCTGTATTATTTTTCCTCCGAGCATTTTTGCTACCTGAAATGATATTATGCAATTATTTACTTGTTTAGTCTGGCTGTCCCACTGGATCATTAAGTACAAGGGAAGGGACTCTGGCTTGTTTACTCCTGAATTCCCAGCTCCTTAGGGCGCTTGATGCACAACAGGTGTCAATACATATTTGTTGAATGAACTCATAAATAATTATACATGTATTTAGTGTTTATATAATTTTTAAAACCAATTCTTATAGGTGTACTTCATTTCAAGCAAACTTGGCATAGGGAGTCTCAATTTATGTATAAAAAAAGATTTAAGTGCTCATTTTTTTTTTCTAAAAGATTAAATACAAAACAGTTTACCAAAAATTTTACTTAGGAGTAACGTTTTAGGAGTATATAGTATATACTGCATGAAGCAAGGTAAACTTGGCTGTTTAACAGTCTTATTACAGTTTCTTTTAACAAATGTCATAATGTTTTAACATCTAACATATAGGAAGAGGTCAGGAGACAGGTCACCTTGACAATGTGCACTTGTTGAAGGACATCTCAGTTAGGAAAGCATATTGAAAGGATGGAGTGATCAAAGTGCTACCAATGCAATTTAATGGCTCTCACTAATGAAATTACTTCAAAAAATATTTCAGTGATGGCATGCCCAGAACAATTTAATGAATTATTTAAAATTGTCAAAATGGTGAATTTTTATGAGTTAAAAATCCATATCCAAATGAAAGTGAACAAAATAAACTTGCTAATACCCAATTCGGTCCTCTATTTGCTCATTTGTGATGCTAAGTGATATACTGCAACACTCATTTTCACTTACTTTTTGAGGGGAGACTATCATGAATAAAACCACAAACAATAGAAAGAAGAGATGTTTGCTGTCCTCAGAAGATGTTCCTATTGTGGTGGAGCCCTGGAGCCCAAGAGTGCTGTCTGCGTGGGAGCTGTCTCTTGGCATCACGACCACAGTTCCCCCGCGGACCTCACAGGGAAGTACCTATTCCCAGCCACCCAGCCACGTGCCCTTGGCCTCCTGCAGTGACTAGCAGCAATGCTGTGACAGCATAGATTTGTCCTGAAATCCTGAGGCATTTCTCACACCACAGATGGAGTTTACAGAGGCACGGATTTTGAGGTGTTGGCTTCACATCTGACTTCCTGGGCCACCTTGATTAGCCTGCAGCCAGAAGGTGTTTGTCTCCCTTCTGGTAGGGGGAGCCTGGGGCCTGGCGGTGTGAGGCAGCCCGGGGTGGAGAAGAGCGCAGGCAGGAACCCTGACTGTGAACACTCATTCCTGTTTCCATACTTGCAATAAAATAATTTCTTTTCCTCTGAAAAAATGCATGATAGAAGAAGTAAGTGTCCTGCAAAGTTACTGAGATAATGGAGAGTGTTGCTTTATCTAAGGAAAAGCTTTTACTTCATAAGAGTCCCAGGAGTTCTCATCTGTGTGTCTCCCTGGAACTCTGGGACCTCAAGACATGCCTCCCTGGGCAGTTTGCATCTCCAATGTACTGCCAGGGTTGCCTCCTCAACTGTGACACTGGTCAGCCCTCCAGCCCTCTTCATCAACCTGCTTTAGTTCAGGTCCTCATTAAGTCTCCCTTGGCTTAGCTTGCTAAGCGATGTTCTGTCTTGTTATTCACACCCCACTCCAGCCCCATTCAGCTTCCTCTGGGCCTTGCTATGGTCAGCCACACTGAATTTGGAGCGCTCAGAGTGCTGCGGGCTACTTCATGCTATAACACATTTGCTCATGGTTGTTCTTCTCATCCTTGCTCTGCTGGGAATGTCAGAAGAGCCAGTTCCCACTGCTCTCTCTAGGAAACTCTTCTTTAAGTTCAGCTCCTAAGTTTCAGTTTAGTAGAACACTAGAACACTGACCCTGGGCTAGGTGCTGGACCTGCAGCAGGGGATACAACTGTGAGCAAGGGAGGTATGTAAAGAACCACCCTTGCCCTTGTGCTCTGAGGGCTTCCTCAAAGCTTGCAACGCTTTGCCTTAGTTATGCATTCACTTCTCTGCCTTCCCTCTAAGACAGCACTCCTTGAGAGTGAGGACAGTTGCTAATTCATCTTGATGAAGAATAATAAATAAATTATAATACTAATATCATAAATTACAACAAATACAAAAGGCTTACCATCTGCTAAACTTTGTTCTGAGTGCTTTATGTATAATAATTCAAACAATCCTCCAAGGTAGGTACTATTCTTATTCTTAATTTCCATGTAAAAACTGGGAACAAAGCATTTTTTAAGTAATTTTCCCTAAGTGACGCCTTCTCTAAATCATCCAGGGGTCTATGGTGATGGAAAGAGAGAGGCAGGAAAGAGCAGGTACAACCAGAAAGACTGAGCTGCTCCTTTAAGCTCAGTTTCACCTTCAAATCTGGAGGTGGCATCAAGTGCCATGAAGGCTGGTTCAGGGAAAACTGCCGGTTGCCCCACCATAATCAAGCCCTGTTTGACTTTTCAAGGAAGAGATGATCTTGTATAAGGAAGAACAATGGGAAGTCATCCTGCATCCCTATCGCCTTAGTTGCCTTTCTCTTGTAGCAGTTCACTAATCCTGTCACTGTCACCACGGTTCTGGGGGCCATTGTGAAATTTTGCACTCCGTTGACAACAGGAGGGCCCACATTTGATTCTGTTACAGAAGCTTGTGGATTACCAAAAGGTTGTGTAAACAGTCCTTAAAAACAGCATCAGGGTAAACATAGACCCCTAGTTTTACAACAGAGCCTGCCATGAAGCTAGCAGAACGGTATTGCTTCTGGTTGGCCCAACCTTGAAGTAAAAGACCTTTTCTTTGAGGTAGAAAGAGCTACAGCCCTCAGTGGGAGTCGATCTAACTGCTCTGATGATTGTGCAGCAACAGTAGAACCCAATCTGAACCCAACAGTGGGGTTGGGGGCCAGAAAAAAATCATCCAATGGAAAAAAATGGGCAAGGACTTAAATGGAAATTCATATCTGATATACAAATGACCAATAAGCATCGAAAAGGCATCCAACTACACTAAATAAATGCTATTTTAAACAAAGAAAAAACATTCTAACTGGTTTTATTGGCAATAATTTAAGTAGTAATTTTAATTGCTGGCGAAGACATCAACAATCAGGTAGTCTAGTACAGTACCGATGAAAGTACAGTTTAATTCAGTTTGTTAAAGATTATTTTAAAAAGAGTTTACCCTAGGCAGTTATGTTATAGAAATGATAGCATGCAGTGGTCAAGAAGCATGTACAATGTTGTTCTATCAAAGCCTTGTTTATAATACCACAACTAGAAATGACCTAACACAGGAACAGTTAGAAAAGATAGGTATAGCTCTTCCATTAGTGCTATGTACCAAAGGAGGAAAATGAATTAAATCTGTAAGTTCTAGTGTGAAAAAACATCATTTACTAGAAAATACAACATCCCACTTTTAATTTTAAAAAAGCAGCAACACACTTTTTTTGTATAGTGCAGTTTCGGGGCATAATTTACAAACTAATAATAGGAGTAGCCCGTGGTTGGATATGTGTGTGTGTCTTACTTCCTAACCGAATCTTAACTTTATCCAGCTATCCAACCTGCAAGGAGAGAGTCTTATTACCAGCTCTGGGATGAACCCTGACTAGTCTATGTTAATCCTAGTAGTTCCATTTTCCTTTCAGCGATTGGTTAAGAGTGTGCATATGACTTTTTTGGCAAATGAGAGATAATAGGGGATCTACTGATTGACTTCTGGGAAAGGTTTCTCTGTTCTTAAAAGACAGAGTCACATCTTCTGTGGATGTTCTAATATGACACTGGAATTGCTATGGCCATTTTGAAACATGAGCCTCCAAAACCCAAACAGCAGGTGCATACCCTGAGGATGGCAGAAAGGAAGGATGGAGCGACCCTGGGTTTTTCTGATGTTGTGAGTTGCTGAGTTAGCCAGTGCTGAAACCACACTGCCTTGGGACTTCATGTTCCATAAGAGAATCAGAGAACCAGCACCCTGCTGCCTTCTGCCCACAGGAGCCATGTGCACTTTCTTCCTCGAAGCCATTGGCCTCCCAACTGGTAATGAGGGTGAGATTATAGAGGCCAAAGGATCCTAATTTACTTGTATTTTAAAAACTGGTGAAATGTCTCTGGATTTTACTCTCACTTTAGTCATTTTTAATATTTTACAAGTGAAAAACAGAGCTGAGCCTATAGAAAAGTCTCCTTGTCCTCTCCCTACACAACAGGGTGGTGGGGTTGGCCCATGTCCCTGGGGCCAGACTAACTTGGCCTCTTTTTTTGAGCTATGCTACTTTGCCTAAAAATCTGAGTGGCAGCCTTCTTAACTATAAGAATGAAAATAATTGCAGCCTCTATCTACTAGGATTGCTAAAAAGATTGAATGTGAAATTCAAAGGTGAAACCTATCAGGCACTTCACTAAATGTTATTGCTCTATTTCCTGACCCACCACATCCAATATTTCTTAAGACTTCTGTGGCCCAGGAGATCAAGGGATAGTTGATGACAATAAAGAAACTGGGTTTGGTAAAGAATGGGAGTTCTAGTTCTCAGTCTAATGAAGGTGGCCCAGCTGGTGAAGGAAAATATACATCTAATTTGGGACAACAGTAATCCCGAGAGCACCAGATAATGGGCTGAGGGACCAAATCCTGCCCTCAACTACTCAGCAGTCATCCATGGCTTCCTTGACTGGCAGTTGAAAGTGCTACAGAGGTGGGCAGAGGCCACACCTGGGTAACCTTGCTCCATCTTCAGGCTGCTATGTGGGAGCGTGAGAGTTGGCCATCTGAGTTTTGCTGACTTTACTTATGGCAGCTTCAGCCAAGCATGTGACCTCCACTGCCTTTGTGATTGGTATCCATTCAAGTTTGGGGCAGCAGATTCCCCACAGCTCCTGGGACCCTCTGCTCAGTGGGCTTTAAAACATGATTGCTCTCAGCAAGCCCAGACCATCAGTAATAATAAAATAGCTTTGAAACTGCCACTCTGAAATCCTAAACCCAGCCCAGACCTGTATGTTGGGCCAAGCACTTGGGAGAGGTTAGTGAAGGTTCAAAAACTCCTAACTGGGCACAGAGGGCACTTTCTCAGGCTGGGTTTCTTTAGGGCCTGAACCTGTTTCAGCAGACAGTGGTCTGGGTGGTATGTGAACAGGCCGATTTACTGGTCTTGGGCAGGCAACTGACATTTGGGGGAAAGTGATTAACCTGTGTTTCACCTTCTGGAGGGAAGTCTGGCCCTCTCCTTCCAACTTCATTCCCATAAGGCTCATATGTTTCTTTCACCCATGGCTCCAACCTCTCATGATGTGGAAAGTCATTGACCAGAGCTACCTCAAACAGATCAACCTTTAATAATTTGGGCACAGAAACCACAGAAGGGAATGATTTTCATTACAATATGGTTTTTAATGTTAGGCTCATGATAGTACTCTGGATCTCTCTCCTGACTTTGAACAAACTATGGCAAATTATATCTAGGCTGCCACTGTTGGTTGGAGCCCAGAAGGACCTTATCAACTGTTAGCTTCTACGTCCAAGAGTGAGGATAAAGGTCTTAACATGGTTTGATAAGCAAACTCCCTAGGAAGGAACCCATGGGGGCCCCTTTTCTACTACATCATGTGTGTGCGTGCGTGTATGTGTGTGTGTGTGTGTGTAATCTAACAACCTCACAAATGGAGTACTAGTGAGGAGATTGAAAAGAAGTGAGTGAGAGACCATTTTCAGATGTGGGGTCCATGGTTAGGGGCATTAAAAAGAGGTGGTGAGGAAGCACCTAGGCTAATAACAGCTGAGGACCAGAAGGGCTGAAGGGAAAAGGGAAAGAGCCATGATTAAACTGGGAAGGGGACTGTAGCTGATAGGGGGCTCTCTGATGGCGGCAGCCTCTGGTTGGGGAAGAAGCCATGGTCATCCTGGAGCTTGATGGGAAGAGAGCTGGGATATGGATATCTCTCTTCACTCCCCCACATCCTGATCCCTCCTGGTGCCTCCTCAGGGCTGGAGCCAGTGGAAAGCCAGAGGGCAGGGGGTGGGGCACAGGTGGGGACAGGCTGCAAACTTCCCTTCCCCTGGCACAGCAGGCATGAAATCGCCACCAGTCAGTCTGCATCATGATCACCTGGAAAGGTTGGTCAAGAGTGCAGAAGAGTGCAGGCTGCCCCTGGGAGATACAAGAAGGCTCGAGATGGGGCCTGAGAAGCTATGCTTCTACAAAGCTCTTGGGAGTCCTGTCTCTGAGCCAGGGGGATAACCCCTTCTCGAGTCATAGAGATACTTTCTCTCTACTCACTCCAAGCTCTACACGGAACCTTGATGTCTTGGCCAAAGCTAGCCATGAAGTCCATTTATCCATTTATTTCACAAACATTTGCTGAGCACCTACTCTGTGCCAGGCACTTGGCGAGGTGTTGAGGAGTCCACTGGGGAATAAAAGATCACCCTTCCCTGAAGAGGCTTCCTGAAGTCTCTCTGGCATCTGAGGGAAATTCTATATCTTTCCATAGCAATGGGAATATTTTGGGGAAATCACCTATTATTTCTAGAAGAGGGCTTTGAGCCTGTTGCTTAATTTCTCTGTGCTTTTATTTCCTATTTGAAATTGAGACATAATGATGGTGCTCTTTTCCAGGGTTATTATGAAAAGTAAGTAAAATAATATTTGTCCAGAGCTGGATATCATGAGCATTCAGTATCATTGTTATAATAATTAATTTTATCATTATTATTTCTCTCTCTTATCCCCTGACTCCAAAACAAGTAAAGAAGAAAATGCCCGCTCTGGGTCTCCATTTTCACTACTTTTGATCATATCCTTAGAAGGGATCCTGGTCATGTTATGATGTGATGAGGTTTGATGCCAACAGGTGTTCTAGTCATATGTTTAGTAAATACATTTTTATATATGTTTTAGGACAAGGAGGAGGTTTATAGGGATGCAGGGAAATTGAAAACAACGGCTTGAGGATCATGCTTTTAAGAGACGGAAAACAGAACTAGTGGAAAAAAATGAAAGGAACTTCAATGATGAACTGGGAGAAGAGATAGCAGAAAGGCTAAGGGAGCCATTATCTGAGATGAAAATATTATTAAAGAGAGAATGGCAACCAATGCTCTTTGGGAAAAATAGAACAAGCGGAAAGCAGAGAGTGTGGCAAGAGGGATTTCAGTTCTGCTTTAAGGATCATTTCCCTACGGGCATGGTTATGAGCTCCAGAAAGGGCTGTAAAACCCTTCACTGGATCACAAATACAAGGAATTTGCACGATGATGATCCCTGGGTATCCTGATGGGACCATATTTGAAGAGGCCAAAGGTCAGCATCAGTGGGGTGGAAAGGCAGGCCTGGATCCCACCCCCAGCTTGCACACTGAAAAGCTGTGTGATGTCCTGTGGCTTCAGAGGCTTCCAGTCTCCTCCTCGATAGGGAAGGTTTGGGACCGTGCCTGACACACCAGGTGCTTTGTACAGGCCCTGCAGCGGCCCACCTGAAGTTCACAATCCCTGTGGACACCCCATGTGGCGAACACCTTGCTGGCTGGCACACCTTCTAAAATGCTGAATTCCTCTTTGAAGATGAAGAGTCTTTGTTGACTGGTCAGTTGAAAATTCATCATGCACGCATATGGAAATTGTGTGTGGCTCTAGACAGTTTTTTGGCTTGAAAATGATTTCGCTTTGCAGAATTTCCCAGATTTTTCTTCCTTCAGATAAGTAAAGAAGTACAGCAAAAGTCCACCGGTGAAGAGGACCCACTCTGTACCCTCACTGAGTGTCATCCAAGGTCCACAGCGCTTCCTGGGCTGTGGGAAACTTCTTTTCTTTTGCCCTTCTATCTTCAGGGGTCAGCACCCACAAGGTTGGGGTAACAGCAGACAGACGCTCTTTTAGACAAGTGCTGGCATGGAAGTGCTCTGAATCTAGAGTGAAAGACCTGCTTATCTCAAAAGTTCCTAGGTGTGGTTGTGCCAATGAAACCTAATTTACAAAAGATTTGGCAAGTGGGCCGTAGATTGCCACCCCTACCCTAGACCCAGGGCTTCTCAAGCCTTAATATACACAGAGACCACTGGGGGTCTTGTTAAATGGTCATCGTGACTCGTGACTCGGTAGGTCTAGGCCAGGGGCCGAGATGCAGACCACACTGAGAAGCAAGAGTCTAGAAGCCTCCTACAGCAGTGACTACTGGAAGCAGAAGTGCAGGGACGTTTGTGAGCTGGCTGGTGAGGTTGCACAGAGGAGCTGAGAGCCAGCTGGGGGCTCTGTGGGGGGCTTGCCTGTCTGGAGGACATGTCTGCTCACAGGCCACGCTGTTCTGTGCCCAGACATTCTGATTCACTAAAAGAAACTAGAGGTATGGTTTTTATGGGAGAAAAATCTCCTGATTTCTCAAGTGTTTTTAACCTCTTGATTTTTATGGTTTTTAAAGGTTGGGCTCAGAAGTTTTTAAAACCCTGTATGAGCCAACTCAAACACATAAGTGGAATGGCTCCTGCTCACAGCCTGCCATCCAGCATCCATGGTTGTTGCCTGGGATTTTTGACCCTTGACCAGGTACAACCACTGCGCTGGGCCCCTTTTTCATGATAGGACTAAGTATAGGACTGGGCTTACATACAATGAACCTCTCAAGCTCAGGACCTAGAAAACAAGGTATCCTCTTAATTTCATGAAAGAGGTCCATGAGCTTTGAAGAAGACAGGCACTAGGGCTGCGACTCAGCCTACTGTGGTGTAGGTGTTAAAAGGCACACCCCTCAGGCAAATGACCTAGAATCAGATTAATTACACAAAGCACCCCCCCCCCCCCACCCGGAACTCCGCATCTGTAGGGGATGACCTGCTAAGCCACTTTGCTGAAGTCCCAGGCTAACAAGAAGAAGCTGGCAGTTGAGGCCAGGTCTTGCAGACCCCACATGCCATGCTCCCTCCACCACCGCCCTCTGACTCTCATTTTGGTGAATACTTGGAAGCGAAAAGTTCAACTTCTCATCTCCTCCAAGTCCAGATATAAGCTGCATTTGTAAGACACAGGAACAGCCAATGTGATATTTTTATCTGAAATATTTACAGGTGGAAAGGATTAAAGCAAGGGATGGACTATTGAAGGTTAATGCCACCTTTTAATGCGGAAAAACTACTCTCTTCACAAGAAATACACTTGTGGGATAATCCTGAGATATGTGTGTGCGTGCTCAAAATGTCAGCCAGAGATTCATTAATTTCAGCCTCCCCCTAGAACACTATGTTATGGTTCTGAGGCTGCATGGTAGCATGCTGACAGGCGAGACCCACGGTGCCCCGCACTCGGGGGTAAATTTATGGTACGATGTGTGAGAAATCCATCATGCAATTTGGCCCGTGCCCCCAGTTTCTTAATCGGAGATGGGAGATGCAAGACCAACATTGCCTCCATGGCTTTGGGTGCCGCGCCTCAGCTTTAAGCTTCAATGGGACAAAGCTTATTCCCATCAGCAGGCCAATTACTATGATGGCTTAACACCCAGCTGCTCAGAACACAGAGGAGTGTTTTGCCCTCAGCTTCTCCCAGGCTGTTATTTAACAATTCTGAAAGCTAAAGGATCATGTCCTAGAGTTTTTAGGCAAGCAAGGGCCTTGTGAAGGTGGCTAAGCCATAGCTTCATTTATTCTGGTTGAGCTGTGAGGATCATGTTCACGACTGAACCACAGCCAGTTTCTAAAGCTTACAGGCCCAGTGATTCCATCACGGACATCTGCTTTATGAGCCCATTTTCAGGGCTCATTGCCTCCCAGAGTAGTACAGAGATTAAGAGGCAGTCTCTAGAGGAAGCTGGCCTTGGGTTGCATCCCCCATGCTTCCAATTCCAAGCTAGCCGGAGGGAATCACACAATCTTTACTTGGCTCATCTGTACAATGGAGCCAATATTACTTCCCACTTTGCAGCATTGTTGGGGAGATGAGAGATACTGCTTCGACAGTGCCCAGCAAAGTACTTCACACTTAGTGAACAACTGCTAGGTTGTAGCCTGTGTTTGCAGGTTTCTCTTTCAGTGGTTTTGCCTCTTCGTGGTGTCCTGAATAAAGCAGTGGCTTTGGAGCCGCTGGACCAGGGTTTGAGTTGCTGCTCTGCCCCTCACCAGCTGTACAGTTTGGGGGAAGTCTTCCATCTTGCAGAGATTTTCCTCATCAGTCAAATGGGCACAATAAGAGTGCTTGGCCTTGGAGAGCTATGATTAAGACAGAACAGGTGATTATATATTAAGTGCTCATATTACAGTGCCTGGGATATACCAAGTCCTCAGTAAATGTTTGTTATAATTATTAACAGGATCTGCACTTCAGAATTTGTGAAGGTTTAGGCTACATGTGGAAGGGTATATTTATACCCCTCCTTCAATATATCAAAGAAATCCAGAAAGTCTAATCAACTTCAGGAACTCTGAGATTGTACCAAATGCAGACTTACTTGCCCTTATTGGGGAAATAAATTTCTAGGATACAAAAGGTATGGAAAAAACCATCTACTGTAGCTCAGTTCTTTCTGAATTAAATACATAGGTCCAATGTGGAAAAATGCATAAATTCAAACCTGAATTACTATGAATTGAGCAACTCTAATGTGTGGAGCACAGAGCTGGATGTGGGGTGAATGAACAGGGTCCAGTAACTCTACAAAGCTACTTTTTTTCCTTGTCCACGTATAAAGCAGGAGCAGCTGAGAGCCTGGAGCGATTGCGTAGCCAGGGTCTCAGAGCTTGAACTTGAGCAGTCTCATTGCAAAGTTCCATGTTCATCACTGCTGTCAGGGCCACTCCTGCATAGCCCTTGGCATAAGAGCTCTCTCCTTTGTATTTTTCAGCTGCCCTCATACATTGGGCAAAGTAAATGTTCTGTGTGTTTTGTAGAGGAGAAAACTTAGGCTCAGAGAGGTTGTGAAGCTACCATGTGCCCACACAGCTGGGGACAGAGCTGAAGCTCATATGCCTTAGCCAACCCCACCCAACTTTGTGCGCAGAACCTGGAGGCTCCGGGTAGGCAGAACCACTGGACAGACATGCCTAGGGTGGGCACAAAGGAGAGCAAAGCTTATTCAAGAGTCCCTTAAAGAAGTCACCTTTTCTCATTACTGCTGTCATCTTGAGAGGAGACTGAGAGACCCGCAGCTGTGTTGCCCCAAAGAAATCACAGAGGGCAGATTTCCCCGTGATGCCAAGACAGCTAGACTGGATCTACGAGTGCGTATTTCTCACTATAAAGCAAACAAGCCGACTGGCAGAGCACTGTAGGGAAAATGACATCACTGCAGAATTTTAGGGCTAATCATTTAGCTGGATTAGCCCCAAAGTGCTGTGTCTAAACTCAGCATCCCTGCCTCTTTATGTACTCCAGATGAAACACATTAGCAGAAATATGGCAAGGGACACTCACAACACTCGGTTCTACACTCTCAGCAGTTTTTGCAAATCTGCAATTAGTCTAAAGGGCCCGGGTAAATTAGGCCTCTTGATAAATGAAGCACCTAGACAGGTCTCAGATTTATTGGAGCCCGCTGTCCTGCTGTCCCACTGTCCAGATCTCTTGTCAGCTCCTTGCAGAGTGGGGACTCTGGAGGGGGAAAGAAAAGGGAACCAATTCACGTCTGGAGTTGCCACCAAATCTTGGAAAAGACTGTGCTGGACAAAGACTCCTGCCTCTTTGGCCTTAAAAGCCTGTGCCAGGAATGTAGTAGGTGAAGCCGGAAGCTTTTGCCAGGAAGTTCGAGCGGGGCAGAGGAGGCCCCTTCTCTCAGTGGCTGTGAGGAGCGATGTGATGCCCCCACTCTGGGCCACCCAGCCTCCCCCTGCGTCCTGAAATTGGCAAGGGGTGTTGATGGGCACCCCTGCCTCCCCTCCCAGGGCTCTCACTCTGGTTTCTGGTTCTTAACCCATGACTTCCTTCCCCAAATTCAGCTTTCTATGGGTGTTTGCACCACACAGAGGAGTTAAACACATTCCAGAAAAGATCCCCATCCCCAAACGGATGCGTATGTGGGTAATCCTTAAAGCAAACATTCAGGGGCCAGAAGGCTGTCAGTGGCTGTGGCTCAGCTAAAGGGGACATATGGGGAG
The DNA here is from genome assembly GCA_004026585.1 of Noctilio leporinus. Classification (NCBI taxonomy): domain Eukaryota; kingdom Metazoa; phylum Chordata; class Mammalia; order Chiroptera; family Noctilionidae; genus Noctilio; species Noctilio leporinus. The sequence continues at coordinate 399,532 of PVIW01000539.1, forward strand.
GAGACCGCCTGGGCCTATTATCCTGATTTATGTCTCTGGATCACGGGAAGTGGTTCGCAGCCATATTGGGGTGACACCTGCTAACTTTGCTGCTGCTGCCCCCGAGGCTGCTGGTGCTGAAGTCAGCTGAACTGGCCGGCCAAGGGGCCCGGCAGATGTGCAGATGTTTTGTGGGGTGGCAAGAGTTACTGTTTTTTTTTTTAAGTCTTTCTGATTTATTTATTTTTACTACATTTTTCTTCCTGATACTAAAGTAATGCTTTGGAGTGGTGGTACATAGTCTGAATTTTTTAATTTAAAAAGTAGTAAAGCAATGCTGGCTCCTGTAAACAATCTAAAGCTCAGTATGCCCCCATCTCCATCTCTCTCTTACAGTCTCAGAATCTCTGTCGCTCTCTCCTCTTGGGAAGCCAGCCAGGTAGGCTGTGGCCCTCTCATCCTTTGACTCCATTGCCCCGGTCGAGCACTTTGTCACTCAATTCCTAGCAGTCTGGGCACAGGGTGGACAGGCCAGTGAAAAGCCAGGAGCACCCCAGGGCGGGAGTGCCTCGCTAAAGTGCTACCCGCAGCCTGCTGTGATTCAGTGTCTCTGCTCTGCCGAGCAGCTGGGCGACTCTCCTGTCGGCCCGCATCGATTTTCCTGTAGATTACATACCTTCAATCACAAAAGAAAGTGCGCTTCTCCCTTTGAGTGTCAGGTCAAATGAATAGTGAACATACTCCTGCGGCAGCTGAGCTCTGGCCACCTGCATAGGCAGGGCGCTGACCTCTCCCCAACCCTGACCCCACCCTTTACCACCACGCACACACCCTCAGACCTTCTTCTGTGACTCAGAGAAAGTTTGCAGGCTGAGGAGGAGCATCAGATTCCACTGGGACTACGCAGGACACCAGTTATGCCAACCATGAGATCTCTTTGCCTTTTAAGACCTTCTCAATTGTGAAATTGAGAGGATTTAGACTGAGGGCGGGGGAGGGGGAGAACCGGTGACACCAAAAGCATTCAGGATTTGGAATGTGCTTTCTCATATGTTAAAAAATATCCCTTAAAACCCTGGCTGGTGGGTCAGTGGGTAAGGTGCTGGCCTGCGATCCCAAAAGTCACTGGTCCGATTCCCAGCCAGGGCACATAACCAGGTTGCAAGCCAGGTCTCCAGCCAGGTCAGTAGCTGGAGGCAGGTGAAAGGCAACCATACATGGATGTTTCTTTCCCTCCCTGCCTCCCTCCCTGCCCTTCTCTCTAAAAATAATAAATAAAATCTTTAAAATATATATACACCCCTTGAATATCATCAAAGGGATTGAACAATTTTTATTCCTTTTAAAAGTCACTTTAAGTACAATTGGGTCTCGGATCTTTGGCTAATGTGTGTGCATGTGTACGTGTGTGTGTATGGTATCACAAGGGCCTCTCTCCCTATGATAGTTGGTGCCAGGTCCACCTTCCGAAATGCTGGCATGCAGGGAAAGCCTTGCTTGTGTGGGCAGCTTTGGCACAGAGTCCTGGCAAGGTGGATGCAGAGAGGTGTCAGCACTTTTTTAAACAACTAGCAGCCAAAGGCAGGAACCAATCTCCAAAGTGGGCTTTGTGAGAAAGGTGAGGTCTGTGTCCAGCTAACAGTCTGCCTGCAGAGGCTGGACAAGGAGAAGGCACGAGACTAGGCCTGGTCATGTGGCCTTTGACTCTTCTGCAGCTGCTGTATTGGGATGGCTGGGGACAGAGGCTGCAGGGAGAATTTATTATGAACCTAGTGTCTTATATTGTATATACTTTAGCTTGGAGAAATCCGAGGACCTGTTAATTTTACAGTTTATATGAAGGACCTTAACATGTTTCTATCCTTTGACCCATTTCTAGAAGTCTATTGAAATAAAATAGTAATAACACAGATATACATTTAAGCAAAACTAGTTAAGTAACAGGTAGAATGATCCACATCCCCAAAAAGGTATGAAGTGCTACATTTCTTTATTTTTCAAAGTGAAATTAAATCTGAATGAGGCCAATACCAACCAAGGGTGGTGAGAAGGTCTCTCAATTCCTCCTCCTCAAGCTGGGTTTGAGGACCTTGGCTGAGCCTTCCCCGCCATGGGAAGTGGAGCCAGCTCCTTATGCAGCCACACAGCAGGCCCTTTCTGAGGTCACCCACAGTACCAGGCTCAGATGAGCCCTAGTTTCATTATGGGTCAAAGTGCAACCCTTGTTCTTTCCTGGTCTTGAGAGGGGCCAGCCTATTTTCAACATCTGCAACTCACAGCCTTCATCCCTCTCTTGGACCATGTAGCCTGCAGATGCTCAGGAACTTCCCTTTTGAAATGGAAAGGTTCATATTCTCCCCCAAAGTCTTGCTCTTTCCATCTGGAAGCAAAGTAAATTCTTTAAAATACTCTTTCTCTCTCTCTCTCTCCCTTTCCCCCTTTCTCTTCCCCCCTCCCTCCCAGGGGAGTATAACTCAGCAGACATTGTGAAAGAGATGTTTCATCTTTTTTTTTATATGACCACAGACAACAAAACAAGACAACAGCACTTGATTTTTAAATGACCACCTCCATCACCTATGAAGATACCACCTAAGTGCCCAATAATGCAGGCTGGTTACAGTTATGGTCCACGCACTCATTAGATGTAGCAATGAACATTTTCATTGACAATAACAGAAGAAAAATGTTTAAGTTGTCATATGAATAAAAAAGTAGAACATTCTATTTGTTTTCTCTAGCAAATCCCTAGAAATATAGTCACTTAAAAACACATCCATTTGTTATCTCATGAGGTTCTGGAGGTTCTGGCTTGACTGAGTTTCCTGCTCAGGATCTCATAAGGCTCAACTTAATGTGTTGGCTAGATATGTTATCATGTGGAGCTTGGGTCTTCTTTTAAGATCATTCAGGTTATTGGCAGAATTCAGCTCCTTGCGGTCATAGGACCGTTTCCTTACTGGCTGTTAGTGAGGGGCTGCTCTTAACTTCTGGAGGCTTCTAGAATTCTAAGCCACTAATGGAGGACCCCTTTGCTTCAGATCTGTTTCATGCTTCATATTTCAGTTTCCAAGTAAAGCTCAGTCTCTTTTGAGGCTCACCTGACAAGGTCATACCCACCTGGGATCACCTTTTATTAGTCAGTTGTGCCAGGTAACATAACTGAACTATGGGACAAATATTTCTTTATATTTATAGGTTCCTTCTGCCCATACTCAAAGAGGAGAAGGTTATATAATGTTGTAGAGCATTGGGAGGGTCATCTTAGAAGTTTGTCCCAGCCCTGACTGGTGTGGCTCAGTGGATTGGTGCTGGCTTGAGAACCTAAGGGTTGCTGGTTCGACACTCAGTCAGGGCACATAGCCAGGTTGCAAGCTAGGTCTCCAGCCAGGTCCGTAGCTGGAAGCAGATGAAAGGCAACCATACATTGATGTTTCTCTACCTTTCTTCCTCCCTCTCTTCCCTCCTCTCTAAAAGTAATGAATACAAATCTTAAAAAAAAAAAAAAAAAGTTTGTCCAACAATGGCAAGATCTTGGCCATGTAACATGTACATATATGTTCAGAAAACACTGGTGTGACATAAACCTGAACGTTAGTAAGATCTTTCTGTGGGGTAGGATGTTGGAGGCTTCTGTTTTTCTTTATGTTTTCCTGTGTTTTCCCAGCATTTTATAATTAGCATATATTAGTTTTATAATCAGGGAAACTCCCACATTATTTAGATAGAGAAACAATTGGCTTCAATCTAGGACAGTCACTTATGAACAAGAATTTGACATGTGGCATTACACTGTGCAGGTGAATGGTTTGTTCATTCATTTATTCTTTCATTTGTTCAGTAGCTGAGAGATGATGGTGTAGGCAGACTTCACTTTCTACAGGAGTGTGTGGTGATGGGGACATACAGCTTCATACTTTTCAGCAAAAGATGGCATTTCTGTTTGTAATTACCCCTGGAGAAAAAATCTGAAGTCAAGCTACTCCAAGTGGTAGAGAAATATTTTGCAGCTTCTATTTTCCCACCACTACGCCAATAACTTGATAATTTTTAGGTTTTAAAATTTCCCATTGTCTTTGTTAGCAGAAAATACCAAAATGAAGCAACAGAACTCTTGGCTCCAATTCACTTCTCAGTCTGACATGTCAGAAGGCGCCTAATGCCGAAACACACTCTCGCAGCAGAAGTGCAGCCCTGGGAGACCCAGCAGCACAAATGAACCAGAAACCCTTATGGTGGGGATGCCGCTCACTAACATTAGAAAGAGGAATTGCTCAAGGAAAACAGTCTTAGCATGTGCCAGCGTCACCAAGGGCACTTTGGTCATCTCTAGCATTCTATGCCAGTAACAAGCCCAGGGCTCAAATCAGAAATGAAGATACTATGACGTCAATGGGGTTGTGCGGAAAGCCAGGCAGGGCCACCTGGACCAAGGGTGATGCTGCCATGACTTGTCTTTGAGGCTCTCTCACCTTCTTCTCCCCTGCCTCCCCTCCTCAGGTGCTGCCCCTGTGTCCCACCTGCTCTCAGGAATACAGATCTAGCTTGTCGGTTTGTTGTGGATACTCTCGTGGGTGCTTGCATTTTAATAAGGAATTCTAAAAGGTGGAAAAGTCTTGAGATAGCAAGGAAGAATTTGCTAACAGGGAAAGGACCAAGGAGGCTCTGCTCCATGTCCCTAAAGTTATCTCCTTCCAACAGTCTGCACTTGTAGTGCATGGTTTTGTACAGTGTTGTCCTGGCAAAGGAACAGGCCCCAGGGACTCCAGCTTGTCAGCCTCAAAGGGAGGGGCACCTGGAGGAAGCCCTCTGAGGCATCCTGATGGAGGGGAAGAAGTTTTTCTTCTTTTGAGATTGGATATGTTCAGGAAAAGCTGATACTGAGTCAGTTTTAATTTTTAAAAATGTATTGACTTTTAATACATACAAACTTACAAATTATGAATCATAAGAAATACATGGATAATCATGAAATTTCTACCAGAATAAAGATAAAGAACATTGTCACCCTCTGCTCCACCCCTAGTACCCTTCCTCATGCTGCCCCTTCCTTCCCACCTCCCACCACACTAGGCAAGTGTCCCCTATCTGAATGTTGCTTTTTAAAAATTCTTTATTCTTATTTCTTCACTACAGTTTTAATCACAGAACCACTAGCCACGTATTATTTAGTTTTGCTTATTTTTTCAACTCTACATCAGTGCTATCACAGTGTATTTATTCATTTGTGACTGGCTGTTTTTATTCAACATCATGTGTTTGTGATTCAAAAATAGTTAGGCCTGCAGCTTTGGTTCATGCATTCCTATTCCATTGTATTCCATCATATGAATATACCAGAAATCAATCATCTGTTCTCTTACTGATGGAGCAGCTTTAGATTTTATATTGTTTTTTTTGTTTGTTTGTTTTTTTTTGTTTTTTTTCCACCATGGGATTTAGGGTGGTGTTTATTCAAATAGGGGTAAAGATGAGGTGTGGTTGGGTAGAACTGGCTATTTAGGCAGAAGAAACATTCTGAGGTACCAGGTTGTGGTCCCAACTCTCCCACTAATTTCCTGAGAATATTATTTCATGATGCTCACCAGTACTTTTTCCATTAAACAAAAGAGTTGGATGAATTTTGAGTTCTTATCCAAGGCAACCCTTCAATTCAATGAGCCACTCACTCACTTAACACATAGTGAACATCTGTTATTTGCTCCATTGCTAAAATTCAGTAGGAAACAAAACAGATATGTTCTTTGACATCACAGAGTTTTCAGACTCAGAAGGTGTTAGAGAAAAAATAAGGGGTAAGCCAAACTTTTTTTTTCACTTACCCAGTCATAACCATCTTTAACGTTATGTGAACAACATAGAGAAATGGACATTTTCATTGGTAAAGGGAACAATAGGAACAACAATAATAATAGTTGACGCTTATTGAACAGTTGCTATGTTAAAGTTGTTTTTTAAATTGCAAGTTATAGTAAGTACTGTGCTGGCGCACACATGGGTGAGGACGCAGAGTTGGACAGGTCTATGTAAGACAGAACGGGCAGGAAGGCCCCCCACAGGATAGTCATGTAAGCTGAGGAGGATCCAGCCACACAGCCAGGAGGAGGAAGAGCATCCAGACTCAGTGAAGTGCATGTGCAAACCCTCCAGGTGGAATAAGAACTTCACATGTCCCATAACCTGCAGCAGCTGTGTGGGGAAGTCTGGCTCCAGGTGAGCCCAGACGCATCTGCCCTAAGGGTTTTGATTTGATCCTGTGTATAAAGGGAAGGTGTTAAAAGCATTTATAGGCAAGGGAGTGGCATGGCCAGACCTGTATTTTTGAAATGATTATTGTGACTGGTGTAAAGAAAGTGGGTGGAAGGCGCCTGGACTGGAAAGAGGCTCAGATCACAGCAGCTGCGGTGGAGTTGGAGACAGCAGTGTGCCGGGTCCCGCGATGGTGTGGGGCCAAGAAAGAGGCGTCCTTACAACTTGTTTTTAATGAGAAACACAATCAACATCAGGGATCAAAGGGGAAACAATCAGTCTCAATTCACTTCATTAGAGATGAGAAAGTTCAGAAAAGACTGGGCTGGGCAGATAAGGAAGCTGGAGTCATGGAATCCTACACACCCTCCTTGCACCCCCACCTCCCATTTTCTAATTGTTTTATCCTCAGAAGGTCTTTAAAAGGCTGTTTGGCTTGAAGATGCCCCTTTGCCCAGTCTTCCAGAGGAGAGAGGGCCTCCACACCCCCCGCCCCCGCCACGCGTACACCTCGGGTGACAGCGCCCCCATCAGCTCCCTCCCCGTCCTTCCTGCCGGAAGTGCCTGCACGCTGCCGTGTCAGACTGGGCCTTGGCATGGACTTTATATCTCCCTAACAATATACTGCCCACTTAAAGTACCGTAAAACATGACCGAATGGGGACTCTCCGTGTCTGTTTAGTATGCTTTAAAATTCTTTAATTTGCTTTACCACAATAACTTGCACTTTAATAAAAGCAATCTCTCGTCTTAATAGCCACACAATAAAGAGTTATTTATAAGAGGAGTGTGCAGGCCCGAGCCATCCAGGTGTGCCCCAGATTCCAAGCCCTCGGAGGTCTGCGGGGACTGCACGGACCCAACCGCCCCTTCCCCCGCCATGGCCGGTTCGCAGCGTCACAGCTCCAGGGCTGCCCCCAGGCTCCTGGCCCTGCACAGCACGCTCTCGGCGCGCTGATTTATTCCAGTATTACGTTTAATTGTTTCCTTCTTGTTGAAGCCCTAACATGCGATGCTTGTAAATCTGACCCGAATCCTCCATATGGCGCTCTGGTTTTCCATTTTCAAATGCATTCGCCCTGGAATAATGACTGTGGTATAACTCAATTTGAGTTCTGCTGCTGGGGACTTTATTACATAATGCTTTCTAATTGACCCTCATAGTTTAATAAGACAGAACATTTCACCAGAACATTGACAAAAGTTATTAATTTTCACTTCAGCAGAGACCCATGTCCCAATTAAATCCCCTGAGAATGCCTGACTGACTGACTGACCTCATTATGGCTAATGCTTATTAGTCCTTCGGAGAGGATAGCATCACACACTGTTAAAATGCCTAAATGAGCACATACAACCGTCCAATGTGATTACAATTTACATACATGACTAATTTTACTCCCCTAATCCTTGTCTGGTGCAATGAATGTGGTGTGCCGCTGTCATACCACGGGATCAGCCGTTCAGGGTTTGGAAGATGTAAAAATGCCCAGCAAGCATGCTCGGGGACACCAGTGAGATAGATCTGCCTTTCCAGGAAACTCTCTCAAGTGTGTGGGTGTCTTTCAATGCAGAGAGTGACTTGCACCCAGTCCTTCTTCAATGTGGAACAACTAGTATTCATTTGGTGTCTGTCTTTTGTTTTGCTTTGTTTTCAAACCACTGGAAGGAAGGAAGGAAGGAAGGAAGGAAGGAAGGAAGGAAGGAAGGAAGGAAGGAAGGAAGGAAGGGGAAGGGGAAGTATTACTATCGACATCAAACAATTCCAGCCTTTCTGCTTGGGTAGCTCATGCTCCCTTAAGCCTAGGTGTGTTCATTTGAAGATTTTCTCTCCGCTCTCATTTCGAAGGAGCTTCTAGTCACCACATCTGCCTTGTTTCATCAGCCACCCTGCTTCACCAATGACAGGACCACCTACTCTATCGAGTCCCCTCTTGCGGGAAAATCAGCCGGAAGGTCAGTGGGATGAAAAATGTGTATTTACCCATGCTGGTAAAATGGATGGCTTGCAGTGGTGAGACATGGAAAGCAAAGAAGCCTCACACTATCTGAGGCTTCAGATTGTTATTTGACCTTTCTCTTCCTGGTCTACACAACAGTGTTTATCTTTTAGGCAGTCTGACTGCGGTTGAGTGTTGGCTTTTCCTGTGCATTGTACTCGTTCCCCCTGGGCTGCATGATTTGACACATGACAACAATCTAACAGCGGAGATCAAACTTCTTCTCGGACTCTCTGCAATGTGACAAGTAATGTGTATTGACACAGCAAAGTGCACTCTGGAAACATGAGTGGTTGGGCGGGCGCCCGACCTCCTTGCTCAGCTAGAGATAGCTTAAATCATAAGCTTCAGGTGCCCACAAAGATAAAGCCCAAATTTAAATAATGATAACCAGCTGAAAGCTATAATTCATTGAAATCTCTCTCTTTTTGCTTTGGGTACTGTCATATGGAAAGCAGGAATTTGGTGGGGAAATCAATAGTAAAAATAGTAAAATTAAAAGGCAAAGGCAGAAGAAATTAAACCCCAGGGTACACATGAAAGTACCACACATTCTTCTCAGTCCCCCTATTCCACAAGTGGATCCTCAGGCCCTGCTTTGTAGCAGGCCTGGTGGGCGAGACCCATGAAGTTCAGCAGCCAGTAGGCAATACTGTCAAAACTGAAATGCAGGTACTCAGGCTGATCACTTCAACTAATGACAAAGGTTTATGGGAACCCAAAGAAGGGGCATTTAACCTCACATTTGGAGGTGGGGTGGGGATTAAAGTGGTCTAAGAGGGGCTTCCCAGAGGAGACATGTAATTGAGCCCCAAATAGTAAATAGGAAATAACTAGGTAAATCAGGGAGAAGAGGTTGCACTCTCAACATCAGTTCTTTCTCTCCCTCATTTATTAAACCAGTGGGCACTAAGGCCTACTACGGGCTGCAAGCTCTCTTTCTGCACCTGATGCCTAAGAGTGCCTCCTGGTGGTAAACCCAAGATGTGACAGCCTCTTCGATGAAAAGATTCAAGGAGGAATCAGGGAATGGAGGGCTCTAGGTACACTTTTAAGGAGCAAATGATGGAGAGAGAGAATGCATACTGTGGGAAAGTGAACTCATTCAATCCCAAGTAGGACTTTCAAAACCATTGCTTTCATTCAATGAGGAGTGTCAGCTCGTGGAAAGGAAGATCCATTTTTATGGAGGGGCTGTCCGTTCAAAGATATTGCTGAGGAGATGGCTGCTGAGCCCTGCGCATGGTTTTGCCGTTTCGACGTTACTTCGCATCCTTTTCTCCATTCGGATCTCCTGCTGTTGTGCCGGCCACCTCAGACCAGCTCTCAAGAACCAGTTGTGCCTCTTTCCAACTCCAGGTTTGGCTACATCACACTGGTAACTTGAATTTGGTCGTGCTGGAAGTATTTATACCACAGGAATTGGTAAACTCCACAAACCAGAGCTTGTCTTCCCCAGACACCCCCATCCCCAGGAGCCTGTTGTTAAACAGTGATCAGTACACCACTGTCTGTACTCAAGGATTGCTAGCTTTATGGCAAAACATAGCACCACTGTTGTTAGAAGCCTGGCATATGCTCAATGCCACAGTGCAAAGGTCCGGTAAAACTCAGCTATGTGCCTTCCAAAGAGAGCAATCTTGGGACCTTTATGATCACGTTGCCTGCAGAGAGGGAAAGAGAGACTTCTAAGTCTGTGGAGAAGATTCCAAGTGAGCTTCCTGAAGCAACCGCAGAGGCAGATTACAGAAAGAGAAAGTGAGCTGGTGGGCTGGCCAGACCACTGCTCCAGGCAGTAGCCGGGTCTGGGGCAGGCTGAGTTTGAGAGGCTCAATGTACAACTAGAGAGGGTGTCCTGCGGGCAGCTGGGAAGGCTGGCTAGCTTTCCGGAGAGAGGCTGAGAGAGTTCTGAAGCAGAGCTATAGAAGTTATCAGTGAAGAGACAGTGGCTAAATCCAGGGGGGTGGATGGGAACACTGTAGAAATGGATGTAGGATGAAAAGAGAAGCGAGAGGGCATCCTGGGAGCATTGGCAGGCAGGCAAGGGAAGGGACCCAGGGGAGGGAACAGGTGGGGTTGGAGAAGAGCGAGGAAAGAGTTGCAAGAGAGGTGGGAGAAGGATTCGCAGAGGCGGAGGTCCCTGGAGCCAAGAGCGGAGACAGTTTTGAGAAAGAAAGAACAGTCCACTGCAATAGAGTTGTCACGTCAGATGAGGAATGAAAATTAGCTTATGGATTTGGCAATTAGAATGTCAGTTTTTCTACTGAAACTGCTCCAGCTGAGGTCACTAATGAAGCCAGAGAAAGAGAATGATTTTTCCCAAAGTGGATGCCGTAGGAGCGAGTCTAGCATTAGAAATGGAGGTGCCTGACTCCCCATTAAGCGCTCTTTCTCTTCTATTATACATATGTTTAGGCTGCCCCAAGTCACAGAGCCAGGCTTTCGTTTTAGAGCAGCTTTGGGGGGGGGGGGGTAATTTATGGTTGGATGCAAACAACTTCCAGCTGTCCTTATTAAGGTTTGAGTAGATTCATTTTATCCCCAAATTAAAGTATCTTGTTAACTAACATTCTGATGTGCTGAGACCTAATGAAGAAGGAAGCAAGTCATGGAGAGCAAAGGCAAGGCAAGCCCACTCCCCTGCAAGTCACTCCCGGCTCTCAGCCTGGCTGGAGGCTGACTTTCATTTCTCATGCCACGCCTGCCCCACAGCAAGAGGTCCAAAGGACAGTCTGAGAAGTTGGCTGGCATACAATCCTGTTTCTTTAACCTCAAGTGTGGAGGAGCCCTCTCAGAGGTAGGCCCATCCTGAATGGACCTCCTGTATCCGTCAGGAAGACCAGAAACAGCCTAGGTACATGTCCCCAGCAGGTGTTATTTTAGCCAAGGATAATAACTCCATTTTCATACCAAGGCATATGGATGGAGGTCACAGAAGCTATAACAGCCATTTCTACCAGCATGAGAGACCTGGGGTTCAGAGGGAAGCAAGGGAGCCCATTTTTAAATTCTTGAGGCTGAGCTGATCCTGAGTTGTTGTTGTTGTTGTTGTTGTTGTTTTTTCCCTTTGTGCCTGAGAGCAGAAGTCAGAAAAGTGAAACTCTGAGGGGCAAAGGTGTCACCGCCTCAGCGTATTTAAACTGCTGGATTCCCCCCACCCCTCCCCGGCGATTCCACACCTCTCAGTATTGAGGTTAGAGCATCAGGTGTACTGGCAGAAACCCTCTTACAAAACATTCTGTCCCTGAGAATAGAAAGCAAATCAAATAAAACCCCCAAGGCTGTGAAACTCTCCCTTTGCCACCCCTGCCCCAGGATGGCAGGGGTTGAATCAGGAGCTTGGATATATGGCTGGCAGTTAGCAGGGAAACCTGGTGGGTTTGCTAGGGGGCACTGCAATCCATAAAGGAAATGTGGTCTCAACCAAGCAAGAGGTTTTTGTTGTTGTTGCTTTCCCTGAGCAAATGAGCACTGATGTTCTCCCCTGTGGAAGAAAGCCGCTATAGATCTGGAGACAATTTTTCTGTGATGGACAAGGCAGTGAGGGCTTCTGGCTGATTAAAGGGAGTAGCTACCATTCACCATCTCTCAGAAGAGGGAGCATAAAGAAGGAAATGCAGCCAAAATAAACAGATGGCTGGATCGGGTGGGGGATGCTGTCAGGAGCAGACACACAGGTAGCTTGGGCCCCAGGCAACCACACAAAGCCATTACAAGGAGCCAAAACTCAGCGAAGAGTTCTAGAACCTTGGGAAAGAGCAAGTACTCTGCCCCAGGGGGGTCGCCTTGGAATTGTCACTGATCCAAAGGTAGTGAAGTTTGTTCGAACAGGAGGAACCCAGCGAACAAGCAATCCTGGTCATTGGGGAGGACTGAGAAAAGATGCAACTGGGAGTGAAGGGAGAAGCAAGCAGAGTCAGCGGAAACTCAGAGCCCACCGCGAGTTTGAAAGCCTGAGCGGCGACTAGTGCAGGACACCAAGTGGCAGGCCGCTTCCAGAACCAATTCGGCGCCATCAAGGCAATTCTGCACACTGGCAGCACCTTCTGGGTGACAGGCACTCAGAAACAGTTCTACCTTTGAGGACCTCATGGTCTGGGGAGTAGAATTTCTTTAAATAGGTTAATTACACTACAATGTAATGGTTATGAACAGAGACCTCAAAGATGATGAGGGTGGGAGCTGTCAGGGAAGGCTTCAGAGAGGAGGCAACATTTCAGCCGGGTCATGAAGACTGAGCAAGCAATGACCAAGTGAAGAAGGAAAACTTACTTCAGAAAGCTGTAGCTGGCTACAGTTGGTGGTGAAGTTAATTAGTTAAGGCTCAGGTTACAGAGGGGGAAAATATAAATAAATAAAAACTAGTTAAATCAGCTGAATGTAGGAGAGGTGTTACTACAGAAGCACAACAGGTAATTTTACAGAAAAATAAGAGGAAAGAAGTGCTGTTGGACTTCATGGAGCTGGTACTAGGAAATCATGAGCTGATGTAAATCACGATATGGGCACCTGCCCCAGCCCTCTGCCTTTCTGAGGTTCATCTCTCTCAGTTTACGTGTGTTCTTGGAATCCCATGTCTTTGCCTCAGAGGTGGCCCTGATTTGCTCTCATATCAACTTTAGGGCCAATTCTCTACTACCTTTCAGGTTAAGTGTCCATCATCCTGCAGGTCCACCTAACTCACTCTGTCTGTGTTCTCATTCCAATTGCCATGACAGTGAATCCCATGGGTCCAGATTGATATCTGCTTGTGGACTGCTTTCTGGGGGTCAAAGTGGTGTAGCGCCACCCTTTGGAGGTATAAGAGGGTATGGATGATGGACTACTGGCTTCTCTATGCAACTGTTGCCTCCACTACTAACCCTCATCTTAACACCAAAAACATTATCATTAAAATGTATCTTGTCTCTGGCTGGTGGCTCAGTGGATAGGTGCTGGCCTGTGAACCCAAAGGTCTCTGGTTCAATTCCCAGCCAGAGCACCAGGTTGCAAGCCAGGTCTCCAGCCAGGCCTGTAGCTGGAGGCAGGTGAAAGGCAACCATACATTGATGCTTCTCTCCCTCTCTGCCCTCTCTCTTCCCCTCTCTCTAAAAATAATAAATAAAATCTTTTGTTTTTTAAGTTTAAAAAAAATGCATCTTCACGTGGAGCCCTTCTTCCCCAGAATGTAAATTTTAAAATAAGGGTTAAAACATGAATCAGATTTGTCACTGTAATTCTAGAAGACAGCCTAGCACCTGGTGCATGTAAGCTGAATAAACTTTATATTGATTGTTGTATTTGCCAACACTTTCATCCTCTATTTCTTATTCACTGCAATCATCTGCTACCTGCAGCTTCCTGTGGTCAGTGGAGAGAGGCGGACTTGGGATGCTGTGTAAGTTGACACCTGAGAATAGAGGTTCTATTGGACAATGGCAAAACTGGGCCCTGCTTGGATCCAAAGTCCACATGTATGCAGTGGGGGTCCTACACTCTGACCACTGTGGTGTGTTCCTCCTAAATCCTTTTGCAGGCAACTAAGAAGTGCTTGCAGGTTGGCCTCATTCTAAGGAAGATGAGATGGATAAACAATGTTGTCCGAATGTCACAGGAGCAGACTGTGTCTGAGTTTACCTGGCCAAAAGCACCGACAGACCCTTGTCTGAGGATCAGGGAAAGGGAGCTGGAAGTAAAAATGATACACCCTGCTTCATTAAAAGCTCTGTAAGACCAAGGCACCTATGCACAGAGCATAACTGGGAGGGAAGAAGTCTTCTACCCAAACACAGTGTAGTTTTGAGATATTGAGAGCTATAGTCTTGGCCATGGCAGAGCAAGTGTCTGGCAGCAGCTAGATCATGGCACCAGTCAATGTCATGTAAAACAGCAGAGATGGCTGCAGTGCCCGGCATTAGCAGCAGTGCCTGTGAATAGAGAGGCATCCAGGTGATAGACAGAAGCTAAGGAGCCTAGCAGGATCCCACCCACAGCTGACTGTCCTTGTTAGTGAGCATACAGGATTCACCCAATTACCTGTGCAAGCACTTGGTAGAGGTTCGAATCCTGCTGGTGTGTGCAGAATGCCACCGTAAGGTATCCCTCTTGTACCTACAGGTGGTGTGACTTGGAAAAAGTTGAGTGACATGTAACTTGAGGCACCTTCCTCTCTCTTGACCTGCACCCCAGCAGGGATGAGGGCTCCCTTAGAAGGACATGCATGATATCCAGAAGGAACAAAAGTTGTCAGCTCCTACCAAGGAAATCCAAGGGTCCTAAGAGATTGGAAATAACAGCCACTGATGGAAGACTATAATCAGAGAGACATGAATAGAAACTGCCCAAAGAAAATGCATGCTCCCTAGCAGCATGAAGTACAGAAGATATGCCAAACAAATAGCTCTATAAAGGATGTGCCAGTGCAAGGGGAAGTAATCAAAACTAGGAAAGCGAGAAAGTATGAAAAAAAAATCAAACAGCGATTCAGCCAGAGAAATTATAGTACAAAGTTAAGAAAGTGCAAAAACATGATAAGGAAAGCAAAGGTGAGGAATGAAAAGAAGATTGCGAGAGAGGCTAAGATAAATAATAAGGCATTTTTCAAGTACACGAGGAGCAAGAGGTCAGTACAAGAGTCAATAGGGCCTCTAAAAACTGGCAGAGGTAATTTATTGACAGAACATGAAGACATAGCTAAAAATATTAAAAGGCTTTTTTCTTTCCCCTCCCTGCCTCTCTTTTCACATAGGAAGATGGGGACATATGCCAGAACAGACACAAATTTCCCAGGAGTGGAAAAAAGACATATTGAAGGAAATCAGGATCGTGTCAGCACAGGTGATGGAGAAATTAGGACGTCAGAACAATTGCAGAAAGTCTAGAGACAGGCCAGAGCCTCCCGGAATGAGGGAACTCAGAGGCCAGTGGGGTCCAAGGCCAGGGGCAGAGGATGGGAGAGGATCTGCGCCGGGGAAGCAGTTTCAAGCTGTGACTTTAAGCCCATTTTGTAGTTGCTTTTTTATCTCTGATAGATGGAACAGATTCAGGACTTTATACTCCAAATGGCTGGCATCCAATGAGTCCTGGTGGGTACTTGTTTTTAAGAGCACTAGGCATGACCCATGTTTGGGGCAAAAGTTCACTTTCTTTCCCTTAAGACTCCAGACCAGAAGCAGAAGACCTGGGTTGTGCACTGGCGGGGGGAAGCGGGGAATAAAGATGTGTGGATTTGCTTCTCCATTTAAAAGCCTCAGCCTTGTTTGAAATGTATTCCATTTTGTTCCTAAACTGTAGTGATTGTGATTGAACCATGGAACAATTAAGAGGAGAAATTTCATTCTTATACATCCAAAGATATTGTCTCATTTTCATAAACAAGTCAAGTTCTTGGTCTCAAAAAACAAGCTGAATGCTGAGAAAGAGGGGGGAAAAAGTGAAACCAGAAACCAATAACACTTTGTCTTAATACAATAATCCAACGGGAGAGAAATCAAGTGTAATTTCCCCACTGCTGATTGCGAACCTAGTAGTCTCAAGGCATCACCAGAGTAAATACTACCCAGTCCTTGTCCTTCACAAACTCATGGCCTCTACTTCAAATCTCACTATTTCAAAATACACTATCTACTGGTCAGGAGATAGATAAGCCTTTATGGCGATTATCAGCAGGAAATAGAGCAGAAGTGATTGTACTTCATTAGGATTGCTAGACATTCGCCGATGAACATTTTTTCAAGTAGTCGAAGTTCAGATATTTGTTAGGATGTGCAGCGGAGTCTAAGGAGAAGTAACACAGGGCAAGAAGACAGCTGTGCATGCAGGAGGCTTGTCTGATCATTAGCTGTACAATCTTGGTGGGATAGTTGCGTCTCAGTTTCCTCATCTGTAAAGTGGAGCTAATAATGCTTTGCTTGTAGAAGTGCCACCAGAACAAAATGAGACCATGCACTTAAACTGGAAGCTTGGCTCTTGCAGGTGCACCATAATTACTCCTTTCCTTTTTTAATTGGAGAAATTTAAAAAACAGGCAGCTAAATTATTAGGAATGTACAATTTGTTGGTATCTTCCTCCTAATACCAGCTTGCCATTTTAAAACTGATACCTCCAATCTATGTTACGTCTTCCTCTCTTGAAAGTGAAGAGCCCCTTGTTTTACAGCTCACGCCTCTGATTTCCCTGGTCACATGCCCTCAAAGCAGACTAGTAACAGCAGGTCTCGGTGCAGAACAGACTCTGCCTTGCTTGTATTGCAGGAAATACCCGTCTTAAAATCCTCTTCACTTGGCTCTGGAGTTTCTAAGTTTAGTCACGGTAAAGTTCATTGAGGGCCTGCTGTGTGCTACTGAGAATAAAGTAGTGACAAAGGAAGGCAGGCCTGGCCTCTTGGAAGCTGGGTTTGACTCAATGAGTCACATCACCCAGATGTTTCTTTGCAATCATTTGACTGCATCGTCTTGCAGTGGGGTGGCGGCGGTGCTGCCAGGACCCGAAACAAGGCGGTGAGATTGAGTTACTGGGAGCTCAGTGGAAGGCCTAAAGCAACTGAAGGGGGAAGGAGAAGCAGTCTGGGTAGAAGAACCAAAAGAGGCAAATGCCTGTGGTTGGAGTGAAGGCAGAGGCAGGGCTCTCAGTCTGAAGGGCCTGGTGTCCATGGTAAGGAGTTTTGTACTTAACAGCAATGAAGATCTTCTGAAGAGTCTGTGTCAGGAAACAATGTGATTAGATTAGCATTTTAGGAAAATTCCTAAAATTGAAAACTAGAAAGGAGGTATGGAAACCTATTAGATGAAACCTCAAGTGTCCAGAAAAGAGTGAATGGTGGCCTGGACAGGGTGCTGGTGGATGTTGATGGGAAGGATTTGGTAGCTTTTTAAGTACATTTAGGAGATAAAACCAACGGAAGCTTGAAGATGGCTTGTATCAAGTCAGGGTGGGGTGGTGAAGGGAATGCTGCATTGAAAGGGAAGGAGGGTCTAGGACAACCTCTAGGCTTCTACCTTGTGAAAAGGAGAGGGGTGGGAGGCAGGTGAGCCAGGGGCCACTGAGAGGCATCTTGGCCTTTGGGATATGGGAGGACCACAAGCTCTGTGTTGCGTGTGTCGACCTTGAGGCTGCCTTGGAGAAATTCAGGTGAATGAAGGAGAGATTTAGATATGTGGGTCTGGAGCTCAGAGAAGCCTGTCTGAAGCCATGGGGGTTATTACCGAAGAAGGTCTTGAGAAACAGACTCTGAGATGAGGGGTTGTGTGCATATTTATTGTGTGTTTATTTATTATTTTTAGAGGGAGGGGAAGGGAGAGAGGGGTTGGTGAGGCTCTGGGAAGCATTGTGAGGGGAGGACAGTGAATCCATGAATGATCTTGGGCAAATCTATGCAGAGGGCAGGCGGCACCCTGATCTACAAGGAGAACTCTGAGAGAAAGTTAGGCCTCATTGCTTCCCCAGCCCTCAGAGAAGAAACCTCACTGGTAAGGGGTACAAACCTCCAGGCATTTCCCCCTCTTTACTCCCCACTTCTCCTCCTCCTCCTCCAAGAGCTGCAGGTGGGTGTAGCTGAGCACACACCATAGCTGGCAAGGGGTGGGGTGGGACCCGGAAGCTAAAAAGGGACCTAAGGCCCACTGGGGGAACACTGATGTGTCACTGTTGGGGTGGACAAGATTACCTAGGGAGGGTAAGAAGGGATGACGGCCAGGTGCCTGTGCTGAGAACTCCGAGGTCACTCCCTGCCTGATGAGAAGTGAAGCTTATACAGATAGCAAGGCCCTACAAGGGAAGGGGCAGGGCAAGTGTTATTTTCCCATTTTATTTATTTATTTTTAAGGATTTTATTTATTATTTTTAGAGAGAGGGGAAGGGAGAGAGAGAGGCAGAGGGAGAGAGACATCAATGTATGGTTGCCTATCACCTGTCTCCAGCCACAGACCTGGCTGGAGACCTGGCTTGTAACTTGGTTATGTGCCCTGGCTGGGAATCGAACCAGCAACCTTTGGGTTCTCAGGCCGGTGCCTCATCCACTGTGCCACCAGCCAGGGCTCTATTTTCCCATTTTAAACATGTAAAAATCAAGGCTTGGTGAGATTAAATAACCACCCGTTTAATGGGAGAATTAGCACTTGAACATAGGTCTCTGGACTAAATTCTTTTCACTGCATTCAGAAAAGGCTTCCCAGGGTTCAGGGTTCCAGTAGTCGATGGAGCTGGTCCTCTTTTGAAGATGTTTATAGATGCTCATGCTCATGGTTGAACACTTACCTCATTGGACTCCCAGAACCAGGGGGTGAGAGGAGGAAGGAAGCTCCTTTTCAAGTAAAAGTAAGAATCTCTTATTTTGGAGAGTGTATCATTAAAGGCCCTGGGATTATGACTTTGCAGATGTGAGGGGGAGATGGGGTGCACAGGTTTAAACACTGAGCCTAAGATCTTGACTTTGAATAACTAGCAGTTGGGCAGTGGGGAGGGGGCCCCTGAGCCACTGCCAGCAGCAACCCAGGAGGGACAGGTGGGTGTGAGGAGGGCTTGGGGGTGACTGTGCAGAGTCTCAGCTGCCCAGAGCCCAGACCTGGCTGCGCAGTGTATGGGGCTCTGAGTTCACAATGCAGCTCCAGGGAAGCGCTGTTGACTCTGTCCATTAGGCAGAGGGGCCCATGTCTGCTGACCCCAGATTCTGTCTCCCGGAGGAAGCACCTTGGCCTCTGAGATCAGCAGGGGTGTGCTCGTTCCCAGAGCAGCTCCAGTTCACCGGGAGGGTGCGTGGGGTGGAGTGGGCTCTGGGCTGGGGCTTAGGGGCCTGCCTGTGAGACACAGAGCATGACCCTCTGTTTGCTGAGTCTCCAGCATAAAGAGCAGTGAAGAAAATTGGAAGTAATAATACCTGCCCCCTGAATTGCCTGGGATTAATTAGGAGAGTGATAATGCACAGCGTGTGTCTAGGATGAAAATGAGTTATCATCTTGTTATTAATATAGCTGGATGGATAATTGGTTAATATAAAACAAGGCCACTTCTCAATAAGCCAGAGGTCATTAGGAGTCCTCACAGGGTGACTTAAGGGACTAGCTTATGGGTGCATATGGGGGGATTCCCACTGATTTACTGAAAGGCGAGAGCCAGCAAAGCAAAGCTGTTTTGCCCAGTTTCGTAAATAAAATGCAAAGACCCAGCACGATGATTTGTTTACTTTTTTCCTGAAAGGAAATATTTTCCATAGACCTGGACACTAACATTGAAAGTAAAAAGGGGGTGGGGAAGAAGAAACTTAAAACCTATGTAAATTGGAAGCAAACTAGTGTTCATTTCCTGTGGAGGAATTTTACATTTTTTAATGGAGTTACTGTGGCTTTTTATTTCAGTGTGAGGTGAAGAGTCAAAGCATGAGGATTTAAGGCTTCCAAGTGTGTGCCATTCTATGAACAGATCCTTAAATTTGCCAGCATGCCCCAGGCACTGCTCCTGCATAACTAAAGTCTCCCTGCCAGGGCCAGGGCTGAGGGCCCTTTGACTCCCCTGGAAGTTATGCAGGGAGAAGGGGAGTGTCAGGAATGCAGGATTAGGCCCCATAATTGAGGCTGTCATTAGCTGAAGAGGCAGGCGGGTTTGTGAGCCTTTCCAAGTTTGCATTTATTATAGCATGGAGATATGGCTCCTTTGGTATAAAGGGGATAGGAGGGATTTCTGCAAGTCGGCAATATTTTCATCTCCCTCTCTTTTTCTAAGTTGGCTGGTTCTGTAACCTTCATTATGCTCTCCTTAATAGATCCCAGAAACGCTGAAATAGTCCTTTAGAGGAAGCATTCACTTGAAACAACAAAAGATTAGAGAGACCTTAAAAATGTTGGATTTTCTTTACCTTTTGAGGAAGGCCAGCTGGAACCTCCAGAAATTATTCCTATTCAGTGTGCAGCCACAAACAGCACTGATGGCGAGGATGAAATATTATTTTTGTCAATCACCTGGGATACAGCCATGCCATTTCATCAGACACTCCTTACTGAATGATGAGAATAGCGACTGTGGCCAAGGCTGAGGCTTCGGCCGCGGCATAAGCAGGCTAGGAAGAGTCTTAAAGAGGACAAATGGCCTGTGATCATTCTTGCACATACATACAAGTGACATTCTAAGTACAGCCATTCTTCTCTTTTCTTTAATTTTTTGACTCTAGTAAATTATAAGTAACACGAAATGTATCATTTTAATCATCTTTAAGTGCACAATTCAATGACATTAAGTACATTCGTATTGGTGTGCAACCCTCACCACCATCCGTCTCCCAAACTTTTCATCTTCTCCAATGAAACTCTATCTGTTAAGTAACAACTCCCCTTCCCTGCCTCCCTCCAGCCTCTGGAAACACTATTCCATTTTCTGTCTGAGTTTGACTATTTCAGGTACCTCATGTAAGTGGAGTCCTAAAGTGTTTGTCATTTTGTGTCTGGCCTAGTTCACTTAGCATAATATCCTCAAGGTTCATCCACGTGTAGCATGTGTCAGAATTTCATCCCTTTTTAAGGTTGAATGATATTCCATTGTATGCATATACCACATTTTGTTTCTTCATTCATTCATCGATGCACATTTGGATTGATTCTATTGTGAATAACATGGCTATGAATATGGGTATACTAATATTTCTTACAGACACTAGTTTTAATTCTTTTGGATACATACCCAGAAGTGGAACTGTTGGATTATATGGTAGTTATATTTCCTTTTTTTTTTTTTAAGGAGCTGCAATACTGTTTTTCCTAGTGATTAATCTATTTTATATCCCCATGTGCAGTGCTCAAGGATTCCAATGTCTCTGTATCTTCAACACTTGTTATTTTCTCTTTTTTTCCCCTCAATAGTAACCATCTTAACGGTGTAAGGTGGTATTTGATTTGTATTTCCCTAATGATTAGTGGTGTTGAGCAGCTTTTCAGGTGCTTCTGTACAAATACCTGTTGGAGCCTCTGTCTTCAATTTGGGGTGTGTGGAAGCCCCATTCCACATACATGTGGAAGCATATACCACTCAAACATTGCATCTGGTCTCCTAAGGATCAATAGGCAATACTTTGAATGGGTTTCCACAAATCTTTGAGAGTATAATAAAACTTCCATTAATCAGGATTCTTACAGCCAGCAAATAAAAGCGGTTTTACCCAGTTTAGTAAATAAAATACAAAATCTAGCATGATGCCTATGTTTCTTATTTTCTCCTTAAAGAAAATGTTTTCCATAGAACTGAACACTAAAGTTGAAGTAAAAATTGGGTAGGCAAGAAGAAGCCTAAAACCAATGTGAATTGGAAGCCAATGTAAATTCTTAAAGGTAAGTAAAGGACATTCTGGTTGACAGAGGGTTAATTAGATGTCTCCATTTATGTTCAAATCTCTCATGCTGAAATTCTTCCCAGGATGTTTTCTTCTGTTTTTTATTTATTTGTTTGTTTTGTTCTGTTTTGTTTTGATTTTCTTAGTGAATATTATATAGCCTGTCCTAGGAGAATTTGACTTTATCCTAGAGGAATGCTGTATGTAGGATGACTACCTAGGAATTAGGTTCTCAGGGTGCTTTCCTGAAGATTTACTAGATTAGAAGGTAACTGTGTTCTAGACCAAAAGTAACTTACTGTATAGGACTGTGAACTCTGCGTGGGTTAAACGTTCAGAGATATGGTTTCAGAAAAGATGTTCTGTGTGTAGCTCTTCCTTCTGGCAGTAATTGGAGAGCAGGGCCTGTTGTCTATTAAGGCCACTCCTAGTTAATGAAAATAAAACCATGTCAACTGCAAATAAAACAATGTTTATCTTTCTATTCTCTATGGAGGGAGTTGGAGGGTCTGGGCTGGGAATGTGTCTTACTCATCCAAATCTGATAGCAAATCACTGATGTTTCACTGGGAAAAAGCAAATTCAAATTCATCCGTGTTTCACCTCGTTGGAAAATGTGATTTTAGGCTAGTTTTTGTGTTCATTGGGCCTAGTGTCGAACGCCAGGCACCTAGTAGGTGATCAGTAAGTAATTATTGAATAAATCTATTGCTTGAGCCTATAAAAACCTACTTGTTGCAGCTCGCTGTCCTGAAGTGTTAAGGTGGTGAGTCTCTATCAGCAATGTGATGGAGCATTCTGTTGGCCAAGCTGGGCCCCAGTGCTACTAGTGCACACACAGGCTCACTCTTACCCCCTACTCACATACATGTGCCTGCTCTTTAATAGCATGGGGAGTTCTTTGCGGGGGGTTGGTGCAGGCAGCTAATAAGGAATGAAGGCAGGAGAGAAGGGAAAATGTTGGCTCAAATGGCAGGAATAACTATGTTGAGTCTGGCCTAATGGGCAGGGTTGGAACCCATGTCCAGAAGACTGAGAGCACTGTTCTCCTCACAGTGAGGCTCTGGCAGAGGCCTGTTATGTGGGGCCCAGGGGACAGTGTGGCTGGCGAGGTCTCTGTTCTTCTCCCTCTGCGTAGGTCCACTGCCCTGCTCCAGGCACTTTGGAGATGGGTAGGAAATGGCAGTCTGGAGATGCTCACTGTCTTGGGGACAGCGTGAGCTCCTTCAGGCAGCTGGGTAACCAGGCAGGGAAGGAGGAACACATGAGTACCTGGCACCTATGGAAGGTGACTCACAGACTGTAGGCTCATGCCAGTTGCTTGTTTGAACTCCCAAAAGAAAAAGGAAGGACACTTTGAAGTTTCCTGCCTGAGCATATGTGGGGTTCAAAGTCATAGTTCTGTATGTGCACGCGTGTGATCACTGGCTAGTGAGACCTGAGGGGTAGTTATCTGTGATCCAAATTACTATGCGCAACTGAGCCCATAAACCATTTAAGTAGTAAATGTGTAAAGAAAAGGTTAAAAATCTGCACACATACAAATATGATCTATTATTCGAACAAATTTATCCTCAATCATCCAGATGATGGTCCTTGTGTCAAATAAGACACTCAGGTTTAAATAACAACAACACTACCCTTCCATAGTACCGCCTACGTGCAAGGCATGATTCTAAGCCCTCTATCTACTTTAATTAATTTTATCCTCCCAACAGTCCTGTAGGTAGGGACTCTTATTATGTCTGCTTTACGGATGAGAAAACTGAGGCACAAAGAAGTTAAGTAACTTGGCCAAAATCACACAGTACGTGGCAGAATTGGGATTCAAACCCATGAAGTTGAGCTCCAGATTCTCAACTTTTTACCATATATATATAGACACTTTATTGAGATACAATTTATATAAAATAAAGCTCTTTTAAAGTGTAGAATTTAGTAAGTTTTAGTATATTTACAGGGTTGTACAACTATCACCACATCTAATTTTAAAACACTTCTACTGCCCCCAAAAGA
Organism: Noctilio leporinus; assembly: GCA_004026585.1. Lineage (NCBI taxonomy): Eukaryota > Metazoa > Chordata > Mammalia > Chiroptera > Noctilionidae > Noctilio > Noctilio leporinus. Next base: position 423,068 of record PVIW01000539.1, read on the forward strand.
AATCCTATATTCATGAGCATTACTTCCCATTCTGTTCTCTGCCCAGTTCCTGGTAACCATTAGCCCACTTTTTGTCTTCATGGATTTGCCTATTCTGGACAGTTCATATAAACAGAATACATGGAGTCATACAATATGTAATCTTTTGTGTCCTTTTTTTTTTTTTTTTCATTTAGCATGATGTTTCCAAGGTTCATCCATGTGGCAGTATGTATCAGTCCTTACATGCTTTTTATGGCCAGATAATATCCCATTATATGAATATAATACATTTTTAATCCATTCATTAGTTTATGAACATTGAGTCATTTCCACTTTCTGTCTATTATGAACTAGCACACTATAGTGACTACGTAAGTTTATTAAAAACATAAAATAAGATGCTGGTCTATGAACCCAAAGGTCACTGGTTTGATTTTGAGCCAGGGCACAATAACCAGGTTGTAACCCAGGTCTCCAGCCAGGTCTGTAGCTGCAGGCAGGTGAAAGGCAACCATACATTGATGCCTCTCTCTCTCTCTCTCTGCCTCTCTCCCTTCCCTTCTCTCTAAAAGTAATAAATAAATCTTAAAAAAAACAACAACCATAAAATAGGCCTCTTTCCTGGAGGATTTGAGAATTGCCCTTTTAAAGCCAGGTAAGCACATCTCTGCCCATCTGCATCCATGTAGCTGAAGAATACTGTGGCAATCATACCAGATAATGTACGTAAAAGTGCTTTCTAATACTTTAAAGTATCAGCCTAAATGTTAGTCATTAGTGATGTGATCTTGTCCAATGACTTGAGAGTTCTAATTAGGTATTCAAAGATAGTTAGTTGACTAACTGAGGTTTTACTATTAAAAACATTATTTAAGCCCTGGCTGGTAGCACAGTGGGTAAGGTGCCGGCCTGCGAACCCAAAGGTCGCAGGCTTGATCCCCCAGCCAGGGCACATAACAAGGTTGCAAACCAGATCTCCAGTCAGGTCTGTGGCTGGAGTCAGGTGAAAGGCAACCATACATTGATGTCTCTCTCCTCTGCCTCTCTCCCTTCCCCTCTTTCTAGAAATAATGAAATTTTTTAAATCTTAAAAAAAAAAACAAAACTTAAAATAAAAATAAAAACATTATTTATTTTAAAATGCTCTGTGCTGTGTTATTGGCAAAACAAGGACCTATTCGCATGCCCACACCTTGGGTTCCTCTTCCACAAATGCCTTTGTGGGTCCCAGAGATACCAGTTTCTCTGCTACCATTTTCCTCTTTCCTTTTTGTTGTTCACATTTGCCATTTTGGCCATCATTCCTCATGTAAAGAAAAAAAAAATCCTGTTAGGGTATACTATTAGCTGCAAGTAATAGAAAACCTAACCGTGTCATAAGATTGCCCAACCTGAGGCATCACAACCACATCTGTATTCAAGACAGAAAGGGGGTTTGGGTAGAGATTGTGTTAGGTATGTAGACATGTTCCCAGGAGCCTCTAGCAGACTTAGGTTTCTATCCCCTTGGCCAGAGAGATCAGATGACCACCCTTCCTCCCAAGGCAGGCTGGGAAAAACCATAGTTAGCTTTTCCAGCTGTTATAGTGGAGGGGTGTGAAAGAAAAGGGGATTGGAAATAGGTGTTGAGTTATCAAAAAAAAAAAAAAGTGTTAGCCACACTCTTATTAGCAAGAGGCAGTTAGGAAATCTGGACAGACAGGAAGCAGAGGCAATAGCTCTGATGGGAATTGCTGGCACCTCACCATCTCATTTCCAGTTGGTCCGTTCATTGATGTTCCCCATTTGCCTTTTCTGCTCTCAGACTTGTGATTGTCCTGGAACCACTCATCTCCCCACAGACCCTGGTTTGGCCACATGGTGGCTGAACACATGTCTGGATGTTTTAGTGATGTGACCATAGTCCATTGTGACATGATGTGGTCTTGAGACACAGTGACTGAAACCAATCTGTCTGGCTGAACCATGTCTAAATGCCAGCAAATTTGTCCAGAGTTCTGGGGCCAGTTTGGAATGTCAAAAGGGTTCAGCAAAGAGCTCTCTGGATCTGCCTCTCCTCATCAGGATTAAGGTGCTTGAAGACAGGGACGGATGTCACCCTTCTCTGATGTCTCTGTTCGCCTGCTGCCCTCCCCTGGGCATTGGAACAGTCTTAGGCATATAGATGGGCCTCAATAAATATCTGATGAGAAAACTCACATTCCTAGTGACTGGTCAAAGATGTGTCACTTGTTATGAAGTGTGCCAAGAGTCACTCCCTCATGTATCCAGTAAACACTTCGGTGATTTAATCTCTGAATCAATTACTTCAACAGTTTCCAGAAATAGAGCTCTCCATCCTTTGAAGTGGGTTAATTGTCAACTAATATTTTATCTGTGTTCATTCATCTGACAGATGATCAGTGAGGGCTTCCAAAGTGTCAGGCACCGTGCTAGGCATAGAGAGACACAGAGAAAATGCAGTGCTGCCTGCCTGGACTCAGTGGGGAGTGGGCCTGCCAGGCATGTCAGCAGCATGACTGGGGCTGTGAGAAGGGTTGCATCAAAGCACTGTGGGCTCATAGGGAGCCAGTGACTCACAGCCCAGAGGAGTTGTGGGGTTGTGCAATTACATTGGCTGCCATGGTCTCCCTTCTTAGACATTCCCAGCTGACTACTGGCAAAGGGGGCCTGGGGGCATGACCATGTCTGGCTTCCCCACAGTTGGATTCACCAGTGAGAAGTTGCTTCTCCCTGGAGGCCAGCTTCACACATGTTACGAGTTGTCTCTTTTTAAGAAACAGGACAAAGCAAAACATTAAGGAGAGCAAGGATGAGATTCAGGAAGCTGGAAGACCAGGTACATTCTGAGAGGGAAGGTGGTGGCTTGAACTTTTTTCATTCCCTGACGACTAGAACATGCCCCTTTGTTTCTTCAGAGGGGGTTGGGTGAAGTATGGAGAGACATTTGGGAAGGGCTGTCCCTACAAGTTGTCTCACTGATGAGGCCATCTCAGGGCAGGGCACATGACTCTCAGCTTTGTTCACAAGCAGTTTAATCAAGGAAGGGACCCACCAATGCAATTCCTCATTCAAAGGAAAATGACTTTATGGAGTCTTAGGGAGCAAAAGCATATATGCTTGCACCTTAGAAGACACACTTACATAAATAATGAGAGAGCATTGAAAAAATGACACTATTTTATAGCTTCTAAAGGGTTAATGTTGCAGCATATTTAAGACTTACCAGCAGAAAGGCAGCTGTGTGACCTTTGATTGTGAAATAAGATTGGTGGCGGAGGATGGGACTGCAGGCCCAGGCCCCATCACACACCACAGCTAGCGCCTGAGCTGGGAAATAGAGCCAGGATGAAGGCGGAAGTGTACAGGGTCATTTCTAACCTGGCAATACCTGAGACCCTTTTTGCAAAATAAAATTTGGACTTCTTGCTATTAAATTTTTAGTGTGCACTAACATAACAGATTAGTTAAATCTGGAAGTGGAAAGCAAGTATGTAATCCCTGGTAATTCTTTATCCAAGAATCTCACCAAATATTTCATATGTCACCTCGTTAATGCCTGTTTCTGCCTATTAATTTCTGCCATTCTAGGGTACCACTCACTCCTATTTTACAGATGCAGAAGTTGAGGGGAACGAAACGAAGCACCTTCGCAGAGAATTAATTACCATCTGGAACCAAAGCTCCAAGAGTTCTTGACTTTGGCAGCTACATTGGGCTCCCTTCTCATTTCATGGGAGCATCTGCCGTGAACACTTTCACTTTAGACTTTCACTTTACAGGGCTGATAAAAAAATTACCATTTGCTGAGAAGGTAGTGAAATGCTGCCTTCTTAGCCCTTAGGTCAAGGCAACTTCCTTGAAAGCGCTTTAAAGCAGATTGATGGAATTCAGATCGAGCCTTTTTGTCTCAATTGCAATGGTGGCTCATCCACACATAACCAAGAAAAATAAAAAAGCAAAACTTATGGCTATATTGAATTCCCAGTTTCTTTGGTTGAATTGATCCTTCTTTAAAATACCAAGCGTACTCAACCAATTTAATTAAAAGAGTGCAACTTCTCCCGTGGAAGGATCGCGCCATGCCTTCCCTGTGGCTGCTTTTAAATTGCATATGATGCATAGGGCTGGGTTGGGGAGCAAGAAAGTCAGAAAGCATTCTTTCCTAAAGCATAGAGCACACCTTTAGGTATCTCTAAGCTCTCAGACAGTGGGTGCCAGCAAAGAATAAAGAGGCAAATTTAGAGCGTTTTAGACAAAGCTGGGGGCTGGCTATCTGATGAATGTTGAATTTCATGCCCAAAAGGTGAATCATAGTCAAGAACAAGAAGTTGGCTTAGGACGCAGTAGAAACCACTTGTGCTTGATTAAACCTAGAAATAAGCAGATATTTTTTTAAAAAATTAGAGTCAGAAGTTAAGCTGTAAGAAGCATGATCTTGTCCCATGGAGTTGGTTCTTTGTCCAGAGAATACTATTTAATAGCTAATTTTTTGAACAATATTATGTATTTGTGGCTAAAATTTAGACTTGTGGCTAAACCTTTGTACACATTATCTCACTTAGTTCTTACAACAAGCCCATGAGATAGGTATTTGTATCATAAGAAAGAAAATGAGATTCGGAGAGATTTAGTCACTTCCCATGGGCCCAGAGTTGTAAGAGACACAGGCAGAATTTGAACCCGTGTCTATCCAACCCCAGAAACAATGCTCTCAATTATTTCCTATCTCACTCAACATTTATTACATGCCTGCAATAAACAAAGCACTTCTCAAGGGTGTTTTGCAACTGTGCAAGCCATCCAACATTACCCCACATGTAACAGTCTTGATTTTTGTCTTGAAAAAGTCAAGAATTTCATTAACCAAGGTATTAGAGACACAGACCCTGAATTAAGACATTTTTGCTGAGAATGGAGTGTAAGAATGACTTCTGGAAATCCTTGGGAAAAAGGAAGAGATAGCCTCAGTACCAGAGACCAAGAGTACCGTAGGCTCAGAGAGTGGGAGCTGGGAACAGAGAGGAAATGGCCTGAGGCAAGGCAATAAAACTGGATTTCAGTTTGACATGGTGGCAACTTGCTTTAAAAGAGAAAGGAGGAGCTGGGAGAGGTATGGGAGTGAATAGAGGGAAGAGCTACGTTCAGGTGTTTTGGTTTTTTTTTTTTAAGACATTCCCTGAAGTCTGCTACAGTTAAAAGTGAAGGAATAGAGGAGGTCAGATAGAAACAAAGTGCAGAGGAAGAATAGAAGAAAGCTCTAACGGAAGGCAAAAGATCACAGAAGTAAGAAGAAAGCCAGAGGTAGCACAGAGCCCCAGGGGTGAAGCATGCCAGTGGAGAATGCCAGTTTAATCAGCTTCACCGAAGGCAGCCCCAGTTAAATAAAGGATGCAGGGTGGACCAGAGCCAGGGTTCTGCAAATGCAGTAGTCACAATGGTTTCAATGACATCTTTTTTTGGGGGGTGCAAAGTGACAAAGGTGGGGAGACAGTGGGAGGAGCCAAGTTTGCAAGAATGAGGAAGGCAGAAAAATGAAGGGACAGAGGCAGAACTGCTGGGGTATTAAGGGGCTGGTTACAGCATAAATGACTATGGGAGGCAGAAGAGAGTTTAAGGCAACCATAAAGTGCATATTGTGATGCCTCTCTGAAAACTGAAGTTCATTATGGCTATAAACTATGAACAAGCTTGCCCCAGGCATGTACAGCTTTGGTCCATCTGGCCAGCTTAGTGCCGACCACAAGGAGACCTGATCTAGTTATTAAAGTGGCTGAAGCACCACCCAAATCTGCCACAACTTGTCTGTGAGTTTGTTTGCTCATGGGGGAGGCAGTGGGCTGGGTGGGGGCATCTGAAGGACATGTGCAAATGAAAGCAAAAAAAAATGCGGTAAGGAATGGCCCTCTTTTTTAAAGAGTCATACATACATAACTTTTTGTCCAAAGGAGAGAGAGAGCCCAGTGAACTTCATTTTGGAGCAGAGTGGAATCAAGGGGACAGTGTGGGTTCTGGGTCAGACAAACCTGGGGTTTAAACCTGGTCAGTTTTTAATGGAATCTGGGCAAGGTATACCCTGCCCCATGCCTCAGTTTCCTCATCTGTAGGAAAGGCCTGTCACCAAGGTTGTCACAAATGGCTCTCGGGCAGGCAGGAAGCCTCTGGAGAGGGATTATCTAGTTGCAGGGTCTTGCCTTCATTGTCGGAGCAACAGGGAGGCATGAAGGCAGAACAGTCTGGAAGGACTCAGAGAAACTTCCCAGGACCAGATTTTATTATGTTGTTGAGTAATAAAAAACCTAATTCCAAAGTCACCCTTCTTTTGATGCACCCATACAGGACAAAGCATATCGTTTTTCAAAATAAGAGATACCAAAATTTGGGAGGCTGAGTGTTGGGGATTATGTATTAATAACATGAGGATCAATCCTTTAAAAGTTGCTTATCATGGCATATTTATTAAATATTGCAATTATTTCTATCTATCTATCTCTCATCTAATCTTTCTAACCATGCCTGGAGACACTTGGCAAACTGAGAAATCCCTATTGTACATTTTAAATATTCAGGCTTGAGTTTATGAAGTGCAAGGAAAGTCAGTTTTCTATCTGTCTTTAGTGCCACATACAGACTGAAAGCCGCCATTTAAAAAACCTTTCAGTAAATATTTGAGATATTCTAAAACTGACATTCTAAATGATATTCTGATACCACTTCAATAATGTTTTATAAAATTCAGAGGAAAAATAGAATTAAGTAAATTTGAACTTTCCCTTTCCTGAGGCAGTTAAAGGCCATACTATTTGCATATTCTAATGTAGGATCACCCTTAGCTCAAGGTACAAAGCTTCAGAAGAAGCTGTCCCTAGCAGGCCAAGGGGCAGGAGCCATTAACCTTCAGCCTTTCATCTGTGTAAGACAAAAATCAAAGTCTCTTCTTTTCAAAGTGGCTTCTGTGTAACCACTAAGCACAGCCCCTGCGTCCAGAACTGTCTTTGGAAGCACAATTAGAAGGTTTAGAAAGCAGAAACACAAGCTCCATCCTATTTACACATTTAAAGTAAAGGTCACTTACAGAAACTGGGCTTCCCAGGCTTCTCCCCAGAAATCCCTTAAGATATGTAATACCAACATAAAGGGAATCACAAATCCAGTTTTCAGAAAATGGCATTAAATATAGATTTAAACTTTGACCTTTAGTCCCAAGCGAGAGGACAAAAAATTCTCTTTACAGTGAAGGGCATGTTGCTACTAAGCTTCAATGAGTAGGAGAGAACCTGCCTGGTCGTAGCCAGGATTAAGAAGCACCAATCGATTTACCTCCAGTGCAGGTGTGCTGCAAATCCACTGGGTCCAGATGGAGAGCGTGATTGGGCTAGGCTCATCTATATTCTAGAATTTGTAGAAGTAGCTTCTGGGAAACAGGGGTCTTCTTGGCTTGGGGAATTGACGTTTCCACGGCAATATTTGAAATGCATTCGAATCGAGCAGAAATGAGAGATGGAATACACCAGGTCTCCCACCCCACATTAGGGTCATGAGCAATAGAGGGAAATCCGTGGGTAGCAGAGTGACGGATTGGGCAAACAGGGAAATCATGGAGACCCAGAGCATTCATATTTTTACATCCCTTAGTACCCTGACTGCTCCGCAGGTGCTGACCAGGGCCCTAGGCTGATGACCTCCTCTGCCGCTCATCTCCCCGCTACATCACTGATGAGTTGATGTTGGGGCCCAGGCTGAGGAGGGGGGAGGCAATGGACAATGGGTGGCGAAGCTTATTGGTGAAAAGGACTATTGGTTATATGCACAGCTAAAGGCAGAAGAAAAAATTTCCCTGACTATGGCATTTGCTAGGACATTTAGGGAGGTAAAGAGGAAAACAGGAAAGGGCACTTGATGAAGAGTCAGTTTCTTTCAATCCTAACAAGCTGGGTAAGCTCGAGATGACTAAACAGCACAATTATTTGTTTGTCTCTGTCACTAGACAGAACATTTAGTATACATCTCATCTTGCTGATTCTACATCCATAGATGCCCTCTCGGTGCCTAGCTCATATTAGGTGCTCATGAAATATTTGTTGATTAAAGAAATGAGAGGAAAAAGAACATAGTTTGTTAGGAGAAACCCAGTACTCATCCAGGGCAACTTTTTCACTTTAAAGATAAAAAAATTCAAACCTGAGAAGATGAAATAACTTGATTGAGGTCCTACTATTTCTCCATTGCAGAAACAACAGTAACAAGGATTATGATGATGATGATGATGAAGAAGAAGAAGAAGAAGAAGAAGAAGAAGAAGAAGGTGATAGTTAACATAATCAAGTGCTTGAATTGCAGTGTTTGTGTTGATTTCTAAGTCAGTTCCTAGCTCCATATTCCTCCCTGTACATAGAGGTTGGAAGCCCGAAAGCTATGTTTCCCAGACATTTTTGTCCAGCTTAGATTATTATTTTCTGTCATTGGGCAGCCACAGAATATTGAGAAATAGGAAAAGGGAGAAAGTCATTAGGCCTTATTTTAACTACCAAAGTGTCTGTTCCAGGGTGGGGGGAGCAGCAGCAGCAGGCAATGGAGGGTGATCACAGGTCTCTGCTGTGTGACAGCTAAGTGACTGTCCCCGTGGGCTTGCGGGGCAGGCGAGGGCTTAGACACCTGGCCCCCTCACCGTGGCCACGGTGGTGGCTCCAGCAGGTGGGCAGCAGTGGCGCTCAACAGCGTCATGGAAACAGAGCTTCTGAGCTAGGATCAACCCACCTCCCTTTTTTCTCCTTCTATCCCAGTGGGTAAGCTCTTCCTGCAGTAACTATCTCCCTGGGTAACGCTGCTTTCTTGGTTTTGCTCCAACAGCCCTTCCAAAACATTTGTAACCAATCTTTTTGTACTAACTCTCCTTTGTTGGAACCCCGACAGTGCTCTATGTGCACTCTCTCATTGTGTTCTCAAAGAAACCTATGAGGTGTGAGCTATTAGAACTATGGTCCAATTTTACAGGAAGCGACACTGAGGCTAGAAGACACTAACTGGTTGCTCAAGGTCACACAGCAAGGTGATAGCAGAGCAGAAACCTATACCAGGTCTGTCTGATGCCTAAATCTCTCTCTTTAACTGACCCTCAAGAGCCACTCTGCTTCCCCCATCCGATAGGCCATTGAGGTCGTGTGGGTGCTCAGAGAGAGGGTCTCCCTCACCTGGGCTGAGTGGGACTGACTTCAGTGGGCCCTCTTCTTAGAATTCTCCTTCACAGGGACGCTTGTTTTCTTGCCTTTTGACCTGAGCCTCATGATTAAGTCATTTCCCCCATTAAAAACTTTATAGGAACTGGTACATCTTTTAACAGCAGAAGTAGCTGAGAGCATGGTGCTTTTGGCAGGAGAAACAAGATTACTTCAAGTGAGGGTCTGAGGGCAGAGGAGGGAGTAGGAGGAACAGGAGCAGGGTTATCACGCAGCAGACGGGACCTGGCCCCATCAGGAAAACCTTGAAGACCCTGGCTCCTGGCTGGGGGTAGAGCTGAACCAGAGGATTGAGGATTAAAGGAGTGGGTTCCCATAAATAGCTGGTGGTGTCTGGCTTACTGTGAGCACTCAGTAAATGTTAGCTGAAAAGAAAAAAAGGTGACAAGGCACGAGGTACTGCATGCAGGAGACACCAAGACAAATAAAAACCAGGGCAGCCCTGGAATGCTCAACCAGAAGGGGCCGAGATGCAAGCTCATCTGAGCTGGGAGAGAAGGTGTGTCCCCTCCTCTGTTCCTTCTGTCCCTATGGACCACTGCTGACATCCTGCGGGGGTCCCCGGGAACAGAGAGGACCAGTATGGTCTCTGGGCTTTGAGTAGGCTCCTAAAAAGGAGGTGAGAAATGAAGGCATGGCTCTGTGAGGGAGAAGCACATGCCCAGCAAAGAAAGTGTAGTCAGAGGGCATCTTCACGTTAAAGTCCAAAGTCTTGGGGTAATTTCCACGACCCTCCATCTCCCTGCTAAGTGTCTGAGAGCAGTTTCCATGGACTCCTGATGTCTGCAGGTGCTGCTCAGGGTTGAGGCTTCCTCCACAAGAGACATACTCAAGGAGAAATTCTGGCCTTCCCCTCATTTTTTCCAACCATGCTCCTCTTCCTCAAGCACTGCTCACCCCAACCCCAGAACCCTCAACCCCCAGACCCCAGGACTAAGTCATTATTGTGACTCAGAGGGACAGAATCCCTCCCTTCCATCAAAACCTACCTATCCCTTAGCCTATTTTGTTAGGCTCCTGTAATGGACAGGACAGCTATGTTGAAAAACTCACTTGAAGTAAGATGTCAGTAGCTTATTATTACTTAAAATGGTCCCCTCCCAAAGAGCATTTGTAGTTTAACACTGGCTGTTAGCACTTCATTCAGAGGAGTGAGATGTATGGAAGTTCAAATGATATGACAGAATTTCTATCAGTGAAGACTGTGTCAGGCTGTAACAGAAAGCGTACCTACATACTATGGCGGCTTAAGTAAAGGTGTTTATTTGTTCCAGGAGTGTGTGTTTAAGGTTGTACACACATGCACACGGCACACAGTATTGAGTTGTCTGTCCAGGGCTTACACAGCAGCTCTGTAATGTCACCATGGGCCAAGGCTCCTTCCCTCTGCGTCATCCCCACCATTGCAAGGCATCACCCCCACGAAGAGCAAAAGGAAAATGCAAGGGGAGCGGCACAGAGGCTGAGGGGCTGCCGCTCCAGGGACTTGACCTACTTATTTCTCACTGGTCAGAACCAACTCATGGGGTAAGCCCCCAGCTGCAAGGGAGGCTGGAAAGTGAGACTTCATTTTTAGTTAATAGTTAAGCAGAGTACCACTCGAAACCAAAACCCAGGTTCTGTTAGTGACTAGGAAAGGAGAACAAATGGGACTTGGCAACAACAGTGTCTCCATAAAATGGGCACAGGGTGGAGCCGGAGAGACTTTGAAGGACGTTTTGTTTCACCCTTTGTCTATGGAGAAGGTGCAGTATGGCAAATAGAGATGCGAAGGGGTTGGGCAGAGCAAATCCAGACCAACCACCCAGTTTTCTGATCCCCAGGCCACTAAGCGCTTCACCACTCCATTTCTTGTCTCCTAGAGTTAGGGGTACGTTTTAAAGAGGTGGAAGATGCCTCCCTTCCCCCACTGCCTCCTGCTCCACCCATTACATAGCATGTCCCCTGCTTCCAGTGAGGTCCCCCCGGCATGCTCAGATTGACCTTATTTTTCACCCTTTTAAAAACTGCTTCAAACATTTTTAAGCACACAGTTCAGTGCCATTAAGTACACTGACAACATTGTGTGGTAATCACCAATATCCCAATCTTGACTTTCCATTTTGCTGAAGTAATGTCATTTGTTTTATTTCAGGTGTGGGGTTCAGAGATGGGGATTTGAATGAGGGCAATTGAATTTTAACTTATTCAAGAATTCAAAGTATTTTTACTTTTTGAGGTAACTAACAGCTTAGAAACACATGTATTTTCTGCCTGGAAACATGTGGTTTCTTATCTGGATTATTTATCCCCCTCTAAGAAATGTTGCTACCTATGATGCTCTTGCCCGGAGCGCCAACCTCAGGGCTGTGAGAGGCTCCATCTTTTATTCAAGGGCATCAATATCAATTCCCCTGTGTTTGTACTCACATTCTACAAATAAATTATTTTCTTTGAATGTTCCCGGGGCCATCTTGTGATTTTGGACAGATGGGCATTCCTCTGGATTCCTAGTCCCTTTGAATTCGGCCACAACCAGAACAATAAGGAGATTTTTAGGGAGGTAAAGGCATCCCCCAGTCCACAAACAACCTTACACTCTTGGAAAAATTCCCACAGAGTCGTACAAGGCAGCAAATGGAGTCCTGCAATATCAGTAGACAGTGGAACTCTAGGGGGACAGGGCTGGTGCAATTTCCATCTCTTGAAACATTTAAAATGGATCTAATCAAAGGAGGAGAAAATTAACCACAGTGTAGGAAGCTGGCAGGGGGACACACAAGATGACCTAATTTGCCTTTCCCATTACTAATTTCAGTAGGAGTCTTCTCTGGGAATTCCACACTGAAATTCCAAGGCAGGGGCACCCCAAGAGGGTCCTGATGGCTTCGAGAAGGACAATCAGGACTTGTGATTTCGAAGCCTCTGCTGTTGCGTCCTTTGGGGTTTAGCATGGAACTCAATTCTCCTCATATAGATACACAAGGCCTCATTCTTATCTACATAATAACTATGGAGAAATGTTCCCTTTGGGTTTCAGAGGACTTGAGTTTGGTCTATCAAAGTTGGCGTTATGCAATGAATTTATTACTTGCTGAAATAAAAATCAACACAAATATGTCTTTTCCTTAAGAAAAAGAAAAAAAGAAAAAAGAAAAAACCCACATCGCGTAGTTGCTTTACCAACCTCTGGATTCAATTAATTTTTAACATGGAAGTAAAGTTCCCTTTTCTTTTTTTCCTTTCAAGCCAGACATTTATTTTTAACAAGGGATGAAATCATCTGAGAACAAAACGGGACATCTGTTACTTTATATCTGTTTATTTTAAGTACTTAAATCTGAGTTTGATTTCACACAATTTTGACATTGTTGCTTCATTAATAATCCTTACGTAATTGCGACCTCGGAGTGTGCCCTGCGATTGCAGCATTCACTTCTCATTAGTGCAGAGTCTGATAGGAAAGCCAGAGTTACGCTGGGATGGGAGAGGCTTCCACGTTCAAAGCTGGTCCAAATGCTGACCTCGGCAACAGCAGGAAATCACCTCAAAAAGTGCAAGAAGAAGGCTTCTAACGGGGCCCAACGTAAGTAAGTGGTGGCCTGTAGCCTGCTGTTAACATTTGCACAGTCTTCTTTTGCAGTTGTTATGTGGACAACTGCATAGAGTCAGCAGTTTTTGAAAAAGAAATAAAATATTGCATACAAAACACATGCAATTAACTCACACATGTGTGTGCAGAACAGCATGTTGGAGCCAAGGACCAGGTCATCCACCAGGTCAGCCAACTTGCCTTTCAAGGCACTGGAAAGCTGGTGGAGCAACTGAGAGGTAGATGTGCATCATGAACAGAGACAGGAAGTATGAGGGCTTCATAGAGAGGGAGCTCTGTGGCCAAAGTGGAGCTGGCAGAAGGGATGGCCTGGTACCTACGGCTATAATCAAGGAGCTCAGAGATGGAAATTAAAGTCAGAGCAGTGGAATTATTAATTGGTTCATTCATTTATAAAGCAAGTATTTAAGGAGTTCTATGTCAGACATTGGACATACATTGGGAAACAGATGATCCTTCCCTTTCTGAAGGTTAACAGATCAGGGTGCTATGAGAGAGAACAACAGAGGGGCCTAGCTGAGCTTTAAGATGTCATAAAAGGGTATGCGAAGAAGCAAAACATAACTGGAGACCTGAAGGATGAAAAGGAATTGGATGAAAGAAGGGGAAAGAAGAGCAAATTCAAACTGGAAGAAACATCTTACTGCAGAGCTTAGAAAAGAAGTAGATTGGCTTGTTGGAGGGATGGATTGGAGGCCAGTGTGGCGGGAGTACAGTATGAAAGGGGGTGAGGGAGGGAGTGGAGAAGGAGAGGAGGGAGAAGGTGGAAAAGGAGGTAGGAATCACACCTGCTCTCGTAGGCTGAGGGGAGGCATTTGGATTTAATTGTATGCGCAATGGAAGTTACTGACAGTTTTAAGTAGGCAAGTGGTATGATTTAAAAGGTCATGCTGGCTACACAAGGAATGGATTACGAAGGACAGGGAAATTAATTAATTGGTTATTGTGGTCCAGGATAAGGGTGGGAGTAAAGATAGTGGGAAGGGGTGGATTGGGGAAATCTTCAGAGCACAATCCGTAGGGAGTGCTGATGGAGTGGACATGGGAAGTAAGGACAGAAGAGGTATCAGAACCATCCTGAAAGTTTTGTTCTAGAATCTGGGTAAACAGTGATGCTATTTACAGAGATGGGAAAGGTGGGGTGGGGTGGGGTGGGGTGGGGCAGGGAACCAGATTGTTGGGATAGCTTTGGGCATTCCATTTGGATCATGTTAGCTTTAAGATGTCAATTTAGCTGTTGAATATTTGAGTTCCTCAGAGAGGTCTGGCTTAAAGACATAAATTTGGAATTATTGACAAGTAGATGGCTTTTAAAACCAAGACAATGAATGACGTTACCTAGGCTTTGAATAAACGTGGTTATGTATTGTGCTGGCTGGAAGGTCTCCAGGGAAGAAAAAAGGGTAACATATTTATTTCACAATATTTTTCGAATATTTTAAAGTAAGTCGTAGATATATTATTTCACCCCTAAATTCTTCAGTCTTCAAAAAATAAGAGCGTCTTCCTACCTATGCAGATTCTAGGAAATGACATTTATGGTCATCAACTCAGTGCCAGCCAGGCTCTTGCCCCATGCTTTGGATCGTCCATTTATATTTTTCTTTTAATCCTCATAACAAGTGTATAAATACAGTGTGATTGGCCCATTCTACCAACCAGGGCACTACAAGTCAGAAAGCATTAATAAACTATTGAAAATCAGATACCTAGATACTTGTGAAGCCAGGATCTGAACCCAAGGCTGACCCTCTCTAGGCCTTTCCCTCTATCCCTCTTTCACTGTGTACAAAGGCCTAGACACCCATATTCATGGAAGGCATATAATTCTTTTCCCCCTCTGAATTCTGCCTTTGCCTTGGCCTCTTTTTCTTAGACAATTATCCTCTCCTCTGATGATTTTTCTCTGTGGTTCCCTTTTTTTGCTGAAGTTACCCAGGCTGCAGTGGAGCACTCCCTAAAGGAATTAGTGCCCAGGAGGAATCCAACTACAGCCTATCAACCCAAATATCAAAGGTTTGAAAAGCCAACTTTCATTTTTTCCTAGGCTGTCCATAGAACGCAAGGTCTGGGGGTGGGTGTGTGAGTAATGGCCTTTCCCCAGAGCTTGGCAAGCAAGTGGTGACAAAGGGAAGGGCTGTGAAGGCAGGACAGGATGGAGCAGGATGCATCACCATTTTGCTTCCTGCAGCCATATCAATGCTTCATCCTTCCAGTGCTGCACTCCAGAAGAAAGCTAGGTAAGTGTTGTGTTCCTGGGGGCCTGGCCCTGCATCCCGCAAGGTGTGGCAGCAGAAGCAATGGGGCAGGGGCAGTTGCCTCAGGTCCACTGCCAATTCTACTCTCCCCTGGATGGGTAGCCTTAGCTCACTCCCACCATCATCCTTATTGTAGAACCTAGATGTAGGGAAGCCTTTATCATTCAAGGGAGGGTATTTATGCACACAAGAGCGCTCATGGGGTGAAGGGCTCCCCATCACTCTCTAGCCCCTTATCTGCTTTATTTTCTTCATGCTACAATTTATTATCATTTTCTATAAATGTATTTGCTTATTATTTATCTCTCTCTGCTAGAATTTAAGCTTCATGAAAGCAGAACTTTTGCTGGTTGGGTTCACAATTTATCCTACATGTACAAAAGTACATGGTACACAGTGGGCACTTAATACATACTTATTGAATCATAATTGGATGATCTAATCACTTATATAGAATCATAAGCATGTAACTATTAACAAGTGAGTTCAAAACAGTTTATAACAGACTTACATCCACCCATCCCCAACAAAGCTCTAAAATACTTTCTTGTTCCACAAATCTATATAACAAAAGGAAAAGAATGGTGGGGAAAAAAGGGAAGAGAAGGAAGGAAGAAGGGAGGGAAACTCAGGAGAGTCCAGCGAACATCAACTCGCACTGCAAGGAGACCCATTCAGACTGAAAAGGCGACCCCAACTAAGTCTCCAAGGCCTGGAGGTGGGGCCCAGGAAGGTTGCTTTTCCTTAAAGCCAGAAACGTCGAGGAACGGAGGAACCGTAGCTTTTCCTCATCAACGTATTCTAGGCTGGCTTACAGGTCTAGGGAGGACATTCAAAGCGCTCTAAAATACAGCGATAATCAAGAGAAAGAGGGAGTCTTAAATTGAGGATGGAGAGCAATATACTCAGGTTAATGGAAGCACTAGCAATATTAAATGAAATTGCTCTACCACTTCTTCCTAAGACGGCACTGGGGAGCCGGCTCTTTGCATAAGCAGAGAGGGTCCTGGGATTTGGCCGGGGGGCGAAGGGGTTGGGGAATCAGTCAGGCAGCAACCATTACAGTTCTTGGGAGCCCAGCCCACAGCCCCTCGGCGCACCTGCGCGCATTTCCTCAGGCCGGGCAAATTTGGACCAGAATTCAAGGGAGCCTGGCGCCAGGGGAGCCTGCTTTAGTGAATTAAATGAAGCAGTATCAGGTGGAAAGTAATTCTGAGTATTCACCATTATACGGAGTTTTGTGTTTAAGCCCCTCTGTGGACCTTCTTTTAATGAAGAACTGAACTTCGGGGTCTAGAGGTGGGAAGGAGGAATTGCCCCAACCCACAGAGCCGCATCTCCCCCAAGGAAGGCAGACACCGGCCTGCAAAGTTTCCTAAGCGCTGCATCTTTCGGGCCGCAGGCATCCTGAGGGCCCCTGCAGATGTCACTTCCTCTTTGTAAAAGTAACGGAGACCTCCCCACGCTGAGGGTGGGGGTGGGGCTGGTGGTAAGCACCAGTATCCGAATAGCTATGAACCCAGCACAGCAAAATCTTTGGGGTCTTCTATCCACTTCCTGCGTCTCTTCCATCCTTCCGCCGAGCAGAGTTGGTCTTCTGAGGCCACGAAGCCCAAGCAGTCAGGCTGAGCTAATAGGGTTGCAGGGAATCGAGAGTTACATAACTGTGTTAGGGAAAAGCAAGCCCACTCGTGCAGGTAATAAAGGACGGAGGAGGCCGGTGCAGCTCATGAATTCAAATAGCACAAACAGGATGAGTTGCTTTTAAACTGTTGAAGATAGTGATTGGCTAAATCTCTCCATCAGTAGGTGTTTACAGAGGACTTAAAAGCGAACCAGGCACTGTGCTGTGTACATCCAGAGCACCAAGCAGAGGAGAGGCACAATGCACTGAGGCCAAGCACAGGGTTTGGGCCTTCCTGTGGCTCTTAGTGACAGCGCCCCGAAGATATTTGTAGAGCTAAAGACAAAGCATAAATATGTGAGATGCGATGTTCATGCGTAATTTAATGCCACAAACAACCTAGAGCCCGTTCGGGGCCCTCGTGCTTCCTTGCCTGCCGCAGTCCCCCCTGCATATTTGAGCATGCTGCCCTGCTTACCACCCTCAGGGCTGTCCAGCGTGGCCCCCAAGGACTGTGAGAGCAGGGCATCTCAGACACAGGTGTGTTGTTAGGTAGTCAGCTTTTTATTTTCACCATGAACCAATGATTCTAAAAATTATCAGTGATAAAATACTCCTCCTCCCAAAATCTTTTGTTGGTCTAACTTAATTGTTACAGTCATTACTGAGTTTTAATTAAATTGCTTATCATTTAATAAGTACTGTATTCTACATGGAAGCTCATTTGGGGATTCTCAGTTATACAGTCTCTGATATAGGAAGACACATTATCTATTTTCTTTTTGGGAGTAAATTCTTGCAGTTAAGGAACTTTTGAGTTCATGTGGCTGCAGTTTATGTCTTCCAGTCCTGTGATGAAACGAATGCCTGCGTTTCAACAATAAATGAACAGTCCGAGATAGTACCTGATGAAACAACAAAACTTGGGTTACATCCATTCTGTTATTTTATGTGACCTCTTGGAGGCTTTGTTTAAAAAATCCAAGACAGTGAAATGGTGCAAACTGTGAGGTGAAATATTTTTGTTCAAAAAGCGTAAATTTTTGTGCACATATGAATAACTTAGCGCACATATAAAATTTTAGTGCACACACTGACTTTGAACAATATCTTCAAAATAGAGATTTCTTCTTTTTAAATGGATAGTGGTTAGTTTTAAAACTAAATAACAAATAGAAATAATGATTATTAAATACTACATGCTGATGCCTAGAAATTACTATTGTGGTCCCCCTGGCTGAGTGGTTCTGTAGGTTGGAGCATCATTCCAAGCACCAAAAGTTTGCGGGTTTCATTCCTGGCCAGGGAACATACAGGAGGCAACAGATTGATATTGATGTTTCTCACATATCTCTCTCTCCCTCCCTTCCTTCCTTTTTCTCTCCCTCCCTCTTTCTCCTGTATTCGCTCTCTAAAATCAATAAACATATCCTTGGGTGAAGATTTAAGTAAGGAAAGAAAGAAAGAAAGAAGGAAAGAAAGTGGCACGGAGGAGAAGTTGTTAACTAATGTCTCTCCCTGCATGTCAACTACATCAGGGATGTCACTGTTTTCTAGAGATTCCAGAATTTGACCTGCAAGGATTAGGGCATGAACTCACAGCCTAAATGTTGCTTGAGGTGGTAGAGTAATCTCTTTTTTTTTTTTTTTTTAAGATTTTATTTCATTATTTTCAGAAAGAGGGGAAGGGAGGGAGGCAGAGAGGGAGAGAGACATTTTTTATACATTAAGGCAAATCAGGTCTCTTCATAATTCAACATCATCTCCACGTTTTCTTCTCTGTTCCCCAGTGTTTTCTACTCTGAACGCCTTCTAATTTCCCTAGCTCCTATTCTCACAAAAATAATTTGTAAAAATAGTTAACTTTTTTTGTTTTAAGACTGCTACTTGTTGTACCCTATTTCCACTTTGATATCTATAAAGCAAGCTACCCATGAAAGGGTCCCCTTATGAAAAGCACAGGCCAGTAGATTTGAAGGAACCACTTTCCCTACCCCCAAATTTAAAAACGGATTAAAATTTGCTTAGAAAGTCCACTTATTAAAGGACTGAAAAATATGAATCATGATCAGGGGGTTTATCAGAAGTATTAAAAGAAGATATATGGGACCTATTTCCAAAATAGGAAAGCATTATTCCCCTGGAAATAATCCAGGGAAAACACAGAACTGGAAATTTCAATATTTTGCAAGAAAATGGAACAAGC
Source organism: Noctilio leporinus (assembly GCA_004026585.1). NCBI lineage: Eukaryota > Metazoa > Chordata > Mammalia > Chiroptera > Noctilionidae > Noctilio > Noctilio leporinus. The sequence continues at coordinate 441,966 of PVIW01000539.1, forward strand.
CTTGAGAGAGAAAGGCTCAGTGAGCAAGACAACAGGGTGATGAGAAGTTAATATAGCGTGTTTATGAAAAACTGAGCTTGCCAAACAAACTCGATATCTTCTCACATTTCAGCTTCAGGATTAGCAAATGAGGTGACTTCAAAGCACTTCATGTATCTTCATTTTTGTGATGGTTTGGATAGGAAGACTAAGAGAGTGTTTGCAGTAATGGGAATTGGAAATTGACTTAAAGCCCCACAAATTGGTGGCACTGCCTCAGACAGAATCTCTCTCTGGCCAGGGTTGTTTCATTGGTGTCCTGGAAAGGGAATCAAATAGCATTGGACTGGGTGGAGAAGTTTTAGGTTTTAGAGCAATGTGCATGACAGCAACCAATGAGAGTTAGGAGAGTCCATGATCAACGTGAGCCATGTTCTGCACACCCCAGCAGCCCTGAGCATGAACAGGACCAGAGCTGATGTGGAATAGAGTCACAAGGCTGAGGGAGCTGCTCCTCAGAGCCCAGCCTGCAGGGTGCCACCCTCACAGGCACTGACAGAGTGTGTTCAGAAGAGAGACTCCCAGGGTAGAAGAGGTTGGAGAACAGCTGGAGGTTGTTAAACTAGAAAAAAAGGAAGCCTCAGGCATAACACAAGCATCTTCTTTATATATCTGTAGGGCTGATTTGCAGAAGAGGGACTGCTGTGGGTTGAACTATATCCCCCTTGAACTTATGCGTTGGAATTTTAACCCCTATCACCTCAGAATATGACCTTATTTGAAAAGAGAGTTGTTGAAGATGTAATCAGTTAAGATGAGCTCGCACTGGAGAAGGGTGGGTCTGTAACCCAATGTAACTGGTGTCCTTATAAAAAGAACAATTTTGGAAATAGACATGTACATAGATGGAGCGCCAGGTAAAGATGAAAGTAAAGATCTCCAAGCCAAGGAATGCCAGTGGTCACCAGTGAGCCAGCAGAAGCTGCGAGGGGCATGAGCCAGATCTTCTCCCACAGCCCTCAGGAGGAATCAACCTTGCCAACACGTTGATTTTAAACTTCTAGCCTCTAGAGCTGTGAGACAATAAATTTCTGTTATTTGCACCACCACATATTTGGTACTCTGCTGTAGCAGCCCCAAGAAACTAATTCAGGGGCTGGTCATTCAGTGATAGATGGGACCCTTGCTGGTCAGTGGCTGGATGCATCAGGTAGACAGAATCAATACAGCAGTGAAAGAAAGACCTTTCTAACAACTCAGACTGTCCAAGCATGGCCTGAGCTGCCTTTGGTGTAGTGTGCTTTCTTTCTAGCCTTGAGGATGTTTAAGTAGAGATTAGATGACTACCTCTTGGGGTATTACACAGGAAATTCCTGCCTTGGGAGCAAGGTAGGGATGAATCACCTGCATGGTTTCCTCCAATGATAAGTATTTTTGGTTCTAACTCTAAATATATTCAATGACAAGAAAAACTTAACCTAAAATTGGGAATTCTTCTGTTTTTAGAAAGGACAAAATCTAAAAAAGCATAGAAATAAAGCCAGGAAAATTTAATTCCACAGATGAAAAAGTGCAGGTATTAATAAAGGAGATCAAGAACCCAGTCGGCAGGAAGTCCATGAAGAACAGTGATCCTGAAAGGAACATTAATTATATCAAAGATGCATTCACGTGACCTGGCTACAAACCACTGTGGTTTAATATGAGCATTGTCTCTAGGGGTTAAAAGCATGGGGCTTCAAGTCACACCACTCAAGAGTTTTGTTACCTTGCTCAACGTCTCTGAGCAAGAGTTCCCTCATTTGCAGACTGGGATATCACCTATGTTGGTAGGATGGCATAAGATAATTAATGAAATGTGTGGGCACATAGAAAAAATTCAAGAAGGGGTTACTATTATTATTAAACTGTGGTTCCTCAAGTCCAAGTAGAAGTCTAATTACAGAGAGAGAGAGAGAGAGAGAGAGAGAGAGAGAGAGAGAGAGATGCTTCATGGCTTAATTATCTTTCCTATTAAATGTAAAAGTTTCACTTAGTGATATTATAGCTCAGTTAAATGAAATTACTGGGAATTGTGGCTTGCCACCTCTTCCCACATACAATTGAGTGGAATGGTAGACAAGGGTAAATGTATAACCAGTTCATTTGAAAGCATGCAAGGCTGGCCCGTGTCTGACACCTTGGTATTCCATGTGGCCTTGGATAAACCTCTCACTGATCTGTGAAATGGAAATGTTGATTCCTTCTGAGGACTGTGGAAGAGCTTCTGGAACAACCATCAGCAGGCAGGTGGGATGACCAGATGGGACCAGGCTTAGTTCAAGGGTTGGGTAAGAGCAGTAAATGCTCAGTATGTCATCCCTGCAGCCTTGCAGCTTTGGATGGGGACAGTAGTGGCTCACTGTGCCCCTAACTGTAAATGCCCTAAATACCAGGGGAAGCAAGGATCCATCTATTCTGATAGAGCCCATCTAAGTGAGGAGTCATGGGTGAAATTAAGGTAGATGAGAGTTTAAGGAAAGGAAAAACTTCTGTTCAGCAGGGCCTTTTAGGTCATGAAATGGCCTCTGAGGAATCTTGATGAAACCCCACACTGGGAGGAGCACTAACCGGGGCAGCAGCCCAGCCCACTAAGACTTGAGTGACGCAGAGCTTCAACCTCCTCTTAGTCGGCACAGCTTCTCCTTTCTCTTTTAACTTGATGCTTTTCCAAATCTGTTCCTGGATCTGAATTGCTCCTGATTTGAGCCTCCAATCAATCCATTGCGGGTATCACTGAAACTGGTTCACATTCTAGTATCTGGTGATAGAATAGTGGCTTAAAAAGGCACCGTGTCTCTCCTTGGCGCACCCTCACTGCCTGCTGGTCTCCCCACCCTGGGTTCACAGCAGCCTGGCCCTTGCAGCCTGGCCGACTTGCCCGTATCCCCCGGTGTCAGCCTCCTCATTAGCCATGCTCTGGCGCTGACTGGTGTCAGCCCGGCTGGTACATCAGAATGCAGGGCAAGCCTCAGGCTCCTAGGAAGCTGCACATTACGCATGAAATATGAAGGCTACAGTCAACCCAAGGGAGACCCAGGGTGAATTTAATGGGATAGCAGCAAAGGTGGCTACTGAGGGAGGGGGGCTCTGCAGGGAAAAAGGAGAAGACAGAGGCACCCATGACCTGTTTTAGAGGTGCTGTGTGGTAGGGGAGAGGGATGCACGGAGGAAGTACCCAGTTTTGTTCCCCCTGGCTGCTCCTGACATCTGCTCCCCCCTTACATACTTTGCGCATATGCTCATGATATTCCCATGATTATGGTGATGTGCCCTTTTGAGATAGGCAGCCAGCTCCCTCTCCTGCTGTGTTCCTCACCAGTTTTTGAGTTTCTCTTTTGGGACAGCCTGAAATCATAAGAGCAGTTCATGTGGATTTCGGAGTACTTGACAGTAAGAAGCACCATAAATGTAAGGACTGTCCAGCAGGCCCTGGGGATGTTTGTGCCACACCACCTTGGGCCTGCATCGCAGTTAAGCCTGTTTAGCTGGTGGTGGCCTCATGTGGCTGTGAGGCCTGACATAGAAACCTGCCCTTACCTTTTCCCCAAATTTCCCAACTTCCAGCCAGGGCCCTTTGCTGGGGTTCTACGCAGCTATTCTGAGATGGGCAAAACCATTTATCTTTACCACAACCACGAATAGTCCACCATGTGAGTCTTGGACATGATAGTGTCATGAGCTTACACATCTTCCTTAGGATACTTACTACTTGTTTTATGCTCAGTACATGTGTAGGCCCCTGCCCTAGACATGCTAGCCACTATGCAGAGATGCTGTACTATTTGTTGTAATATATCCAGGGATCATTGGCCAATAAATACTGAAGAAATACTATTTGTAAGATCTTTCTCCTGCCCTTTTCATCACACATCTGAGTCACCAAGAAACACAAATTTACTGGTCTCTCCAAATAAAGAAATTTTGAGAAGCCATTTTTTTTCCCCTCCTCTAACCAAAAACCATGACAGTGCCAACAAGGCACAGAATTTATTTCATTTCATACTGTTGATTATACAGCATCCTGCCTTCTTTTGACCAGAGAATAATCTTCTTCTTGGGTTGTTAAGATGGACATGGGCTCCTCAGGCATAATAACAACTCAGTAGCAGCTGTATCACTCTCATCTCTGGAAATCTCCTGCAGCCAGGATCAGGTGGACAGATGCCAAAAGCTGCAGGGCAGCTGCTTGCCCCTACTTGTGACGGGAGCCATTTGCATTCCTTGTGAGAGCTTCCTGCAAGAAACACCAAAGGCACGATGTCTTCTTAGAGCCTGATCCCCTTTGGGGTTGGCAGTACTGCTGCACACCTCTAGGAGGCACTGTTCACACCGAAGCTGCCCTGCTATTTTGGAATGTAGAGAGATAACATGTACGCTTGCCTTATGTGTGACACTGCCATTGTTGTTTTTGGTCACTTTCTGTTAATCTTGTGAAGGAAATGACTTTCTTGTGAACGGAAAAAGACTCGATCCTCCTGTTTGGTTCCTGAAGAAGAGTAGCAGGGGGCAACAGGATTCAGCTAAAATGCTGGCCTCTCTCACAAGCCTGCAAGCTCCCTGGGGGCAGGGCATTATCTGTCCTGCTCACTGCAGGGTCCTCAGTAGCTAGAAGAGTGCCCAGCACAGAGTAGACACTCCACAAACATTTTGGTTGACTACCACAAGGGAAGTATGGTACCTTTTCCTTTAGCCAGGGACACATTCAGGGCTGAGTCAGTTAGAGTTTTTCCTGGCTTGGATATTCAGATGTTGAGAAAATTTCTCTCTCTGCTGGGGTTGCTAAGCTGAGAATAGGAAGCTAATCACAAAGAAGAGAGAATTAGGTTGTAAGGTAAAATGAAGAGATGTAGGAGGTGGGGTGGGGGACGGGGAGATAAAAAGAAACAAGCTAGAATTCATAGAACTAAGAATTCATAGAATGTCTTAGTTCTATGAACCAGCGAATTCCTTATTTATTTATTTATTTATTTGCTTAAGGTAATATTAGAAGTGGGTCGCTGTCATTTAAAATCTAAAGTGGCCTAATACCCTTGTTTCATCACATCTCATTCTCTTTTCAAAACCATTCACTCACTCCATGCTGACAGTGGAGTCATAAAGTCTCTCTCTTTACATTTTTTTATGCAGGTGGACCTTCTAGATGCCTGCTTTCCCATCACCCACCTCTTTCGCTGGTTTTAAGCAGACTGTGTTAGAGCCATGCAGTCAGGGCAGAGGCATCTTCCTCATACAGAGAACCTAGACTGAGGGAATTCTTCAAATTCCCTGGACAAGAGACCTAGTTCCCACTGTTGGCAGACCCTCAGACCCCTAGAACACACAGCACCCCATTCACAGCTCACGCTAACTGCTGCGTGCCAAGGGGAGGGTGCCTGCCCTGTGCTTGACCCTGCTGGCTCAGGTACGAGGTTTGTTTCCCCAGCTGGATGGGAGATGGGCAGTTGTCAGAGAACAAAGAAGAAAAGAAGAAGGATGTTCCTTAGACTCGACTATGTCACCAACACTGTCTGTGATATTGCACATCCCTGTGAGATAAATAGCTTTCCTTGTCCACAGTCACTTGCTCCTGGGCTCAGCTGTTAAATGACAGAGCGGGTCTGTCTGATTCAAGCATCCACTGAGTTGTCACTGGGGCCATGTTTTGATGGCTTCGTGCAGCCCAGACCACTCAACACCATGATGGCCACACTGTACATTCAACAATGACAGCCCTGTGTTTATCGCCATTTCATACAAAACTAATGAGGAGGGAATGTTACAGACCACCCCTCTGTGGTGTGAGCGAATTGCTTGACATGAAGATGCACAGAAACCGGAGAAGTTTGGAGTCCAGTTTCCTTTCTCTGCGGCCCACCCAGCCTCTGGGGTTGAGAGCACAGCCGGGGAAGGCTTTCTGTTCCCTCGCAGAGAAGGATGTCTCTGGCTGGGTGTCAGCCACTGACCCACCTCGCTTTTGTTCTGCAGGTGTTGGAAGGAGAATGCAGCCATCCCCAGACCTGAACGGGGAGGGGTGCGAAGTGCTGCCCTGTGCCTGGGCCAGTCTGCATGTGTATGTGTGGTCCTGGAGCAAGGGCCTGGCAAGGGTCGGTGTGCAAAACAACATTAAAAAACCGAAACATTTTCCACCGAGAAACAGAATTACTGCCCATGGAATTCTTACCCAGCCTCAGCAGCAAGCAGCAGCCCCGCCTTTTCATTAGTTAAACAAAGAGAGTTATTTTTCAAATGAAAACCTTCAGAGTGGAAAACAATCTAATTCCTGGGGATTTTTGAGAAGCAAGATTCTCAGTGCTCAGATAAACATGTGGATGCGGATGTGCAGCTGCAAAGGGTGGTGCAGGTACCCTGATCAAATAAAGGGGACCCGGGGCCTGGCCAGCAGGGGACCCAGGACTCAGCTTCAGGCCTCTTAAAACACTCCCAGGTAGGAAGGCTGACGAAGGGAACAAACCGTTGCCTGGGAAGATTTGACTGTTCTGTTAGGGGAAAAATGGTGAAAATACAAATATTTTCTCTATGTCCATTAAATGATCCCCTTTCTTCCTGCAAGTCAATGAACTCCCTCTGGTTGGAAAATAATCTGCAAACTCAAGCCCTGCTTGGTTTAACGAGGCGAGTTCAGTTTTATTGAACTGCCAGCCTTCAGATTTCTCTCAGGCATAAACTGGCCTCCAACCCCTCCCCATGGGGTAGCATCACTTTCTCACGTGGTATTCTCTTCATGAAAGCCTCGGCATACTTGCATTATTGTGAAGGGCAGGTAAGGATATGGAAGCTGATTGCCAGGTTCAATGTGAGTAGTTGGAGAGCAACCTACACTTATTCTCTCTGGACCCCAGCTTGCCCATCTGTAGAGGGGAACTACAATTATCTAGTAGATTAAAAGGGAACATGCGTATAACACACCTTAGCGTGTTTTCTGGACAAAAGAGCTTGCTAAAATCGTGGCCTTTCTTATGAAGTTGAAGGGACATGCCATATGGTCACAGGCCTAAGCTGTTTCAATTACTACGCATTGTTCTTTGAGGTTGTTCTTTTCCCATTTCACTTGTGGGGAGTGTGTTATTTAAAAAAATAGAAGCAGGCACATAATAGCCTCTCTTCAAATCGGAGCTTCCTTCTCTAATCAGTCTGTGAACATTTTGGGGAGCACTCTATTTTACTTGGCTGGCCCCTGGTTTTGCCATGAGTAATATATTGGGCTTAATTTCAAACTCCACACAGCCAGGATCACTGGATACTTGAGCTTCCCCAAGTTGAGTTGATACAGCTGCTCTGCCCCTAGTCACTGGTGAGTTGTCCCCATGGATTCTGGAGGGTTTGAACACTGACAGGTCAAGGTGCATGGGCCAGCCCCAACAACCTGGGACAAGGGCTCCCATAGAGAAGGTGCCACAAGAGATAAGACCCGGGAGACCTGAGGAGCACTGACAGGGAGTGAAAGAATGTTGAGAGCGTTCATGGAGAGGGAAGGCTCCATGCAAGATGGGGCGGGGAGAGCAGTGTTGCTTGAAGTATGCATGCTTCTGTGAAGGGAATGCAGAGGATGAGAAGACACCATCCTGATGACAAAGTTGCCACAGGGATTAAAAAAAGGGAGCTAACACCCCCTGCATAAGGATTTATGAGACCAGTTAGATTAGGTTATGGATACTTGACTTAAAAAGGATTGAGTAGGTCTTTCTTTTAAACACAGGCTTCATTTCAAGTGGAACTGAATAAACTAAATTTAATTTAGACATTTTTTTCCCCAGGAACTCAGCTCTGGCACATGAAACAAGGCTTGCCTGTGGCCACTTGAGAACTCATTCTGTGAGACAACAATGCGGATGGGCAAATAGAGCAGAGTGTTAATTTTGAGGCCAGTCTAACCTTAATGACACGCAGGTTGGTAAACAGATTTGAAGAAACTAATGACTATTCAGGGCTTTCTTTCCAAGCTAACAAAGGTCTCTTTGGCTTCTGGGATAGCAACACCCTCACCTTAAAAGGTTTGAATTGATGATCTGGGTCTAATAAAATCCCTTCCCAAGTCTGTTGGGACACCCATGCATTTTGAAACTGAAAGATAATGAAGATTTTCTAAAAGCAATATGATTATGAGTATAGATTTTAAATCATAATTGTGATTTATCATATTAAAATAGTCTCCCAATATTACAACTTAACACTGGTAGATTCATCTTCTCCATGGGCTTTAGAAGAAGTTGCCTCAAACTACAAATTTCCCCCTTTAATCTGAGTCTGCTGAAGAAATGTATATGCTGGGGAGCGAGGTTTGGGCATTATAGGCAGATAAAGATCCGTGACACTCTGCAAGTTCTAGAACTTTCTAATCTACACCAGCCCTGAATGAATCACTTGAGCAACGGTTGTTGGTTACTTCAATCCATTTAGGCCCCTGTATTTGATCCATGAAGAGGGGTTCTCTGACTCCTCCCTGCTGTCTAAACATGGCTACTTCGTTTATTTTGTCTCATAATTTCCTCTTCTTTAGCCCCAAGCCCCAATCATGGCTTTTAATTATTTCTTTATATATAATAGTTACTTGATGTTTAGTTCCTCCGTTAGACGTAAGCTCAATAGGAGAGGTATCCTGTCTCTTTTGTTCACTATGTGATGAATACTTTGCTTAACACCTGACATATAGACATTGCTAGTAAATAATAGCTGAATGAAAATAAGAATGAGTTGCATAGTTAGGAAGAGCATGCTCATGCAAATGAAGCTCTGAGATCTCTTCCCACTGACACTAAACATGCAGGATCTCCTTTAATACCACATGCAGAGCCCAGTAGTTTTCTTGGTCCTTGTTACTTCTACTCTGGAGGCTCATGCAAATAATTCTCCCAAACTGGAAACCCTGTTTTCTTGGCTCTGTACCTCCCTACTCCCCTGTCTCTCCTGTGTTCAGTGATTGCTTTCTCCTCTTACTCTTTTGAAAGGTTCTGGATTCAGCCTGATGGTCTCCTTATGCTCCTCCATCCTGTGATAGCTCACTCAGCCTTCAGCTTTGTGCTGCTACCTATGACGTTTACATTTCTAAACCCTGAAATGTTCTTTCTCCTACCTTCTTCTTCTCCCTGTTCTTCTTCTCCCTGTTCTTCTCCTTCTCCTTCTCCTTCTCCTTCTCCTCCTCCTCCTCCTCCTCCTCCTTCTTCTTCTTCTTCTTTTTTCTGGAAATGTCCTCTTCTTCCAAATAATCATACTGGAAAACTTGGAATCTCTCTCTCTCTCTCTCTCTCTCTCTAAGAGTTTATTCATTATTTTCAGAGAAAAGGGCACAGAGGGAAGAAGAAAGGGAGAGAAGCATCATTATATGGTGGCCTTTCACCTGCTTCCAGCTAAGGACCTGGCTGGAGACCTGGCTTGCAATCTGATTATGTACCCTGGCTGTGGAATCGAACCAGAGACCTTTGGGTTCACAGGCTGGTGCCTTATCCAACAACCTGAGACAAGGGCTGCCATAGAGAAGGTGCCACAAGAGATAAGACCTGGGAGACCTGAGGAGCACTGACAGGAAGTGAAAGAAAGTTGAGAGAGCATTCATGGAGAGGGATTCCAGCTAGGGCTGGAATCTTTTCTGAAAATCATTCCTAATGTTTACCAAATATTCTAGGCAATAAAACACTGAAAATATTCACTGTGTCTTCTCATATGTATAACTTGTATCTTTGGATACTTAGAACCTTTCCATTTTTCAGACTTCTCAGTCTCCCCAATTCTCTTTTATCTAAAAGATTATTTCAAAGTTGTCTTTTTTTCCCAACAATAACTCTAATTCTTTTTACATTGCCCAGATGCTACCTTTTCTTTAAGGGTTATCTCAAATACTTCCTACTTCTATAAGCCTCTTGAACTTTCCAATCAAGTATCATTTCTCTTGCTTTAAACCACCAAGTTACCATATACATTTCAGTTGGCATTCTCTTAATTCTTTGTTGTATAATGAGTTTCTTTGCATTTGTCTATATCCTTTAGGGAAAGACTAGTAAATAAATATCTGGAAAGACTGAACTAGATAGAGATGGCACAAATTACCAATACATACCTACAGACATTAAAAAATATGAAGAGGGTGCTCACTTCGGCAGCACACGTACTAAAATTGGAACGATACAGAGAAGATTAGCATGGCCTCTGTGCAAGGATGACATGCAAATTCATGAAGCATTCCATATTTTTCAAAAAAAAATATTAAGAGGATATTATGAATAATTTTATTTTAATGAATTTTAAAATGTAAGTGAAATGAACAAGTTCCTAGAGAAATGCAAAAAGACTGGTAAAAGAAGAGATAAGAAGAGACACATAATTTGAATAGTCATATATTTATTAAAGAACCTGAATCTGTAATTTAAAATTCCCCACAAGGAAATCTTGAGGCCCAAATGGTTTGAGTGAAAAATTCTTTTAAACATCCGAGGAAAATATAGTATGATTGTTACACAAACTTTCCAGGGAATAGAAAAAAGAGCAAAAACTTTACTACTAATTTTATGAGAGCAACATAATCTCAATACTGAAACTTGTCAAAGACATTACAGGAGAGAAACACAGCTATGAAACTCCTAAGTAAAATATTAGCAAATCAAATCTAGAAATACATTGGACAACTCAAACATCATTACAAAGCAAAGATCATTTTGGACACACAAGGTTGGTTTAGCACTTAAAACTCAATCAATATAATTAAATAATTAAAGGATAAAAAGGGAAAAACCATATGACTATCTCAATAGATGAATAAAAAGCATTTTATACAACTTTGCATTTGTTAATGATTAAAAACATAACTCTCATAAAATTAGAACTAGAAGGGAACTCCTTAATTTATAAAAGGTATATCTAATAAACCTGTAACTAATATCTTCAACCTGAGGTCAGGAACAAGACAAGCATGTTCACTGTCATCACTTCTATCCAATATTGTACTGAAACTTCTAGCCAGAGTAATTAGACAAAAAAAGAAATTTTTTAATTTAAGAATTAGAAAATCACATAAATCTGTTATCTGTGCACATAATTGAATACATAAAATCTATAGATGAATTATTAAAATAAGTAACTTTAGCTAGATTAAGGAATATAAGGTTGACATAGAAAAGTCAATTATATTTTTATCCTTAAAATAAATATTAGAAAATAACATTTTAATTTGATATCATTTATAATAGCACATTTAAATCATGTACCTTGCCCTGGCTGGTGGCTCAGTGGATAGGACATCAGCCTACAAACCCAAAGGTTGCTGGTTCAATTCCCAGCCAGGGCAACATAATTAGGTTGCCAAGCCAGGGCTCCAGCCAGGTCTGTAGCTGAAGGCAGGTAAAAGGCAACCATACATTAATGTCTCTCTCCTCTCTGCCTCTATCCCTTCCCCTCTCTCTAAAAATAATAAATGAAATCTTTTAAAAAATAAAGTCATGTACCTTCATAAGAATAAGTTTAGCAAAATATACATTTGACTTATGTATAAAAATGCAAAACATTATAGAAAATAGTTTTTAAAGATTTAAAATCAATGAAGAAATATACCATGTAAGTTAGATGGGAAGACTCATTTTGTAAAATCAAAATGTTCTCCAAATTGGCCTATTGCCTCAGGGCAATATCAGTCAAAATCACAGTAGGTATCTTTTCTGCCTTCTTTCTTTCTTCTTTTCTTTCTTTCTTCCTCCTTTCTTCCTCATTCCTTCTTTCCTTTTATTTCTTATGAAAATTGATCAGCCTGTTTTAAAACTTACATGGAAATTCAAAGGGTAAAAAATAGCCAAGGTGAAATTGAAGAAAGCCGAAGAACATGCACTACCATATATTAAATTATAATTATGACAGTGTGAAATTGGTGTGACTAGAGACAAATAGACCCATAGAACAAAGCTGAGAATCCAGGAACAAAGCTGCGTATATGTCACCTGAGGTACAGCAAAGATGTTTTTGCAATGCAGTGTGTAAAAATGGCCTTTAAAAAAAATAAATAGTTGGGTTACCTGTATTTCCAAACAACAAAAAAAATTACTTTGACCCCTATCTCATTTCATATACAAAAATCAATTACAGATGGATCATACTAAACAAACAAACAAAAATTAAGTGCAAAAATGTTAAACAATAAAACTTCTAAAATGTAACACATGAGAATACCTTCATCACCTTGCTTTAGGTAAATATAAATGAGACATAAAATTCACTGGCTATACAACAAAAGATTGATAAATTTGTTTTATTAAAATTAAGAAGTTCTCCTTATGAAAAAGAAAAAATACAACATGCAATTAAGAGAATTAAAAGGCAAGTCATAGAGTGGGAGAAGTTATTTCCAAAAATATATCAGACAAAAACCTTCTTTCCAGAATATTAAATTTTTTCTTTTATTATAATAAGCACATTAAAAGTGTGTGTGGGGGGGGAATTGAACAGTCACTTAACAAAGGAAGGTATTTAAATTGGTAATGAATTTATGAAAAATGCAAAATTAGTTGGGCAAAATCAAACTCACAAGTCAGTATTAACCACTTATCCACTAAATGTGTAAAATTTAAGATAAGTTGACAATTCTGACTACTGGTGTGGATATGGAACAATAGAATTATTATATAGTACTGCTAGGATTGTAACCAGGCACAACTGCTTTGAAAGACTGTTTTTGCAGTGTCTACTAAAGCTAATCCTACGTGTACCTTACGATGAAATCATTCTCTAGATCTATACCCACAGAAATATATGTATAAGTGCCTCAAAAGACTCACAGCAGGGCCCTGGCTGGTAGCACAGTGGATAAGGCGCCGGCCTGCAAACCCAAAGGTTGCAGGATCGATTCCCCAGTCAGGGCACATAACCAGGTTGCAGGCCAGGTCTCCAGTCAGGTCTGTGGCTGGAGGCAGGTGAAGTGCAACCATACATTGATGTCTCTCTCCCTCTCTGCCTCTCTTCCTTCCCCTCTTTCTGAAAATAATGAAATAAAATCTTTAAAAAAAATAAGACTCACAGCAGTGTTACTTATACTAGGCAAAGACTGGAAACTACAGAAATGGCCATTAACAGTAAAATTGTATCAATCATGGTGCATCCGTACAACAGTTACTATATACCAATGAGGATAAACAAAACTACCACTACATGAAACATGGATAAAAATCATAAATACAATGACGAATCCAAAGAGAAGTAAAAAGATATTTTAAAAAGATCATATGACACTAGGTGACCCTCAAAAACAGACACAACTAATAGATGCTGATGGGTGCTAGGAGGGAGGGCACGCTTGGGGAGTGGGAGTCAGGACCATAGCTTTGGGGTAATGGCAATGTTCTAGTCCAGGTCTGACTGGTGGTCACATGGGTGTGTTCAAGCTGAGAAACTCGTCACACTGCACACACTAATGATAGGTACGTAAGTGATACTTCAAAATACATTGCTTAGCAAAACAACAACAGCAAAAACCCTGGACCGCACAGGCTGTGTAAATTCATGGGAGTCCCTGCCCTCGTCCTGGGCAGGTTGCTCTATGGGTTGGTGCCGTCTGCAGTCACAGTTTTTATTGCTTCTTTCTGCTGAGATGATTCTATCACTTCCCCCTATTCTGCCCTTTGTTTTCCATCTGAACTTGATATATTGATCCTGATCCTTCAACCAGGTGTTTCGCCCTTGGGGCTGATTTCTCATTCTCAACTTGTTTCAATGTTGCACTAAAAAGGTCCCATATCAGGTTAGTGCTAGTTCTTGTATAAATTTTGTTAATGGCCTTAGTTTACATTTATTGTTTAAATTTTTACTCCTTCCTTATTTAATTTTGTTTTTTTGCCTAGCAATGTTTATGTTTGTGTTATGTAACTTCATAATTACTATTAGATTATGTGCTTGGCCACCATTTTTTCCTCCTCAAACCTATACTTTAAAAAAAAGAAAGAAAAGAAAAGAGCCTTTATATCCACTTTTTTGCTTAGTAGGGTGGAGGTGGGGGTGGGGTAGGATAGGAGAAACTTTTTCTCATTCTTTACCCTCCAGCTCCTGGAGTCAAGAACCTGGGTCATCTGACAAGCAATGGAGAGGGGGAGGGGAAGGATTACAAAATGTTACCGAAAACAATTGCTTCCCAGTTGCCCGAAGTGGTTTAACAGATTACTTTCTTTACAGATTTAGCTAAGAAGCCATCTGACCTGAGCCCTTTTTTGGAACTATTTGGCCTCGCTTTTATTTTTTCTTTTTCAGAATAAATCCTCTAGTCCTCAATGGGAGACACTGAAGAAACAAGGAGTTTGTATTTTTTTTAATCCTTATGAAGGTTTTGGCCAGGAATTTTTCAAACACTGGAATAAATTTTTAATTTGGACTTTGATATCCAGACAAGCCCAGCTCATGTTCTCTTGGGTCTCCTTCCCAAAGACCAGACTTCAAACACACACTGCTCAGTGTCTTAGCAGAGGCAGAGAAACGCACCACGCCAGCTTCAGCGGCGGCAGTCAACGGAAGCCAGTCTGGGCTGGACCCAGGGTGCTGCCTCACCCTGGAAACCAACACATCCCATTCCGTGGACCAGAAGCAAGTTCCTCAGAGGCAAATAAATGAGCATGTCGTCCATCAGTGCAGGAAATGCTGGGGATGTTGTGTTTCCACCTGGGGACCCTGCCTGGAGCATATTCAATAAACACAGAATTCACATCTTGAAGGGAAACAGGCAAATAAATGTTATTTTGTTTGGTTTTATAATTTGCTTCTCATTCTTTCGGTTTGCTATCTTCCCTTTCAGAAGTTGGATTGTGGGAGAAATATATGTGTTTCTTACAGATGAGACCCCCAGAGAACCTTTGTTTTAACTCTTGGTTTAACCTCCTGAAAATTGACAAAACAGAGAATGAGGAAGGAGGAATCAAACCTGATTTTCTGTGATAACTACAGAAGAAGCTCATTTCCTTTTAGAGACCTAGATCAGAGACAATAAGTAGTTGAAATTTAATATTCAGAGTCTCTTGGAATAGTGACCACCCTGGGGCCATTACCATCATTTTCCATTAATTGTCACCTGAAATAACCAGTTGTGGAAATGGCAGGGGGGCCTGAGCAAAGGAATGTAGTTTGGGGAACAGCTAGCCCACTCATGTCCCATAAAAAAATACAAATGATTTAACAGCAGTACTGACAAGGTCCTTGGAATAAATCATTTCCATTCCCACCACTGCAAATCACTTACTGTGATTGCCTTGAGACAGATTTGGAGAGCTGGCGGTTGGTCACTCAGGCTCTGGGACGATTCCTGCTCGTTACCTATGAGGATAAATTGCAGTTCTGACCTAATTTACTGCTCTTCCCTACAGCCAAGGGGCAAGTACTCTCTGTTCCTTGGGAAGTCTAGAAGCTAAAGGTGACCAGGATAATTATGAAGTCTTTCCAAGAATCCCCGCTGCCCATCCAGCAGAGCCAACTCTTGAAAGTCTGCGGGCTCACATGCGGAGCGGCTGGGCCAGCCTGGTGTTTCTACCGAGTCCAGGCCTAGTCAGACCCAATCACACTCTTCTGTGTGTGTTCCCCACTTTCTCCCAGTCTCGCTCTCATTCCATTGCAATGAATAAGGTCTGGAATCTTGCTTTACTTCTTCTTTTTTCTTTTTTGGGGAGGCCAAGTTCTTGTGTGTTCTTGACCTGTCCAGAGGTAGCATAACTTGTGAATTGTGCTTCTCCTTTGAGTTAGTCGCATTGTCCTATTGGACTCCTTAGCACTTTGGCCATGTCTGTGTATCTGTTTGTCTATCCGCTGTGGGCTTTGCATCCCCACCACCTGTCAGAGCATACATGGCATGAATAGCTTCTGAGGCAGTAAGAGAAGTAAAAGGATGATGGGGATGGGAAGAAATCTTGGCTTAGCACTCTAGTTCTCTGAGTCTGGTTGTAAACTGACAAAATACACAGAAACAGATCTTCCAGGGAAGCTTTCCAGAAATTCTTTATTCCAAGATGGAAACCCTCATATGAATGCCAGTATAATATCCGGAGGATCAGGATGGCTAAGCAGCCTCCCCATGACCTGACAATATTGTGTCTTTTCTTTATCTGGGTACCCAGAGCCTTGGCCCTGAGCTTTGTTATTTCACACCAGGGTGGCTACCCTGGGACAGATCATGTGTCCTGATTCCCTGTGGCCCAGTCATCATCATTCTATTATGGCCAAGTAATCATTCCCAAAGGACAGATCCTGCCACTCTCCTATTCAAGAATGCGATATTTACTCTTACGCCCCACCTGGCATCCTGCTCTCTGACATTGCCAGAGGCCCCATCCAACTCTCTACACTCTCTGAGGACCCTGAGGCCAACTCTCTTGTCACATCTTGAGGAGGCATACCTTGAGCCAATCATTATTCATCTGTCATTTCATAACCCAGTTAAAGTATTGTTTATAAAACCTTCCTGAGCAACCACAATCCAACTGATCTTTCTGATACTTTACAGCTCCTCTTTGCTGGGGTACCCCATCTGCACCACATCCTCACCATTCTCCTCTTCTTCATTTATTCCTTTGTCAATGCAAATACCACGCACACATTTTCAATAGCACGGCAGGTGCAGGTCTAAACAACTCGGAATCCAGTTCTCCATCACAACGCCCCATTGCCCCACCTAATACTGGGACAGTGCTCTCCTTGCTCTTAAATTCACTTCTTGTCTCAGTGAAGAGAGGCAGCATTGGCTATAAAAGCAGAGGCCTTTCCACTTGGGCTGCAGCTTCCAGGGTCTGTCTCTTTCATGGTTTCTGCATACAACTTTAGAAATGACATAGCTAACAGACCCTGGAGCCAGCAGCCCGGCTTCCCAAGGGGAGGTAGATTAGGATGGAAAGAGCAGGGTATTCCTTCCTCCTCCTCTAGCACTCTCTCACATGCTTAGTGGAGAAACTCAGGTTGCTGTGTGTTTATCCCATGGCTGGGTAAGGGAACAAAGGAAACGAATAAAGGAGCTGGAGGCAGTGTTGACTAACAGAGGAGACCCCTGGCCAAGGCACAGTGGCTAGAGAGAGAAAAGGATCTGGACTGGACCCCAGGGCCAGGCCCTCCTTCTCTTCTACAGCAGTGTCAGCCGGAACCAATGCTGGCTGAGCCTGTGGAGAAGGAATCTTTGGATGTGGGCCTGAGGTTTTGAGTTCACTCCTAGTGGGCGACGAAAAAATGAGCTGGTTATTTGTTTTATGGTAATAACCTCCATGAGGCTCCCGACTCCTGGGTGCAGCCGGCATGCCACGCGGCAGGCCTTCCTCTGGGTGCGAGAGGATTTCCTCGGTTTGGTGGGTTTCATTTGTTTTTTAAACGAGGCTGTTTATTTTCTCTTCTTTTAAGGTTATGGGTTTTTTTTTTTTCTCAGACTTGCAAGGAGGATACATAACGTACAGCCGAATCTGCAATCTCCTATTTTGTCAGCTGCTTGTGTTGATTAAAACTTCAATAAAGATCCTGCGATAAAACAGAGCTATGTTCAAAGGATCTTGTTATGTTTTTAAAAGCCCGAGCTTGGCAGAAAAGACATGGAGTATAGGTTTGCTACCTTGATATTTTTTCCTCTTTCCTAGGTTAGACAGGGAGCAGACTGGGAGAGGAATGCCCAGTGGTTTCTAGTGCCTGTGGGATGGTGAGAGAGCACAGGTTTAACCAAATCCCAAATAATAAGCAAGGTCCATTTGAAATGATATGGAATTATTTGTTAGACTGGTGTTAAATGTGTGACCCAATCACCCTCTTCCCCAGAGGTCCCACTGACAGTTTGTCTCTGCAAGAAACCTCAGCCCCATGCTGGGAGGTGGGGAGAAAAGCCTAGGGAAACTCAGAGAAAGCAAGGTCACCGACTCCAGGAATTCCACGCCCGCTCCCCAGAGGTGATCAGTTCCAGCAGATTCCACAGAAATGCCAGTACCACATTGCTTTCAAGACCAGGGATCATTCAAAGATCCCCGCACACAAGGGTCGGCAGTACGCACCTGCTCCCCACCCTCCCACCCCCTTCCCTCCAGACAGCCCCTTCCTGGCAGCCCAGCCGCCAAAGCCTTTCAACTCCGGTTCTGGAAGAGGCAGGGAAATGGCTGTGAGTGAAAATCAGGCTAGCCAAAGTCGCTGACTTTATGCAAAGCAGGCAAGTGCAGTCAAAACACTTACAGCAATCAATTGGAGTTGTTGGGTAAAGTTTTTTTCCCTGTCCCATACATTATTGAACAGTTAATTTCGTCTTTGTGCCTGCAAGACATCCCAGCTCTCAGATGACAGCTTTATCCATTAAGGAGTGCCTGGTGACAGCCATACAGTGAGAGCTTTGCTAGGCCTGCCTGCGGGAGGCAGGAGAGCCGGCATCACCACTGAGGAATCCTGGGACTTATCAACATCTTAATCAATATGCGAGAGTCAATTACCGGGGAAGCCAGGGCTTAAGCAGGAGCTGATGATAAGGTTCACATGCAAATGGGCTTGATCAATATGCAGCTGAATCTCACACGTGGCCTCATTTCAGGCCCTCTCCCCCACACCCAGCTTCCCCACTGACAAACCAACCACTCCCTCTCCCAGCATCGTTTCCAACCTGCCAATCATTTGCTTTTACTTGATGGAAACAGAGAAAGCAGGGTTGAGGGGAACCACCAAAGTCAGATTCTGTCATTGGAGAGGCCAACCAGATACTTAGGATTGACTACTTGGACTCAAGAGTTCCTCCATACCCACATCCAAGGGGGCAGTTAAAACCAGCCTGTAGCTGAGAAGGGGGCCTGCTAGGACCCCCCCACTCAGGCTTGATCCTCTCTGACCTAGATGACTAGAGTAACTTCTTCGCAGATCTCTGGGCATCTCATGCCTTACTCCTCCAATCTGTCCTTTCCTGGCTATCGCCCCTGTCCTCAGAAACCTTCAGCATCTGCCTGGGTAATAAATCCCCCACCCCGTAGAGTGTTTCTAAGACTCCTGCTGGTGTGGGCTGCCATTCTTGATATGAGTCTCATGCTATTACTCAACCTCGCTTCCTTAAACACTAACATGCTCTTTTACACCTTCATGTATGGTCTTACCCTTCTCCACATATGTCATCTCTTAAAGCTCTTGAAGCCGTCTCTGATTTCCCTAGTCAGAAGTTAATAGCTCACCATTATTGGTTTGAGGTCATTGTGTTTGGATTCAAGTTGGGTGTTTGCTTATTTGTTTTTTCCATTAGATCATCTGCTCCATGAGAACAGGCACCATAATGTTTTTCACGACTGCCAGGAAGGTAGGTAGTTCTCCAAGCATGTTGAATTTATTATTGAACAGCCTTTAAGGAAATGCCATGTCCCTGACTCCTTGTTCTCATTATTATAGATGTTGTCGCATTGGATGCCAGGTGCAGGTCCTCCTTTGTCCTCAGTTTCTGCCTCTCCTCTAGCACTTTTCATTGTTGTCCTGTGCCAACCCAGTAGCAGAATTCAGCCCCTATTTGGAGTTCCTAAAACAGGCCCCCTGAGTATGAGTGCTTTGGTGAGTGGTGTAGATTTTACTGAAAATTTTGGTAACAGTCCACACAGACTCCGAGTAAACAAATCACCATCCCTATTTCTGGTCTCTGTTGTCCTTCCTCAGTGCCACCACTCGTTTCCCAGTCACTGCTCTCCCATGCAGCCTCCACCCACTGGAGCAGTCTTTAGCTTGCCACCCCTGTTTACAAGTTGTCACCTTTCTTATTCCACAACATCTCTCTCCTTTTCAAGGCCCATGCTAACTTATAAATGCAAAACAATGTTGTTGCATTACAATTATTTATCTATACTATACCTTCCTCCATTAAGATTCCCAGGACCTTGAGAGTCTCAAGGACACACAGCAACAAATGCTGATGAGCCAGTACAGAAACCAGAAAGAAAAAAAGAGTGGGAGAAGGAAGACAGCACTTCTATCCTTTCTCTTCTCTGCAGGCGAGGGGAACCGCCAGTGGGAAGCTGAGAAATGGGATTTTAGATTCAGAAGGCCTGAATGGAAGTATTTTGAATGCAGTGGGGGATTTGCGGGTCTTTGGAGAGGGGGACTGTTGGCTCTCAGAGCCAGACAGGAGTCTAATTGGGTGCAGAGAGAAGAGGTCAAGCTGGTTCCTCCTGACTCCAGGTTCTAGGGAGGCAGGACCACCAGGAAGGCTTTACTAGGGAAGAGAGGAAGTTTGGACTTGGAGAGAAGGAGGGCTGCATTTGTCTTCTATGCTGATGATCCAGAGAGCTGAGAGAATCCTCATAAGAATCCTTTCATTTCTGGTAAGACTCAGAAAGTCATAAGGACATTTGGCCAGTGCGTGGCATTCTTATATAGGTGTGAGAGTGTGAGTCCCGGCCGGAACTCCCTGCATAAGGAACTTCCCCGTAAGTAGGGGAAGCTGGGGGAGAGGTGTGGGCAGGGTGTAGGGGAGAGGAAGATGTGTTCAGAAATAGAAGCAACTCTACTATATATCTACTCTATAAAAGGTCTTTTCACACATGCTGTTTTAGTTCATTTAATCTTTGCTGTAGTCCAATGAGATAAGTATCATTAACACCATTTCATAATCATGGAAACAGAAACCAGAAAAGTGAAAAGGTAAAGTGGCTTTTCTAGGATCATGTGGCTGGCCAGCTGGGGAGTTAGAATTCCAGCTGGGGTCTAAAGAGTATGTACTGAATGGTACGGTCAGTTCTTTTTCTTTGGTGACTATTGAACATGACCCTACTAAATAAAGTTCAGGTTGCTGGGTTGGCTGCACTTGAGCATGAGGTATATGAGGGCCCGCACAACGATGTGAGTGCTGAGGTGCTCTGTGTCTCCTCCACTAGACTGTAGCACTTTGAAGCTAAAGTCACAATTAGAAACTACTGCATCAGCAACAACATCTCCCATTTATTTGGATGAGTTACTATACTCATATGCCAGGCTCTAGACCGAAGACTTTACATTGCACAACAATATTTACTCCTTCCAATCATCCTGAACAGTTAGGATTATAATTTCCACTTTACACAGATTCCTTGCTCCCTTTAAAAAACACAAAAAACAAAACTCTCACTTTGGGTAAAAGTCTGAGAACTTAAAGGAAGCAAGGGCTTAATGGATTTTACCCTTCAGGAGAGGCAATAGTATAGGCATAGTGAACTTTTAATAAATATTGTAGATGAAACAACCCCATATGCGTTCCATCCAAGAACATTTCATTGTTCATGAATTTGTTTCCTGAGCAAACATTTAGTGAGGGTCTGTTCTGTGCCATGTACTGTTCCAGGCCCTAGGACCCAGGTAGGCAAAGCAGGCTTCTTCATTTTGAAGTCAATCCCTCAACTTTGGCATGTGGTAGTTGGAGCCCCCCAAAAGAAAAGATCAAGAACCACAGGGGCCTGACTGGAGCACCTATTCTAGTCTGAGTTGGGTCAGGAAAGGCTCCTCAGGAAGGCATGTGGAAAAGCTGGTCTTCATGCCCAAAATCCTCTTTGTGTTGTCACTCTGATTCAACCATGTTTCTTGAGTCCCTCCTCTGTACCATCCACAGAAAAATAGAGATAAAAAGATTTCCATGCCATATGAGATAACCAGTAACACAGGATGTATGGAACAGAGGCAATGATGACATCTCAGTTGAATTTCCAGAGGCTTCATCTCACTGGTCTTCGTAGCAGTGCTGGAAGCTATGCTCTGCCACCTGCCCAGAGGGCCAGCTGAGGTGAGAAGGTGATCAGAGGGTCCAGTCAAAATCTGCGACTGTGAGGGCCATAGTCAGGCTGAGCATGGTAGCCAGCAGTGTAGAGGAAGGGGAAGGGGATGGACACAATCTCCAGATGTGCTTTAGTGTAGGGTCAAAAAAAGTCAGGTTTGCTATGTATACCTATGTTCATAGCAGCACTATTTACAATAGCCAAGTGCTGGAAACAGCCTCAGTGCCCATCAGTGGATGATTGGATCAAAAAACTTTGGTACATTTACACAATGGAATTCTATATAGCAGAAAGAAAGAAGGAACTCGTACCCTTTGCAACAACATGGATGGAACTGGAGAGTATTATGCTTAGTGAAATAAGCCAGTCAGTGAAGGACAAATACCATATGATCTCACCCATTACAGGACAATAATGAAC